>OY751318.1:20148805-20156305 GCA_963564615.1 Rhorus exstirpatorius
GATCCGCGATATATAATACCATATCTCGTGGACTTGAAAGCAAAAGGACGTAAACCCATATCCAATACACAAACGATAAAGCCATTCGTGGACAAAACTCTGTTTTACTTTCAAGCCCTTGATTCATCGATTTAGGTAATATATATATATAGTATAAAAACGGCATTGAAGGTGTCGAGGGTTATCGGTCGTGGTCAATATAGGGATGGGTGACCGCATGAGCAGTGAAACTCGGAAAGACATAGAGAACTGTTTTGGCCTGGTTTGGCGCAGTTTCCCTCTGCCCTCGTGCAAGTGCTATACAGTATAGTTCATTGGGAGCTGATAAAACTCTGTAAAGGTCTCGAGGAATGGAATACGGGAAATTGAAGGGTCAAAGGGATGGGATACGTAAAAAGTGAACCGATGCTTTACGATTGGAAAAAATTAATTGAAGAATTGTAAATATAAAAATGGCGTCATAATCTTTTAATTTAAAAAATGGCGTTATAGTCTTTTTAAAAAATCTGGAACACCGAAAAAAAAAAAAAAAATATTGTGGATATGGGAGTCATCGGAGTGTAGATTGATATATTTTCCGTAATAAAAAAACTTTTCTCAGTGAAACATATAACGGCATCGAGGTGGACTTTCTTGATACTTGGAGGCCTTTAATTGAAAGGAAAACCTTTTTATTTTTCCAAGGGAAATATAAATTTTTTTGCTCGGGTTCGTATGTTTTTATTTCGTATTTTATTCACGGATTTTGTTAAATCCACGTTTTCATGATCCGGGAAAGAAAAAACAGTTTAGATTTACGTAGATCAAATTTAGATCTACCTTGCTATTGTTTGGATTTATGGAAATCGAAATTTTGGAAAATCGTAGATCTACATGGATCTTGGCAGATCTACTTCGTAGATCGACTTGGAATCTATTAAACGGATTCGATCTAAGTAGATATAATTGAGATCTAGCTTAATTTACAATTTTCCAAAATTTTGATCTAGGTACATCTAAAAAAATCACCTTGAAGATCTAAACTTGATCTACTTACATCCAAACTATTTTTTCTCGTGTCCTATAGTCGCCGAATATTCGGTGCATTCAGTGAAAGAATGAAGCATAAATCACTGCGAAGTAATAAACGACAAATTTCGATAAAACATTTTTTTTTTTTTTGCCAAAGTTCGAAAAAAAGGATCATCGACGGGCTAAACGATCGTCAATATTATTTTCCAAACTCATTTTTTGTGCAAGAAAAAATTATTTTCACTCACAAAAGCTATAAATTCAAGTACTTTTTTTCATCGAATAAGATCTCTCTCACTGTGACGTAAAAATTTCATAAAGTCAATAATCGCTCGTAAAAAAATTAACGTTTTAGGAGTCGAACGGGGCTGAAAATAATTTATCAGTTCCAAAACAGAATTTATCAGTTCCAAAAAGAGAATTTTTTTTTTCGCTCCTCCGGACTGTTTGAATCATGTATGTGAACTATAAAACCGATCATCTCCGGCATCCAATTCATTTCAAGCCAATCTATTTATTATTTCCAAGAATCCAAAATTTACGTAGCGAAAAGCGGAAAATCCAAACATTTAACCCAGGTCAAAATGAGAATTTTTTTTTTCGGTACGCCCGACTGTTTAAAGATAAATAATTTATCAGTTCCGAAGCTGGCACGTAATGTCTAGCTGATGTTTGTCGCTGCCTCGAATTAAAACGACTCGGAGTTTCCATGGAATGAAGAGCATTTGCAATCACAGATTTATCATTTTATAACAAAAATTCCACAGTAAATATCGAAAACCGATTGATCCAAATTGTATGTAGGAATACTTGTCAAGCCCTTTTTTTTGTGCACTTTGAATATCCGCTTAAAATATAATTGGCAGAAAGAAAGAGAGAGAGAGAGAGAGAGAGAGAGAGAGAGAGAGAGAGAGAGGTCGAAAAAGACTTTTTTTTCGGTATGTGTAAAATGTTCGAAATTTATAAACGTTTTAAGTATCAACGGATCAATAAAAAAACTTTTTTTAAATAATCGATAACAGACGCGATTCACTTGAAGCATGAGTCGAAATTCTGATGCGTTTCGTTCTCGGTTGACTCATCAATTTTCCTAACAATTTTCACGATGCTAGTAATTCATACTTTACAGGTCCCCAACATATTTACTCAACGACGCTTATAAATTCTCGTTCAATTTTATCGTTTGTTCGAATTCCTCTGCATGGAACATTTTTTTTCCAAACCACACGATGGCATATTGTCTCGTCTCATGTGTGATATATCGATTTTGGTATATTCCATGTACTCCAATTTATAAAACAATCTGGTCGGTGTAGCATCCCTTATTTTGTTCTATCAAGAGAAAGAAAGAGAGAGAGAGAGAGAGAGAGAGAGAATGAAAGAAAGAAAGAAAGAAAGAAAGAAGAGCGAGTGACAGGGGAAATGACAGAGGAAGAAAGAGTCAGGATATGGGAGAGGAAGAGAGGAAGAGAGAGAGAGAGAGAGAGAGAGAGAGAGAGAGAGAGATCGTGGTGACATGTGCGGGCTGCGAAAAAGTTACGTAAATTAGTGTCAATTGCGGGCGTCCACCCTTCGAGCAGCAGCAGTATAGCAGCAGCAGGTCGCGTAAAACGAGGAGGGTGAGGAATGACATGGGCGGACTACGGGATGCTAGGGCCGACAGATTTTGCTGGTAGAGGCGAGCCGATCCGCGCTCCCGCGAGCTGGCAGATAGTACAGAGAGGTATAGCGATAGTGCATATTTATATATATCAACGACTGGTATCGGACAAAAAGGGCCTAACTCGCGCGATTCAACGTCTAAAGTAATGTGGTCATGGTGACGTTTTGTTTCTCAGCAACCGACATGCATGCATATATGTATGCGTGAAACTGTGTGTGATTGATGAGGCAGTGATAGCGACGGGTCTGCACTCGACACCTCGCTACTGCCGCACCAAACAATGCATATTCATCGGACGTATAAATAATGCCTGTTTAATACATAAATATACATTAGCATGAGAGATCCACGACTCTTACCCTCGACCCCATGCCGCACGAATCTTTCGACCCTTCGCACACGTCGTACCGCAATGCTATAATTTCATATGTATTTCCATTGCTCTCGGCCTCACTCAACTCCAACGTGCTTTAAAATACATCACCAACCCGATACTTATTTTTTTCATTTTCATGAAAATGAAAAAAAAAAAAATCAATCGAAAAATTTCTTCATTTCTTCCGGAGCAAACTCTCTTCTTGTAAAATTCCATTTTGATAAGAATATCCAAATGACAGAACGTTCTAAATGTTCCAAATAGGAAAAAAAAAAAAAATTTAACGGTAAAAGGAACAGCCGTTGTACACGTGTGTCGCTATGCATGCTTGAGAGGCTTGAAATTTGGTACACGAAAGTTGAACGGATAATTGAACATTGTTAGCGATGATTTGAATTACGATCGACGGGGTGTCATCGGATGATTTATGTAATTTTAAAATGATTCGGTATATTGTTGTGAAGGCTTGTGCAAATTTCGAATTATCGAACTGAACGCACAAATGGACTGGTTGAAGAGGACATTTGGTATTGAATTTGGCAAGAATCCATAAAGGGATTTGGATTCTATGATATAAAAAAAAAAAAATCATTAAGTATTGAACGTGCCAACATTGTGATCGTCCTCTGATATCCAGACACTGACTCTCGTTTGCGTGACTATATTCTAGTTTTGCGACCGTATTACGGATATAAAAACGAGAGTGAAGCATTCGCGAGACGCATTTAAGCTATAACATGGTCCATCGAGCTTAGATTTTTCGTGACACGTATTTTTCGAGTTTTTCTTAAGGAGGCTCACCGGGTAGAACGAGAAATGAACGAAAAAATTGTGAAATTTTTATTCGATATTCAATACCGACACACTGAACGAATTATTTCAGCAATTACATCCACACCGTTCTTGAAGAATGCATTTTTTCATTTTCCATTGTAACACGGGGCCTTATGGCACTTGGTGTTCCCGCTGCTATGACTAATGGAAAAAATGTAGAGAGAAATTAAAAGATAGTTTAATGATAAAGTAAATTTGAAGGAAATCCCATGACAAAAATAAAAATTTTCACTCTTTCAATACGCGTAGCGCAAGTCCTGGCGTTCTTTACCCTTTACTTATCCCATCCCCTAATCCTTCGAATTTCCATTACATTTGTACAAGGTCACAAACTGCGGAAAACATGGCTGATACAGTTCATTGTACTTAACTGTATCACAACGAAAAGTCAGAGAAATACCATCTCCCGCTCATTAGCCAGTGTTCAAAGCCATTGCACGGCAGAACGATCACCCATCGCCCAGTATTGCCGCGGCGAAATATTGCTCAGCATGTGAGATCATCGAAACCTCAAACCGACCGCTCGTCCACTGCTGTCAGTTCATATGGATTTACTATACGCGCTGTTCTGTCCGTTCGTTGGAGAAAAAATGAATTTCCTCCCGCAGTGAAATAAAATATTGTCGTTCAACGTTATATTTCCCTTCACATCACTATACTCGTGTGCTTTCAACGAAACCAGCTCTATTATTCCTATGCATGCAGCCGATAATTCAAAAAGACTAATGGAATCCCGGGAAAACTGAGGGGAAAAAAATCAATAGGTCTACAAAAGACTGGACGAAATTGCACGAGACGAGATCATAGTAATAATCTTGCAGAGTGCGTCCAGTAATAAGGCATCGGGCTAAAATTAAGGCACTCAATGAAAAACTTTATTGAACACGAGAGTTCTTGGTTCTGGTCTGCTTTTAACGAAATTACATGTACAATTGCTGCAGCGATTAGCTATAGTCTAGAAAGAGTACTGACAATGAGATTCCCGAAAAATCGACTACGTATGTGGTGAAAGATGGTAGATTTATGAAAAAAGACCGAGTACATTCAGACCTTTTTTACGATAACATGTATTATGCAAATACGAAATGCGTGGCACGGCTGAAAAATAATCGTAACGTACTGTCATGCAGTGCACAAAGTAGCCGCTGTGAGTATTAGAGCAGCGTGTGAAAAGTTTCAAGGCCACGAATAGGACGTAAGTGTCGCGCGTGTTTTACAGCATAAAAAGAAGTCAATGTTACAAGCTTCTAGAAAATGTCAAAAGCCACTTCGATCGATTATTTTCCAGCTTTAATTTTACTCATCAAAGCGTGATTGTGTTACAGTAAGACCTCGATTCAGCGAACAGCGGTAGGACTGCTAGCAGTACGTCGTGCTCGTTTCGTTCCGTGGTTGCGCACTCTGGCTCCGCGCCGCTGACCTTGTAGCTAGCGGTGCCACGATAGGAGGAGCGCTTCTCCCACCATTCACCGCGTCGATTGACGCGCGGTGCAGAGTGGGGACTGTTGCTTCAATGTCCAAATACTCTTACCAGTCCGGAGGCCGAAAAATCGCGAGATTTAAGTTTTTTTTTTTTTTAATCACAAGCATATTTATACACAGAAGTTTTATGTTTGAGAAAGTAACATTAGGAGAAAATTCGGCAATTTATTCGTGTGAAAATATTTATTTATGAGAAAGTTACCGTGCGATGTCCTCCCGGGATGGACTTTTTGAAAAGTACTTTCGCGATGAGCACTGCCGTTCGAATTCAGGTTATCAAAAATCAACAAAGCAACCAGATCTCTTTAATATATTAGTTTAACATTTGATAAATTGATGGAGTTTCGGCAATATTAAGTTAAAAATAAATGGCGGATGCTTAACCTTTAGACGGCGAGAGTGGTCGATATATCGACCACCAGGCATGTGTCCAACTATAAGGGTAGTTGACTGAAGAAAAATATATAAGATATTCGAAGATGTATGGAACTGATCAATAATTGATTCTACCTTGTTTTCCCGACGTCTAAGGGCTAAAGTTATATTTTTGTGAAAAAAATTAACATTTTACGTTGCAGATCGATATACATCGGAAAAATATCGTTCGATCAAACATCTGATTTTATATATTAAAAAAAAAGCATGTACTATATCAGGAAGAGGGATGCAGTCATTTTTTAGATACATATCTTGCTTATTGACTTTGCAAACATGCCTCCTGGACATCGGCTGTAACTTTCTTATTAACGAATATTTTTACACGAAAAAATTACCAAATATTCTTCATATGCTAATTTTTCCAATACAAAACTTCTGCAACAACTCCTACTGACGATTTTTCTGGAAATTTTTTTTTCTTTGAAATTAGCTTTTTCGGCCTTTTGACTAGATATACCTAGTCAAGTGGTCAAGTGGACTTTGACTCTCGAAAAAAGTATACCTGAAGGAGATTATGAATGCTTTCCGGATGGATTCTGCATTTGAGCATCTCAGACTTATACAACACTTTGCTCATTCTTTTAACCATGTGAGGAGTCTGATCAGATATACGTTGCCTAAGATTTCAGAGCTCGTCAAACGTTATTTCAATTCATTTGTTTTTTTCCAAATTACTCTGCGTCGAGAAGCTGCCACGTCGCTTGATAACGTCACTTGCTCAACATATCTGTCACGCTGATGAAAAAATTGGCAGCCCAAGGATAAACATCGCCGGGTATCTCGAAGAATCCTGGTTTTATTATGATCACTGGGGCATCTCGTGTGACAGCGTCACGAAGGCGCTGGAATGAGGAAAAATGGATTTGACCAGACCCCGGATGGGACTCACGTGGGCGAAATAAGCTTGGATTAAACTGACAGTATCGACAGAGGAGATTGAAAAATAATCGCGATAACCTGATCTACGCTATAGGAGCCTGAGGAGTATAAGGACAAAATATACAAGAAATAAACGACTTTACTTTTTTTTTTGTTTATCCAGCCCGAGAAAAACGGATTAGAATCGAACAGAAGTATCGAACGGAAAAAAAAGATAGAAAAACAAATGGCTGAAAATGATATACATTAATTCGGGCACGAATAAAATTGTGAAATTACCGCTGAAATAAATTTTATTCAATCCCCTCATGAATACCTTTCAATTTTTCTAAAATTGGATTAAAACTTGATAAAATATGTATGGGGCCAGGTAAAAAAAAATTGGGGTTGTCGCTCAGAGACATTTAATTCATCAATCGAATTTGAATTCACGTATACATGCAAAAACAAATGCATAAAATATCCCGGTCCAATGCAGTAAATTTTTTCTGCCGAATCCCTTCACCGCATCCTGAAATTCCAATGACCATTCGAAGAAACGAAAAATCGTTAAAAAAAACTCAAGAGCGATTTCGCCACCTTGTTGTTTTTTTTTTCGTCTGGCGACATGCGACCCGATGAATTAACTTTGACTCCTATTCACGCGGAAATTTTTCCATTGAATTATAAATTTCGCCACCCGTTATTTTCGGGCGTATGTACCTCGTGCTGCACCCTCTTTCGATAAATTACGGTTTCTCCGTTAAAACGAGAATTTGCGAATGAATTTTATTATCGTGGCATGGTCTGATGTTTCAGCTCGTGGAAAAGTTTCAAT
>OY751318.1:22606305-23009513 GCA_963564615.1 Rhorus exstirpatorius
ATGGTATCGAGCGAAAACGCAGATATATATGTTACACGGACTACGGACTGTGAACCGCTAGCACAGTCTGCTATATACCCTGTCGGTCTAGGGATCGAAACCACTACTCGCATTTTTTTTCGGAATTAATATGTTTCTAATATTTTTTTTTTATTTATTAATAACGATGTTTTCATTTTAGTAAATAAATGGTATATACTGTTATTATGACGAAACTTTGCTACAGAAAATATTTTTATTTTATGAACTCTGTATTCTTCAAATACCAATAATAATTGGGTCCTCGAAATATAAAGTCTATATATTTATTTATTTATTTAAATTTATGCAACCACCACGCGCAATTTTTTTTCTTAATTAATATGTTTTTAATATTTTTTTTGGTATTTTGTAGTAACAATATTTCAATTTTAGTAAATAAACGGCACCTACTATTATTATGATGAATCTTTGCTACAGGAAATATTTGTATTTAATTACTCTGTATTGTTTATATATTCATGTCAAATATTTCATAAGAAAGTTGTACACATTGGAATGCCAAAAAATAAGCCTATTTTCATAATCCATGCATATGTATAAATCGATCGTGTATACTATAAAATCTTGATTATTTGGTCAATTAAAAAAAAATGCATACAAGTCTAAAACAATTGAGTGTAAACAACCAGACAAAGGTCTGAAACATCCAGCTGTTTCTACACATTTACAAAGGAATCAAAATTTTGGATCTTTTTTGGAAAATTTTTGAACCCACATTACCACCTCGATTTTCTTGAATTTTTCTAATTTATTTACTTTTTAACGTATTCAGATCCGGTTTTTTTGCAGAATTGTTTTTCAGAACAAAGTCCCGAACGGAAAAAGTCCTGAACGGACAGAATCCCAAAAATCTGTCAAACGTCAATGTCAATGCTCGAATGGTTTCGCACGATGCCGGGCGACGGCGTTAAAGGTTAAAATGCTGTACATTGGACCGAGGTCGAAATAAGGAAATTTTTTTTTCGTTACTCCGGAGTTTTTATATCGTACAGACGAGCTATAAAACCGATCGCCTACCAGATCCAACGATTTCATGGGCGAAATATCAATTATTTCGAAAAATTTGAAATTTTGGTTGCGGACCGTAAAGAAGCCTGTATACATGTGAACAATGTAAAAAAGAGAAAATTTTTTTTCCTTACTCTGGGGTATCTCTATTTGTACGGACGATCTATAAGACCGATCACCTGCCGCTACGGATCCAATCGTTTGATGGCAAAAATATCCATTAATTCGGGAAATTCGAAATTTTGGTAGCGAAACGTAAGAAAGCCTCTGTACAGCACCAAAATTTCGAAATTATCGAAATAATTGATATTTTGCCCATGAAACTATTGGATCCGGCAGGCGATCGGTTTTACAGATCGTATGTACAAAAAGTAATAGCCCAGAGCAATGAAAATTTTTTTTCTCATTTTTCTCATTATCTCATACCAGGCTTCGTTACCTTTGGTCACCAAAATTACGGATGTTTCGAAACGATTGAAATCTTGGCCATGGAGCTATTGGATCCGGCAGGTGATCGGTTTTACAGTTCACATGTACGAAATAAAAAGTTCGGAGTTCTGCTTTCCGCCACGAAAATTTCGGATTTATTCAAATAATTAATAGTTTTCCATCGATTCAATTGGGTCCAGCAGGTGATCGGTTCACATGTACGAATCAAATTGTCCGAAGTACCGAAAAAAAATGATCTCATTTCAGCCTCGGTCAAACGTACAAACTTTCAATAGATTTACAATCGATATATTAATAATAGATTTACAATTTATCAATTTACAAATACAATGAATACAATAGATTCACAATTTATAATATTTACAGTAGATTTAAAATAGATTGCAAATCTATTTTCAATCGATTTCAATACATTAAAAGGTGATATATCCACTTTAAAAGACACACACTTTTTTGTATTAAAACATGCGTCATTATAGAGATTCCAATCCCAATAGTTTTACGTTCTTATTATTAAATTGGTTCCTCGTACATGGAAATGCAAAACCTTTATGCCTAGTTCAGATTGGGCGCGATGAGCAATGAGCGATATTAATGAGATCTCTGCTGTTCCAAAAAAGCAGAGCTCTCATTGAATATCGCTCATCGCGTCCGGTCTGAACTTGGAATTAGAGCTAATAAAAGTTGCGACTTGCTCGTTTCCACACCCACCATTGAGGTAGAGCAAATGTGGGCGCGTTTTTTTTATAGTGGTATCCCCTATAGGCCTAATCCACTCTGCCTACCTAACAAAGCCTAAGGCCAATCAAAAAACAAAGCGAAAGTAATTAGGAAATTAAAGGTAGCAAAGGCAGTTTATATTTTCGAGAAATATAAAATACCGACAACGCGAAGAGTCTAGTTATGAAGCTAATCCTCAACAAATAGTTGAGGATCACGTCTCCAGCACGATCTCTTCGTCATTGTGCTACGGAGGCTAACAAAAATAGCTTCCGCTTTGTTTCAACATCAACCCCCTCTGTCAACAGAGGGGGTTGAAATTTGAATATAAGACGATAAATTTACGCGGAGTATTGCCCTGAAAAAATGCAAAACAAAGCGGAAATAAAGACAGAATTGAGGGTAGCAAAGGCAGTTTATATTTTCGAGAAATATAAAATACCGACAACGCGAAGAGTCTAGTCATGAAGCTAATCCTCAACAAATAGTTGAGGATCACGTCTCCAGAAAAATCTCTTCGTCATTGTGCTACGGGGACTAACAAAAATAGCTTCCGCTTTGTTTCAACATCAACCCCCTCTGTCAACAGAGGGGGTTGAAATTTAAATATTAAACAATACATTTACGCGGAGAATTGCCCTGAAAAAAATGCAAAACAAGGCGGAAATACAGACAAAATTGAGGGTAGCAAAGGCAGTTTATATTTTCGAGAAATATAAAATACCGACAACGCGAAGAGTCTAGTCATGAAGCTAATCCTCAACAAATAGTTGAGGATCACGTCTCCAGAACAATCTCTTCGTCATTGTGCTACGGGGACTAACAAAAATAGCTTCCGCTTTGTTTCAACATCAACCCCCTCTGTCAACAGAGGGGGTTGAAATTTAAATATTAAACAATACATTTACGCGGAGAATTGCCCTGAAAAAAATGCAAAACAAGGCGGAAATAAAGACAAAATTGAGGGTAGCAAAGGCAGTTTATATTTTCGAGAAATATAAAATACCGACAACGCGAAGAGTCTAGTCATGAAGCTAATCCTCAAGAAATAGTTGAGGATCACGTCTCCAGAACAATCTCTTCGTCATTGTGCTACGGGGACTAACAAAAATAGCTTCCGCTTTGTTTCAACATCAACCCCCTCTGTCAACAGAGGGGGTTGAAATTTAAATATTAAACAATACATTTACGCGGAGAATTGCCCTGAAAAAAATGCAAAACAAGGCGGAAATAAAGACAAAATTGAGGGTAGCAAAGGCAGTTTATATTTTCGAGAAATACAAAATACCGACAACGCGAAGAGTCTAGTCATGAAGCTAATCCTCAACAAATAGTTGAGGATCACGTCTCCAGAACAATCTCTTCGTCATTGTGCTACGGGGACTAACAAAAATAGCTTCCGCTTTGTTTCAACATCAACCCCCTCTGTCAACAGAGGGGGTTGAAATTTAAATATTAAACAATACATTTACGCGGAGAATTGCCCTGAAAAAAATGCAAAACAAGGCGGAAATAAAGACAAAATTGAGGGTAGCAAAGGCAGTTTATATTTTCGAGAAATATAAAATACCGACAACGCGAAGAGTCTAGTCATGAAGCTAATCCTCAACAAATAGTTGAGGATCACGTCTCCAGAACAATCTCTTCGTCATTGTGCTACGGGGACTAACAAAAATAGCTTCCGCTTTGTTTCAACATCAACCCCCTCTGTCAACAGAGGGGGTTGAAATTTGAATATAAGACGATAAATTTACGCGGAGTATTGCCCTGAAAAAATGCAAAACAAAGCGGAAATAAAGACAAAATTGAGGGTAGCAAAGGCAGTTTATATTTTCGAGAAATATAAAATACCGACAACGCGAAGAGTCTAGTCATGAAGCTAATCCTCAACAAATAGTTGAGGATCACGTCTCCAGAACAATCTCTTCGTCATTGTGCTACGGGGACTAACAAAAATAGCTTCCGCTTTGTTTCAACATCAACCCCCTCTGTCAACAGAGGGGGTTGAAATTTAAATATTAAACAATACATTTACGCGGAGAATTGCCCTGAAAAAAATGCAAAACAAGGCGGAAATAAAGACAAAATTGAGGGTAGCAAAGGCAGTTTATATTTTCGAGAAATACAAAATACCGACAACGCGAAGAGTCTAGTCATGAAGCTAATCCTCAACAAATAGTTGAGGATCACGTCTCCAGAACAATCTCTTCGTCATTGTGCTACGGGGACTAACAAAAATAGCTTCCGCTTTGTTTCAACATCAACCCCCTCTGTCAACAGAGGGGGTTGAAATTTGAATATAAGACGATAAATTTACGCGGAGTATTGCCCTGAAAAAATGCAAAACAAAGCGGAAATAAAGACAGAATTGAGGGTAGCAAAGGCAGTTTATATTTTCGAGAAATATAAAATACCGACAACGCGAAGAGTCTAGTCATGAAGCTAATCCTCAACAAATAGTTGAGGATCACGTCTCCAGAAAAATCTCTTCGTCATTGTGCTACGGGGACTAACAAAAATAGCTTCCGCTTTGTTTCAACATCAACCCCCTCTGTCAACAGAGGGGGTTGAAATTTAAATATTAAACAATACATTTACGCGGAGAATTGCCCTGAAAAAAATGCAAAACAAGGCGGAAATACAGACAAAATTGAGGGTAGCAAAGGCAGTTTATATTTTCGAGAAATATAAAATACCGACAACGCGAAGAGTCTAGTCATGAAGCTAATCCTCAACAAATAGTTGAGGATCACGTCTCCAGAACAATCTCTTCGTCATTGTGCTACGGGGACTAACAAAAATAGCTTCCGCTTTGTTTCAACATCAACCCCCTCTGTCAACAGAGGGGGTTGAAATTTAAATATTAAACAATACATTTACGCGGAGAATTGCCCTGAAAAAAATGCAAAACAAGGCGGAAATAAAGACAAAATTGAGGGTAGCAAAGGCAGTTTATATTTTCGAGAAATATAAAATACCGACAACGCGAAGAGTCTAGTCATGAAGCTAATCCTCAAGAAATAGTTGAGGATCACGTCTCCAGAACAATCTCTTCGTCATTGTGCTACGGGGACTAACAAAAATAGCTTCCGCTTTGTTTCAACATCAACCCCCTCTGTCAACAGAGGGGGTTGAAATTTAAATATTAAACAATACATTTACGCGGAGAATTGCCCTGAAAAAAATGCAAAACAAGGCGGAAATAAAGACAAAATTGAGGGTAGCAAAGGCAGTTTATATTTTCGAGAAATATAAAATACCGACAACGCGAAGAGTCTAGTCATGAAGCTAATCCTCAACAAATAGTTGAGGATCACGTCTCCAGAACAATCTCTTCGTCATTGTGCTACGGGGACTAACAAAAATAGCTTCCGCTTTGTTTCAACATCAACCCCCTCTGTCAACAGAGGGGGTTGAAATTTGAATATAAGACGATAAATTTACGCGGAGTATTGCCCTGAAAAAATGCAAAACAAAGCGGAAATAAAGACAAAATTGAGGGTAGCAAAGGCAGTTTATATTTTCGAGAAATATAAAATACCGACAACGCGAAGAGTCTAGTCATGAAGCTAATCCTCAACAAATAGTTGAGGATCACGTCTCCAGAACAATCTCTTCGTCATTGTGCTACGGGGACTAACAAAAATAGCTTCCGCTTTGTTTCAACATCAACCCCCTCTGTCAACAGAGGGGGTTGAAATTTAAATATTAAACAATACATTTACGCGGAGAATTGCCCTGAAAAAAATGCAAAACAAGGCGGAAATAAAGACAAAATTGAGGGTAGCAAAGGCAGTTTATATTTTCGAGAAATACAAAATACCGACAACGCGAAGAGTCTAGTCATGAAGCTAATCCTCAACAAATAGTTGAGGATCACGTCTCCAGAACAATCTCTTCGTCATTGTGCTACGGGGACTAACAAAAATAGCTTCCGCTTTGTTTCAACATCAACCCCCTCTGTCAACAGAGGGGGTTGAAATTTAAATATTAAACAATACATTTACGCGGAGAATTGCCCTGAAAAAAATGCAAAACAAGGCGGAAATAAAGACAAAATTGAGGGTAGCAAAGGCAGTTTATATTTTCGAGAAATATAAAATACCGACAACGCGAAGAGTCTAGTCATGAAGCTAATCCTCAACAAATAGTTGAGGATCACGTCTCCAGAACAATCTCTTCGTCATTGTGCTACGGGGACTAACAAAAATAGCTTCCGCTTTGTTTCAACATCAACCCCCTCTGTCAACAGAGGGGGTTGAAATTTGAATATAAGACGATAAATTTACGCGGAGTATTGCCCTGAAAAAATGCAAAACAAAGCGGAAATAAAGACAAAATTGAGGGTAGCAAAGGCAGTTTATATTTTCGAGAAATATAAAATACCGACAACGCGAAGAGTCTAGTCATGAAGCTAATCCTCAACAAATAGTTGAGGATCACGTCTCCAGAACAATCTCTTCGTCATTGTGCTACGGGGACTAACAAAAATAGCTTCCGCTTTGTTTCAACATCAACCCCCTCTGTCAACAGAGGGGGTTGAAATTTAAATATTAAACAATATATTTACGCGGAGAATTGCCCTGAAAAAAATGCAAAACAAGGCGGAAATAAAGACAAAATTGAGGGTAGCAAAGGCAGTTTATATTTTCGAGAAATATAAATTACCGACAACGCGAAGAGTCTAGTCATGAAGCTAATCCTCAACAAATAGTTGAGGATCACGTCTCCAGAACAATCTCTTCGTCATTGTGCTACGGGGACTAACAAAAATAGCTTCCGCTTTGTTTCAACATCAACCCCCTCTGTCAACAGAGGGGGTTGAAATTTAAATATTAAACAATACATTTACGCGGAGAATTGCCCTGAAAAAAATGCAAAACAAGGCGGAAATACAGACAAAATTGAGGGTAGCAAAGGCAGTTTATATTTTCAAGAAATATAAAATACCGACAACGCGAAGAGTCTAGTCATGAAGCTAATCCTCAACAAATAGTTGAGGATCACGTCTCCAGAAAAATCTCTTCGTCATTGTGCTACGGGGACTAACAAAAATAGCTTCCGCTTTGTTTCAACATCAACCCCCTCTGTCAACAGAGGGGGTTGAAATTTAAATATTAAACAATACATTTACGCGGAGAATTGCCCTGAAAAAAATGCAAAACAAGGCGGAAATAAAGACAAAATTGAGGGTAGCAAAGGCAGTTTATATTTTCGAGAAATATAAACTACCGACAACGCGAAGAGTCTAGTTATGAAGCTAATCCTCAACAAATAGTTGAGGATCACGTCTCCAGAAAAATCTCTTCGTCATTGTGCTACGGAGACTAACAAAAATAGCTTCCGCTTTGTTTCAACATCAACCCCCTCTGTCAACAGAGGGGGTTGAAATTTAAATATTAAACAATACATTTACGCGGAGAATTGCCCTGAAAAAAATGCAAAACAAGGCGGAAATAAAGACAAAATTGAGGGTAGCGAAGGCAGTTTATATTTTCGAGAAATATAAAATACCGACAACGCGAAGAGTCTAGTCATGAAGCTAATCCTCAACAAATAGTTGAGGATCACGTCTCCAGAACAATCTCTTCGTCATTGTGCTACGGGGACTAACAAAAATAGCTTCCGCTTTGTTTCAACATCAACCCCCTCTGTCAACAGAGGGGGTTGAAATTTGAATATAAGACGATAAATTTACGCGGAGTATTGCCCTGAAAAAATGCAAAACAAAGCGGAAATAAAGACAAAATTGAGGGTAGCAAAGGCAGTTTATATTTTCGAGAAATATAAAATACCGACAACGCGAAGAGTCTAGTCATGAAGCTAATCCTCAACAAATAGTTGAGGATCACGTCTCCAGAACAATCTCTTCGTCATTGTGCTACGGGGACTAACAAAAATAGCTTCCGCTTTGTTTCAACATCAACCCCCTCTGTCAACAGAGGGGGTTGAAATTTAAATATTAAACAATACATTTACGCGGAGAATTGCCCTGAAAAAAATGCAAAACAAGGCGGAAATAAAGACAAAATTGAGGGTAGCAAAGGCAGTTTATATTTTCGAGAAATACAAAATACCGACAACGCGAAGAGTCTAGTCATGAAGCTAATCCTCAACAAATAGTTGAGGATCACGTCTCCAGAACAATCTCTTCGTCATTGTGCTACGGGGACTAACAAAAATAGCTTCCGCTTTGTTTCAACATCAACCCCCTCTGTCAACAGAGGGGGTTGAAATTTAAATATTAAACAATACATTTACGCGGAGAATTGCCCTGAAAAAAATGCAAAACAAGGCGGAAATAAAGACAAAATTGAGGGTAGCAAAGGCAGTTTATATTTTCGAGAAATATAAAATACCGACAACGCGAAGAGTCTAGTCATGAAGCTAATCCTCAACAAATAGTTGAGGATCACGTCTCCAGAACAATCTCTTCGTCATTGTGCTACGGGGACTAACAAAAATAGCTTCCGCTTTGTTTCAACATCAACCCCCTCTGTCAACAGAGGGGGTTGAAATTTGAATATAAGACGATAAATTTACGCGGAGTATTGCCCTGAAAAAATGCAAAACAAAGCGGAAATAAAGACAAAATTGAGGGTAGCAAAGGCAGTTTATATTTTCGAGAAATATAAAATACCGACAACGCGAAGAGTCTAGTCATGAAGCTAATCCTCAACAAATAGTTGAGGATCACGTCTCCAGCACGATCTCTTCGTCATTGTGCTACGGAGGCTAACAAAAATAGCTTCCGCTTTGTTTCAACATCAACCCCCTCTGTCAACAGAGGGGGTTGAAATTTGAATATAAGACGATAAATTTACGCGGAGTATTGCCCTGAAAAAATGCAAAACAAAGCGGAAATAAAGACAAAATTGAGGGTAGCAAAGGCAGTTTATATTTTCGAGAAATATAAAATACCGACAACGCGAAGAGTCTAGTCATGAAGCTAATCCTCAACAAATAGTTGAGGATCACGTCTCCAGAACAATCTCTTCGTCATTGTGCTACGGAGACTAACAAAAATAGCTTCCGCTTTGTTTCAACATCAACCCCCTCTGTCAACAGAGGGGGTTGAAATTTAAATATAAGACGATAAATTTACGCGGAGTATTACCCTGAAAAAATGCAAAACAAGGCGGAAATAAAGACAAAATTGAGGGTAGCGAAGGCAGTTTATATTTTCGAGAAATATAAACTACCGACAACGCGAAGAGTCTAGTTATGAAGCTAATCCTCAACAAATAGTTGAGGATCACGTCTCCAGAAAAATCTCTTCGTCATTGTGCTACGGAGACTAACAAAAATAGCTTCCGCTTTGTTTCAACATCAACCCCCTCTGTCAACAGAGGGGGTTGAAATTTAAATATAAAACGATACATTTACGCGGAGAATTGCCCTGAAAAAAATGCAAAACAAGGCGGCAATAAAGAAAATTGAGGGTAGCAAAGGCAGTTTATATTTTCGAGAAATATAAAATACCGACAACGCGAAGAGTCTAGTCATGAAGCTAATCCTCAACAAATAGTTGAGGATCACGTCTCCAGAACAATCTCTTCGTCATTGTGCTACGGGGACTAACAAAAATAGCTTCCGCTTTGTTTCAACATCAACCCCCTCTGTCAACAGAGGGGGTTGAAATTTGAATATAAGACGATAAATTTACGCGGAGTATTGCCCTGAAAAAATGCAAAACAAAGCGGAAATAAAGACAAAATTGAGGGTAGCAAAGGCAGTTTATATTTTCGAGAAATATAAAATACCGACAACGCGAAGAGTCTAGTCATGAAGCTAATCCTCAACAAATAGTTGAGGATCACGTCTCCAGAACAATCTCTTCGTCATTGTGCTACGGGGACTAACAAAAATAGCTTCCGCTTTGTTTCAACATCAACCCCCTCTGTCAACAGAGGGGGTTGAAATTTAAATATTAAACAATATATTTACGCGGAGAATTGCCCTGAAAAAAATGCAAAACAAGGCGGAAATAAAGACAAAATTGAGGGTAGCAAAGGCAGTTTATATTTTCGAGAAATATAAATTACCGACAACGCGAAGAGTCTAGTCATGAAGCTAATCCTCAACAAATAGTTGAGGATCACGTCTCCAGAACAATCTCTTCGTCATTGTGCTACGGGGACTAACAAAAATAGCTTCCGCTTTGTTTCAACATCAACCCCCTCTGTCAACAGAGGGGGTTGAAATTTAAATATTAAACAATACATTTACGCGGAGAATTGCCCTGAAAAAAATGCAAAACAAGGCGGAAATACAGACAAAATTGAGGGTAGCAAAGGCAGTTTATATTTTCAAGAAATATAAAATACCGACAACGCGAAGAGTCTAGTCATGAAGCTAATCCTCAACAAATAGTTGAGGATCACGTCTCCAGAAAAATCTCTTCGTCATTGTGCTACGGGGACTAACAAAAATAGCTTCCGCTTTGTTTCAACATCAACCCCCTCTGTCAACAGAGGGGGTTGAAATTTAAATATTAAACAATACATTTACGCGGAGAATTGCCCTGAAAAAAATGCAAAACAAGGCGGAAATAAAGACAAAATTGAGGGTAGCAAAGGCAGTTTATATTTTCGAGAAATATAAACTACCGACAACGCGAAGAGTCTAGTTATGAAGCTAATCCTCAACAAATAGTTGAGGATCACGTCTCCAGAAAAATCTCTTCGTCATTGTGCTACGGAGACTAACAAAAATAGCTTCCGCTTTGTTTCAACATCAACCCCCTCTGTCAACAGAGGGGGTTGAAATTTAAATATTAAACAATACATTTACGCGGAGAATTGCCCTGAAAAAAATGCAAAACAAGGCGGAAATAAAGACAAAATTGAGGGTAGCGAAGGCAGTTTATATTTTCGAGAAATATAAAATACCGACAACGCGAAGAGTCTAGTCATGAAGCTAATCCTCAACAAATAGTTGAGGATCACGTCTCCAGAACAATCTCTTCGTCATTGTGCTACGGGGACTAACAAAAATAGCTTCCGCTTTGTTTCAACATCAACCCCCTCTGTCAACAGAGGGGGTTGAAATTTGAATATAAGACGATAAATTTACGCGGAGTATTGCCCTGAAAAAATGCAAAACAAAGCGGAAATAAAGACAAAATTGAGGGTAGCAAAGGCAGTTTATATTTTCGAGAAATATAAAATACCGACAACGCGAAGAGTCTAGTCATGAAGCTAATCCTCAACAAATAGTTGAGGATCACGTCTCCAGAACAATCTCTTCGTCATTGTGCTACGGGGACTAACAAAAATAGCTTCCGCTTTGTTTCAACATCAACCCCCTCTGTCAACAGAGGGGGTTGAAATTTAAATATTAAACAATACATTTACGCGGAGAATTGCCCTGAAAAAAATGCAAAACAAGGCGGAAATAAAGACAAAATTGAGGGTAGCAAAGGCAGTTTATATTTTCGAGAAATACAAAATACCGACAACGCGAAGAGTCTAGTCATGAAGCTAATCCTCAACAAATAGTTGAGGATCACGTCTCCAGAACAATCTCTTCGTCATTGTGCTACGGGGACTAACAAAAATAGCTTCCGCTTTGTTTCAACATCAACCCCCTCTGTCAACAGAGGGGGTTGAAATTTAAATATTAAACAATACATTTACGCGGAGAATTGCCCTGAAAAAAATGCAAAACAAGGCGGAAATAAAGACAAAATTGAGGGTAGCAAAGGCAGTTTATATTTTCGAGAAATATAAAATACCGACAACGCGAAGAGTCTAGTCATGAAGCTAATCCTCAACAAATAGTTGAGGATCACGTCTCCAGAACAATCTCTTCGTCATTGTGCTACGGGGACTAACAAAAATAGCTTCCGCTTTGTTTCAACATCAACCCCCTCTGTCAACAGAGGGGGTTGAAATTTGAATATAAGACGATAAATTTACGCGGAGTATTGCCCTGAAAAAATGCAAAACAAAGCGGAAATAAAGACAAAATTGAGGGTAGCAAAGGCAGTTTATATTTTCGAGAAATATAAAATACCGACAACGCGAAGAGTCTAGTCATGAAGCTAATCCTCAACAAATAGTTGAGGATCACGTCTCCAGCACGATCTCTTCGTCATTGTGCTACGGAGGCTAACAAAAATAGCTTCCGCTTTGTTTCAACATCAACCCCCTCTGTCAACAGAGGGGGTTGAAATTTGAATATAAGACGATAAATTTACGCGGAGTATTGCCCTGAAAAAATGCAAAACAAAGCGGAAATAAAGACAAAATTGAGGGTAGCAAAGGCAGTTTATATTTTCGAGAAATATAAAATACCGACAACGCGAAGAGTCTAGTCATGAAGCTAATCCTCAACAAATAGTTGAGGATCACGTCTCCAGAACAATCTCTTCGTCATTGTGCTACGGAGACTAACAAAAATAGCTTCCGCTTTGTTTCAACATCAACCCCCTCTGTCAACAGAGGGGGTTGAAATTTAAATATAAGACGATAAATTTACGCGGAGTATTACCCTGAAAAAATGCAAAACAAGGCGGAAATAAAGACAAAATTGAGGGTAGCGAAGGCAGTTTATATTTTCGAGAAATATAAACTACCGACAACGCGAAGAGTCTAGTTATGAAGCTAATCCTCAACAAATAGTTGAGGATCACGTCTCCAGAAAAATCTCTTCGTCATTGTGCTACGGAGACTAACAAAAATAGCTTCCGCTTTGTTTCAACATCAACCCCCTCTGTCAACAGAGGGGGTTGAAATTTAAATATAAAACGATACATTTACGCGGAGAATTGCCCTGAAAAAAATGCAAAACAAGGCGGCAATAAAGAAAATTGAGGGTAGCAAAGGCAGTTTATATTTTCGAGAAATATAAAATATAAAATGTTAGCAAGAAACAGAAAGTGCATAGATTGACATTGTTAGCAGGAAACAAAAAATTCATAGAAATAGGTAATTGTAGCTTTGTGGAACATGAAAAAAATAAAAAAATAAAATGCATAGAGTCACATTGTTAGCAAGAAACAGAAAATGCATAGAATTACATTGTTAGCAAGAAACCGAAAATGCATAGATTCACATTGTTAGCAGGAAACAAAAAATTCATAGAAATAGGTAATTGTAGCTTTGTGGAACATAAAAAAAATGCGTAGAGTCACATTGTTAGCAAGAAACAGAAAATGCATAGAATCACATTGTTAGCGAGAAACCGAAAATGCATAGAATCACATTGTTAGCAGGAAACAAAAAATTCATAGAAACAGGTAATTGTAGCTTTGTGGAACCTGAAAAAATAAATAAATAAACTTTAAACGCACAAAGTACCAAGCACGTGTAAGAATGGCGTAATGAAAAGTATTGAATGGTATGATTACCAGGCGCTTTAAAGCGCAACTTTTACAAACGCGAATTCAGCCGTTAGCAAATTCATGCTTTTACAATGAAACATTGTCAAAGCATGAATTTCCCAGATTCCACCACGTGGAGGTGGCTGATTTGGAACCCTCTCCGAAAAAGTTTAAATCACGAAGCATAATGAAATGAAAAATAATTAAAAATAAAATTATAATTGAAAGTAAGTATAGTTTATTTCTCTGTATTTTTAAACATTTAATTTTTTATGATAATCGTTAAACATTATTATGCAGTGACAAAAATCGTTCACAATCGAAATTGCCGTCCCATCTCTCTCATACAGTTGTGAATTTACCAGAGCTCAAGAAACTGTATCATAAATGTCAGTAATGATTCAAAGTCGTGAGCGATGTCGGGAGATGACTGTAGACTTCTACCATGTGATTCCTCGGACAACCAGAGACTGAATGAACTGGCTAGAGGCCGGAGAACTCTCTCGCCCCTATTCCCCCACTTCACACTACTCACCTCGACCAGAAATAATCGATGCATCGATTAATCGATTATGATAAAATCATCGATAGGGACTCGATTATAAAAAATAATTATAAACGTTTGGAAGTCCATTGGTGATCGATTATTGGTGGCCTAATTTAAACGTTTGGGGGTCAATAGTTGTTGATTGATAAAAAAATATCGACCACCAAGCGTTTTGATTGGCTGACGATCTTCATCTAACGATCTCCGAACGTTTTTATTTGCCGATCGCCGTTTTTTATGCAAAACTATTGACCACCAAGCGTTTTGATTGGCTGACGATCTTCATCTAACGATCTCCGAACGTTTTTACTTGCCGATCGCCGTTTTTTACGCAAAACTATCGACCACCAGGCGTTCTGATTGGCTGACGATCTTCATCTAACGATCTCCGAACGTTTTTCGTTGCCGATCGCCGTTCTTTATGCAAAAATTGACGACCACCCAGCGTTCTGATTGGCTGACGATCTTCATCCAACGGTCTCCGAACGTTTTTACTTGCCGATCGCCGTTTTTTATGCAAAACTATCGACCACTCAGCGTTCTGATTGGCTGACGATCTTCATCCAACGGTCTCCGAACGTTTTTACTTGCCGATCGCCGTTTTATATGCAAAACTATCGACCACTCAGCGTTCTGATTGGCTGACGATCTTCATCTAACGATCTCCGAACTTTTTTACTTGCCGATCGCCGTTTTTTATGCAAAACTATCGACCACCCAGCGTTCTCATTGGCAGACGATCTTCATCTAACGATCTCCGAACGTTTTTACTTGCCGATCACCGTTTTTTATGCAAAACTATCGACCGCCAAGCGTTTTGATTGGCTGACGATCTTTATGTAACGATCTACGAACGTTTTTGCCTGCCGATCGCTGTTTTTGATGCAAAACTATCGACCACCAAGCGTTCTGATTGGCTGACGATCTTCATCTAACGATCTCCGAACGTTTTTACTTGCTGATCGCCGTTTTTTATGCAAAACTATCGACCACCAGGCGTTCTGATTGGCTGACGATCTTCATCTAACGATCTCCGAACGTTTTTATATGCTGACCGGCGTTTTTTACGCAAAACTTTCGACAGCCAGGCGTTCTGATTGGCTGACGATCTTCGTCTGACGATCTCCGGACGTTTTTACTTGCCGATCGCCGTTTTTTATGCAAAACCATCGACCACCAAGCGTTCTGATTGGCTGACGATCTTCATCTAACGATCTCCGAACGTTTTTACCTGCCGATCGCCGTTTTTTATGCAAAACTATCGACCACCCAGCGTTCTCATTGGCAGACGATCTTCATCTAACGATCTCCGAACGTTTTTACTTGCCGATCACCGTTTTTTATGCAAAACTATCGACCGCCAAGCGTTTTGATTGGCTGACGATCTTTATGTAACGATCTACGAACGTTTTTGCCTGCCGATCGCTGTTTTTGATGCAAAATTATCGACCATCATGCGTGTTGATTGGCTGACGATCTTCATCTGACGATCTCCGAACGTTTTTACTTGCCGATCGCCGTTTTTTATGCAAAACTATCGACCACCAGGCGTTCTAATTGGCTGACGAGCTTCATCTGACGATCTCCGAACGTTTTTACTTGCCGATCGCCGTTTTTTATGCAAAACCATCGACCACCCAGCGTTCTGATTGGCAGACGATCTTCATCTAACGATCTCCGAACGTTTTTACTTGCCGATCGCCGTTTTTTATGCAAAACTATCGACCACCAAGCGTTCTGATTGGCTGACAATCTTCATCTAACGATCTCCGAACGTTTTTACCTGCCGATCGCTGTTTTTTATGCAAAACTATCGACCACCCAGCGTTCTCATTGGCAGACGATCTTCATCTAACGATCTCCGAACGTTTTTACTTGCCGATCACCGTTTTTTATGCAAAACTATCGACCGCCAAGCGTTTTGATTGGCTGACGATCTTTATGTAACGATCTACGAACGTTTTTGCCTGCCGATCGCTGTTTTTGATGCAAAACTATCGACCATCATGCGTGTTGATTGGCTGACGATCTTCATCTGACGATCTCCGAACGTTTTTACCTGCCAATCGCCGTTTTTTATGCAAAACTATCGACCACCAAGCGTTTTGATTCGCTGACGATCTTCATCTAACGATCTCCGAACGCTTTTACCTGCCGATTGCTGTTTTTTATGCAAAACTATCGACCACCCAGCGTTCTGATTCGCTGACGATCTTTATCTAACGATCTCCAAACGTTTTTACTTGCCGATCGCCGTTTTTTATGCAAAACTATAGACCACTCAGCGTTCCGATTGGCTGACGATCTTCATCCAACGGTCTCCGCACGTTTTTACTTGCCGATCGCCGTTTTTTACGCAGAACTATCGACCACCAGGCGTTCTGATTGGCTGACGATCTTCATCCAACGGTCTCCGAACGTTTTTACTTGCCGATCGCCGTTTTTTATGCAAAACTATCGACCACTCAGCGTTCTGATTGGCTGACGATCTTCATCTAACGATCTCCGAACTTTTTTACTTGCCGATCGCCGTTTTTTATGCAAAACTATCGACCACTCACCGTTCCGATTGGCTGACGATCTTCATCCAACGGTCTCCGCACGTTTTTACTTGCCGATCGCCGTTTTTTACGCAGAACTATCGACCACCAGGCGTTCTGATTGGCTGACGATCTTCATCCAACGATCTCCGAACGTTTTTACTTGCCGATCGCCGTTTTTTATGCAAAACTATCGACCACTCAGCGTTCTGATTGGCTGACGATCTTCATCCAACGGTCTCCGAACGTTTTTACTTGCCGATCGCCGTTTTTTATGCAAAACTATCGACCACTCAGCGTTCTGATTGGCTGACGATCTTCATCTAACGATCTCCGAACTTTTTTACTTGCCGATCGCCGTTTTTTATGCAAAACTATCGACCACCCAGTGATCTGATTGGCTGAACATCTTCATCTAACGATCTCCGAACGATTTTACTTACCGATCGTCGTTTTTTACGCAAAACTATCGACCGTCAAGCGTTCTGATTGGCTGACGATCTTCATCTAACGATCTCCAAACGTTTTTACTTGCTGATCGCCGTTTTTTATGCAAAACTATCGACCACCAGGCGTACTGATTGGCTGACGATCTTCATCTAACGATCTCCGAACGTTTTTATATGCTGATCGGCGTTTTTTACGCGAAACTATCGACAGCCAGGCGTTCTGATTGGCTGACGATCTTCATCTGACGATCTCCGAACGTTTTTACTTGCCGATCGCCGTTTTTTATGCAAAACCATCGACCACCCAGCGTTCTGATTGGCAGACGATCTTCATCTAACGATCTCCGAACGTTTTTACTTGCCGATCGCCGTTTTTTATGCAAAACTATCGACCACCAAGCGTTCTGATTGGCTGACGATCTTCATCTAACGATCTCCGAACGTTTTTACCGGCCGATCGCCGTTTTTTATGCAAAACTATCGACCACCCAGCGTTCTCATTGGCAGACGATCTTCATCTAACGATCTCCGAACGTTTTTACTTGCCGATCACCGTTTTTTATGCAAAACTATCGACCGCCAAGCGTTTTGATTGGCTGACGATCTTTATGTAACGATCTACGAACGTTTTTGCCTGCCGATCGCTGTTTTTGATGCAAAATCGTTAGATAAAGATCGTCTGCCAATGAGAACGCTAGGTGGTCGATAGTTTTGCATAAAAAACGGCGATCGGCAGGTAAAAACGTTCGGAGATCGTTAGATGAAGATCGTCAGCGAATCAAAACGCTTGGTGGTCGATAGTTTTGCATAAAAAACGGCGATTGGCAGGCAAAAACGTTCGTAGATCGTTACATAAAGATCGTCAGCCAATCAAAACGCTTGGCGGTCGATAGTTTTGCATAAAAAACGGTGATCGGCAAGTAAAAACGTTCGGAGATCGTTAGATGAAGATCGTCTGCCAATGAGAACGCTGGGTGGTCGATAGTTTTGCATAAAAAACGGCGATCGGCAAGTAAAAAAGTTCGGAGATCGTTAGATAAAGATCGTCAGCCAATCAGAACGCTGAGTGGTCGATAGTTTTGCATATAAAACGGCGATCGGCAAGTAAAAACGTTCGGAGACCGTTGGATGAAGATCGTCAGCCAATCAGAACGCTGAGTGGTCGATAGTTTTGCATAAAAAACGGCGATCGGCAGGTAAAAACGTTCGGAGATCGTTAGATGAAGATCGTCAGCCAATCAGAACGCTTGGTGGTCGATGGTTTTGCATAAAAAACGGCGATCGGCAAGTAAAAACGTCCGGAGATCGTCAGACGAAGATCGTCAGCCAATCAGAACGCCTGGCTGTCGAAAGTTTTGCGTAAAAAACGCCGGTCAGCATATAAAAACGTTCGGAGATCGTTAGATGAAGATCGTCAGCCAATCAGAACGCCTGGTGGTCGATAGTTTTGCATAAAAAACGGCGATCAGCAAGTAAAAACGTTCGGAGATCGTTAGATGAAGATCGTCAGCCAATCAGAACGCTTGGTGGTCGATAGTTTTGCATCAAAAACAGCGATCGGCAGGCAAAAACGTTCGTAGATCGTTACATAAAGATCGTCAGCCAATCAAAACGCTTGGCGGTCGATAGTTTTGCATAAAAAACGGTGATCGGCAAGTAAAAACGTTCGGAGATCGTTAGATGAAGATCGTCTGCCAATGAGAACGCTGGGTGGTCGATAGTTTTGCATAAAAAACGGCGATCGGCAAGTAAAAAAGTTCGGAGATCGTTAGATGAAGATCGTCAGCCAATCAGAACGCTGAGTGGTCGATAGTTTTGCATATAAAACGGCGATCGGCAAGTAAAAACGTTCGGAGACCGTTGGATGAAGATCGTCAGCCAATCAGAACGCTGAGTGGTCGATAGTTTTGCATAAAAAACGGCGATCGGCAAGTAAAAACGTTCGGAGACCGTTGGATGAAGATCGTCAGCCAATCAGAACGCTGGGTGGTCGTCAATTTTTGCATAAAGAACGGCGATCGGCAACGAAAAACGTTCGGAGATCGTTAGATGAAGATCGTCAGCCAATCACAACGCCTGGTGGTCGATAGTTTTGCGTAAAAAACGGCGATCGGCAAGTAAAAACGTTCGGAGATCGTTAGATGAAGATCGTCAGCCAATCAAAACGCTTGGTGGTCAATAGTTTTGCATAAAAAACGGCGATCGGCAAATAAAAACGTTCGGAGATCGTTAGATGAAGATCGTCAGCCAATCAAAACGCTTGGTGGTCGATATTTTTTTATCAATCAACAACTATTGACCCCCAAACGTTTAAATTAGGCCACCAATAATCGATCACCAATGGACTTCCAAACGTTTATAATTATTTTTTATAATCGAGTCCCTATCGATGATTTTATCATAATCGATTAATCGATGCATCGATTATTTCTGGTCGAGGTGAGTACTGGGAAGTGGGGGAATAGGGGCGAGAGAGTTCTCCGGCCTCTAGCCAGTTCATTCAGTCTCTGGTTGTCCGAGGAATCACATGGTAGAAGTCTACAGTCATCTCCCGACATCGCTCACGACTTTGAATCATTACTGACATATATGATACAGTTTCTTGAGCTCTGGTAAATTCACAACTGTATGAGAGAGATGGGACGGCAATTTCGATTGTGAACGATTTTTGTCACTGCATAATAATGTTTAACGATTATCAAAAAAAATTAAATGTTTAAAAATACAGAGAAATAAACTATACTTACTTTCAATTATAATTTTATTTTTAATTATTTTTCATTTCATTATGCTTCGTGATTTAAACTTTTTCGGAGAGGGTTCCAAATCAGCCACCTCCACGTGGTGGAATCTGGGAAATTCATGCTTTGACAATGTTTCATTGTAAAAGCATGAATTTGCTAGCGGCTGAATTCGCGTTTGTAAAAGTTGCGCTTTAAAGCGCCTGGTAATCATACCATTCAATACTTTTCATTACGCCATTCTTACACGTGCTTGGTACTTTGTGCGTTTAAAGTTTATTTATTTATTTTTTCAGGTTCCACAAAGCTACAATTACCTGTTTCTATGAATTTTTTGTTTCCTGCTAACAATGTGATTCTATGCATTTTCGGTTTCTCGCTAACAATGTGATTCTATGCATTTTCTGTTTCTTGCTAACAATGTGACTCTACGCATTTTTTTTATGTTCCACAAAGCTACAATTACCTATTTCTATGAATTTTTTGTTTCCTGCTAACAATGTGAATCTATGCATTTTCGGTTTCTTGCTAACAATGTAATTCTATGCATTTTCTGTTTCTTGCTAACAATGTGACTCTATGCATTTTATTTTTTTATTTTTTTCATGTTCCACAAAGCTACAATTACCTATTTCTATGAATTTTTTGTTTCCTGCTAACAATGTCAATCTATGCACTTTCTGTTTCTTGCTAACATTTTATATTTTATATTTCTCGAAAATATAAACTGCCTTCGCTACCCTCAATTTTGTCTTTATTTCCGCCTTGTTTTGCATTTTTTCAGGGTAATACTCCGCGTAAATTTATCGTCTTATATTTAAATTTCAACCCCCTCTGTTGACAGAGGGGGTTGATGTTGAAACAAAGCGGAAGCTATTTTTGTTAGTCTCCGTAGCACAATGACGAAGAGATTGTTCTGGAGACGTGATCCTCAACTATTTGTTGAGGATTAGCTTCATGACTAGACTCTTCGCGTTGTCGGTATTTTATATTTCTCGAAAATATAAACTGCCTTTGCTACCCTCAATTTTGTCTTTATTTCCGCTTTGTTTTGCATTTTTTCAGGGCAATACTCCGCGTAAATTTATCGTCTTATATTCAAATTTCAACCCCCTCTGTTGACAGAGGGGGTTGATGTTGAAACAAAGCGGAAGCTATTTTTGTTAGCCTCCGTAGCACAATGACGAAGAGATCGTGCTGGAGACGTGATCCTCAACTATTTGTTGAGGATTAGCTTCATAACTAGACTCTTCGCGTTGTCGGTATTTTATATTTCTCGAAAATATAAACTGCCTTCGCTACCCTCAATTTTGTCTTTATTTCCGCCTTGTTTTGCATTTTTTTCAGGGCAATTCTCCGCGTAAATGTATTGTTTAATATTTAAATTTCAACTCCCTCTGTTGACAGAGGGGGTTGATGTTGAAACAAAGCGGAAGCTATTTTTGTTAGTCCCCGTAGCACAATGACGAAGAGATTGTTCTGGAGACGTGATCCTCAACTATTTGTTGAGGATTAGCTTCATGACTAGACTCTTCGCGTTGTCGGTATTTTGTATTTCTCGAAAATATAAACTGCCTTTGCTACCCTCAATTTTGTCTTTATTTCCGCCTTGTTTTGCATTTTTTTCAGGGCAATTCTCCGCGTAAATGTATTGTTTAATATTTAAATTTCAACCCCCTCTGTTGACAGAGGGGGTTGATGTTGAAACAAAGCGGAAGCTATTTTTGTTAGTCCCCGTAGCACAATGACGAAGAGATTGTTCTGGAGACGTGATCCTCAACTATTTCTTGAGGATTAGCTTCATGACTAGACTCTTCGCGTTGTCGGTATTTTATATTTCTCGAAAATATAAACTGCCTTTGCTACCCTCAATTTTGTCTTTATTTCCGCCTTGTTTTGCATTTTTTTCAGGGCAATTCTCCGCGTAAATGTATTGTTTAATATTTAAATTTCAACCCCCTCTGTTGACAGAGGGGGTTGATGTTGAAACAAAGCGGAAGCTATTTTTGTTAGTCCCCGTAGCACAATGACGAAGAGATTGTTCTGGAGACGTGATCCTCAACTATTTGTTGAGGATTAGCTTCATGACTAGACTCTTCGCGTTGTCGGTATTTTATATTTCTCGAAAATATAAACTGCCTTTGCTACCCTCAATTTTGTCTGTATTTCCGCCTTGTTTTGCATTTTTTTCAGGGCAATTCTCCGCGTAAATGTATTGTTTAATATTTAAATTTCAACCCCCTCTGTTGACAGAGGGGGTTGATGTTGAAACAAAGCGGAAGCTATTTTTGTTAGTCCCCGTAGCACAATGACGAAGAGATTTTTCTGGAGACGTGATCCTCAACTATTTGTTGAGGATTAGCTTCATGACTAGACTCTTCGCGTTGTCGGTATTTTATATTTCTCGAAAATATAAACTGCCTTTGCTACCCTCAATTCTGTCTTTATTTCCGCTTTGTTTTGCATTTTTTCAGGGCAATACTCCGCGTAAATTTATCGTCTTATATTCAAATTTCAACCCCCTCTGTTGACAGAGGGGGTTGATGTTGAAACAAAGCGGAAGCTATTTTTGTTAGCCTCCGTAGCACAATGACGAAGAGATCGTGCTGGAGACGTGATCCTCAACTATTTGTTGAGGATTAGCTTCATAACTAGACTCTTCGCGTTGTCGGTATTTTATATTTCTCGAAAATATAAACTGCCTTTGCTACCTTTAATTTCCTAATTACTTTCGCTTTGTTTTTTGATTGGCCTTAGGCTTTGTTAGGTAGGCAGAGTGGATTAGGCCTATAGGGGATACCACTATAAAAAAAACGCGCCCACATTTGCTCTACCTCAATGGTGGGTGTGGAAACGAGCAAGTCGCAACTTTTATTAGCTCTAATTCCAAGTTCAGACCGGACGCGATGAGCGATATTCAATGAGAGCTCTGCTTTTTTGGAACAGCAGAGATCTCATTAATATCGCTCATTGCTCATCGCGCCCAATCTGAACTAGGCATAAAGGTTTTGCATTTCCATGTACGAGGAACCAATTTAATAATAAGAACGTAAAACTATTGGGATTGGAATCTCTATAATGACGCATGTTTTAATACAAAAAAGTGTGTGTCTTTTAAAGTGGATATATCACCTTTTAATGTATTGAAATCGATTGAAAATAGATTTGCAATCTATTTTAAATCTACTGTAAATATTATAAATTGTGAATCTATTGTATTCATTGTATTTGTAAATTGATAAATTGTAAATCTATTATTAATATATCGATTGTAAATCTATTGAAAGTTTGTACGTTTGACCGAGGCTGAAATGAGATCATTTTTTTTCGGTACTTCGGACAATTTGATTCGTACATGTGAACCGATCACCTGCTGGACCCAATTGAATCGATGGAAAACTATTAATTATTTGAATAAATCCGAAATTTTCGTGGCGGAAAGCAGAACTCCGAACTTTTTATTTCGTACATGTGAACTGTAAAACCGATCACCTGCCGGATCCAATAGCTCCATGGCCAAGATTTCAATCGTTTCGAAACATCCGTAATTTTGGTGACCAAAGGTAACGAAGCCTGGTATGAGATAATGAGAAAAATGAGAAAAAAAATTTTCATTGCTCTGGGCTATTACTTTTTGTACATACGATCTGTAAAACCGATCGCCTGCCGGATCCAATAGTTTCATGGGCAAAATATCAATTATTTCGATAATTTCGAAATTTTGGTGCTGTACAGAGGCTTTCTTACGTTTCGCTACCAAAATTTCGAATTTCCCGAATTAATGGATATTTTTGCCATCAAACGATTGGATCCGTACCGGCAGGTGATCGGTCTTATAGATCGTCCGTACAAATAGAGATACCCCAGAGTAAGGAAAAAAAATTTTCTCTTTTTTACATTGTTCACATGTATACAGGCTTCTTTACGGTCCGCAACCAAAATTTCAAATTTTTCGAAATAATTGATATTTCGCCCATGAAATCGTTGGATCTGGTAGGCGATCGGTTTTATAGCTCGTCTGTACGATATAAAAACTCCGGAGTAACGAAAAAAAAATTTCCTTATTTCGACCTCGGTCCAATGTACAGCATTTTAACCTTTAACGCCGTCGCCCGGCATCGTGTGAAACCATTCGAGCATTGACATTGACGTTTGACAGATTTTTGGGATTCTGTCCGTTCAGGACTTTTTCCGTTCGGGACTTTGTTCTGAAAAACAATTCTGCAAAAAAACCGGATCTGAATACGTTAAAAAGTAAATAAATTAGAAAAATTCAAGAAAATCGAGGTGGTAATGTGGGTTACCACCATGTTTCAAAGTTAAAAGGTGTGCAATTTGTTTAAATTGATCGGTATAATAATGTGTTTTTTTTCATATAGTAGTAGCACCAATGAACACTAAAATCTCGCAGTTGCGGATTTAAAAAAAAATTATTACTCTCATAATAAAATATATCCTGAGAATATGGCCGAAACATGTGTATTTCAAATGGGGAAATTCACCCTCGGGCGGGAGGGGTTAGAGTCTAGATGAAAATCTGAAAAAATTAGGGTTTTTTTTTAAATTATTTAGAGCCAATTTGGGGGGCGTTTGATTAAAAATTCGTCCTCGCCCTGAATAAGGACCACCCTAATATATATGGCACATTCTATGATTCCTCAGCAAGCTCTAAATTTTTCAAAAATTTTCCAAAAAAGATCCAAAATTTTGATTCCTTTGTAAATGTGTAGAAACAGCTGGATGTTTCAGACCTTTGTCTGGTTGTTTACACTCAATTGTTTTAGACTTGTATGCATTTTTTTTTAATTGACCAAATAATCAAGATTTTATAGTATACACGATCGATTTATACATACGCATGGATTATGAAAATAGGCTTATTTTTTGGCATTCCAATGTGTACAACTTCCTTATGAAATATTTGACATGAATATATAAACAATACAGAGTAATTAAATACAAATATTTCCTGTAGCAAAGATTCATCATAATAATAGTAGGTGCCGTTTATTTACTAAAATTGAAATATTGTTACTACAAAATACCAAAAAAAATATTAAAAACACATTAATTAAGAAAAAAAATTGCGCGTGGTGGTTGCATAAATTTAAATAAATAAATAAATATACAGACTTTATATTTCGAGGACCCAATTATTATTGGTATTTGAAGAATACAGAGTTCATAAAATAAAAATATTTTCTGTAGCAAAGTTTCGTCATAATAACAGTATATACCATTTATTTACTAAAATGAAAACATCGTTATTAATAAATAAAAAAAAATATATTAGAAACATATTAATTCCGAAAAAAAATGCGAGTAGTGGTTTCGATCCCTAGACCGACAGGGTATATAGCAGACTGTGCTAGTGGTTCACAGTCCGTAGTCCGTGTAACATATATATCTGCGTTTTCGCTCGATACCATGTGCACGCCACGCTCAGTCAACCTGCATTACCCGGGAGGCCAATGTGCACACAGCTGACTCAGAATCTGCTACACCGCCCGAGTCAATGTCCACGCGAACTACCCCTACCTCGGCCAGTCGAAACCCCCTCGAGCACCTGCGTAAGCAATCTCTCTACTAGTCTCTGGTAGTGGTTTTCGTACGAAGCCCGATACTAATGTACATTTGCATTCAAATGCATTCTGCATCGGCAGTTGGTAAGATATTAGTTCAAAAGCAATTCGCCAGAGGCGCGCTCTATTACAGAGTGTGTAACGCTCTGAGCGGGAAAACGTGCTATTACAAATGAGCTGTTCATTCCAATGGGTTCGATTTGCAAAAGGAGATAAAGCTCGGCTTGGGAATTTTCAAGATACGTAAATCAAAACTCAAAATAAAAATGAACAAGATTGAACACTTTTATTCTTTTTGCGATTATCAGTCTTACAAAAGCGTGTTCTCGAGGGTGGTCGGAATTGGTCTCTCCTTTTTCTGCTGTTTTTAACATTACAAAGGTCCAGAATTTTCGAGAGTCTTCGCGCAGACTCTTCCCACAAAGATCGTTCTTGTTCTCAGCTACTATCTTTATGATCCGATGATCGACATATCCCGTGTACGAAGAGTCGATTTGAAACACCGAGCAAATTCAGTAATAAGAAACCATTTATATTAATCGAAAGGTTTACTCTGCGTCGAAACGGTTACAGCGTTCTGTAAATAATGAAGAATATAGAAATCGAGGTGTATATATGATAGTCACGTATTCATAACACACTATAAAATAGTTATTATTTCCCTTTTCATTCCTAAATATTAATTCTTATCGTTATAATTTATTAGTTAAGCACCATATCCCCTATCACGTTCCTCTCGTGATTTCTCAAATAATGAGGCTACATATAAAAGAATTATTCTATTTGCCATAAAATTACATGGATATCGAAGATTGAATTTTAAAGCTTCATACTTTCGCGGTTTTTCGCACAAGAAGGAGCCGCGCTCTAGCGACGAATTTCACATTCGTCACAAGGGTCACAAGAGGACAGCTATATATATATGTATATATATATATATATATATAATGGTGGGTGTTTTTGTAATTTCTCGCGCTCAAATTTTATATACGATGCGTCGATGAGATATTTCTGTCAAAAAACGAAACATGAATTTAGAACTGCTAGGTAAGTTTAACAAAAATTGCTCAAATTATATAAAATTATCTCGTATAAAATTTGAAATTTTAAATTCGCAGAATCGTTCGGTCAGAATTATCCAGAGGTGAGCGAGTTCTTATGCATAACCTCGATGTTCTGAATAACCTAAAAAAAAAGTGTCGAATAAACAATATTTTATTTTTACCTTATTCGTAGACGATAAATTAATGAAAATTCAAGTGTCGTGAAAAAAAAAAAAAAATGGTTTTTTTTTGTTTTCTATCAAAGGAATTTGACGGTACTCTGGATTGCATATCCCTAGCCGTAACATGTACTTTCAATAAAAGAGGAACTCTGTTAGCGGTCGGTTGTAACGACGGTAGAATCGTAATATGGGACTTTTTGACGAGAGGCATAGCCAAAATTATAAGCGCGCACGTACATCCCGTTTGTTCGCTGAGGTAAGTCGTATTCGATATCGGGGGGGCGGGTAAATGGAACAAAAAAAATTTGATCAAGCCCTTCGATATTTGTTTATCGAGAATAAAAGCAATTTTTTGTCTTTGCTTTACATATTTTTTTTTGACGAGAGCTCGAAGCGCCCGCGCATGCCTAATTTTTTTTCCCCTATCGCGAGCCTATTTTCCCTTGACAAAAAAAAAAAAAAGTAAGCAAACGAATGTCGCGCGTAACGATATTCATTTGTTGCTCAGTTGGTCCAGAAATGGTCACAAATTGCTCAGCGCGTCGACGGACAACAATGTCTGTATATGGGACGTATTGTTGGGGGAGTGCGATCAAAAATACAGATTCCCGTCGCCCATTCTCAAAGTCCAATTTCATCCGAGAAATCCAAACAAATTTCTCGTCTGTCCGATGAGACACGCGGCAGTTATGGTCGACGTCGAGGGTACCCATCGTGTTATTCCGCTCGACGAAGATGTACGTTTTACATTTATCTTTCATTACGACAGAGAATCTGGCAAAACTTTTCCCGCAACGTTTGAAAATCACGATTGAAGAAAAAAAAAGATTTTATTTCGTAATTTACAAATCCTTTGACAATTATAATTACAAAAGATCAATTGTAATTGCAATTGTTTCGAAAAAAAATGTCGGTTACTTTTATAATTTGTAATTAATTATTTGAATTTTAATTCCGTAAAATTTGTAAAATTTTACGAATTCTACGAAATTCAGGATTTTACGAAAATTCGTAAATTCAGGGGAAAAAAAAATGATAAAAATTATATCGATCGATAGGTAACAATTATAATTAAGATCAATTAAAATTTCATCGATATCACCGAATGATCGTTAAAATTCAGAGCGACCTGAACATCGTAGCGTCGTTCGACAGACGAGGTGGCTTCGTATTCACCGGCAATGCGCGCGGTCGTATACTGGTCCTTGATTCGGAAAATTTATCGATAAGAGCCTCGTACAAAATATCACAAGGCACGGCGAGCAATACAGCCGTGAAAAGTATCGAATTTGCTCGACGCGGCTCGTGTTTTCTCGTCAATACGTCGGATCGCGTTATAAGGGTCTACGACAGTACGGAAATATTGGCATGTGGCAAGGACGGCGAGCCCGAGCCAATACAAAAATTGCAGGATCTCGTCAACAAGACAATGTGGAAAAAGTGTTGTTTCTCCGGCGACGGTGAGTACGTTTGCGCCGGCTCGGCGAGACAGCACGCCCTCTACGTTTGGGAAAAAAGCATTGGAAATTTGGTGAAGATTTTGCACGGCACGAAAGGCGAGCTTCTTCTCGACGTTGTCGTGAGTAAAAGAGCATCAATTATTTTTTCATATTCTTTCGATTGGCCTTTTTGGTTTTTCATTATCATTACACCGGCACGCAAAAAAAAAAAAAAAAAGTGGTCTGTACTTTTGACCAGACCCATCCAGGTTTATGTATTTCGATGCGCTGAATCCGAATTTGAGGTCGGTTTAACCCGTACGTCCGCAAAATTTTGAGTAAATTGCAAAAAACGGCTAAAAATCGCTAAAAATAGCAAAATAATGCCGTAATGCAAGCGAGAAATTTTTTTACGAACTAGATCAATGTTTATTGTGTATTTCGATGCACTGGATCCGAATCTGAAGTTGATTTAGCTCGTAAACCCTCCAAATTTTGAGTAAATTGCAAAAAACCGCTAAAAATCGCTAAAAATAGCAAAAAAAAATGCAGTAATGCAAGCGAGAAATTTTTTTACGAACTAGATCAATGTTTTTGATGTATTTCGATGCGCTGGATCCGAATCTGAAGTTGATTTAGCTCGTAAACCTTCCAATTTCGAGTAAATTGCAAAAAACCGCTAAAAATCGTTAAAAATAGCAAAAAAAATGCAGTAATGCAAGCGAGAAATTTTTTTACGAACTAGATCAATGTTTATTATGTATTTCGATGCGCTGGATCCGAATCTGAAGTTGATTTAGCTCGTAAACCTCCAGCTTTTGAGTAAATTGCAAAAAACGGCTAAAAATCGCTAAAAATAGCAAAATAATGCCGTAATGCAAGCGAGAAATTTTTTTACGAACTAGATCAATGTTTATTGTGTATTTCGATGCACTGGATCCGAATCTGAAGTTGATTTAGCTCGTAAACCCTCCAAATTTTGAGTAAATTGCAAAAAACCGCTAAAAATCGCTAAAAATAGCAAAAAAAAATGCCGTAATGCAAGCGAGAAATTTTTTTACGAACTAGGTCAATGTTTATAATGTATTTCGATACGCTGAATCCGAATCTGAAGTTGATTTAGCTCGTAAACCTCCAGCTTTTGAGTAAATTGCAAAAAACGGCTAAAAATCGCTAAAAATAGCAAAATAATGCCGTAATGCAAGCGAGAAATTTTTTTACGAACTAGATCAATGTTTATTGTGTATTTCGATGCACTGGATCCGAATCTGAAGTTGATTTAGCTCGTAAACCCTCCAAATTTTGAGTAAGTTGCAAAAAACCGCTAAAAATCGCTAAAAATAGCAAAAAAAATGCCGTAATGCAAGCGAGTAATTTTTTTACGAACTAAGTCAATGTTTATAATGTATTTCGATGCGCTGAATCCGAATCTGAAGTTGATTTAGCTCGTCGAACCTCAAAATTTTGAGTAAATTGCAAAAAAAAACCGCTGAAAATCGCCAAAAATCGTAAAAATTGAAGTTATGCGAACGAAAAAAATTTTCTCGAACTAGATCAAGTATGTTTTTTGTGTATTTCGATGCGCTGAATCCAAATCACAAGTTGATTTAGCTGGTAGACCCTCCGATGTCAGAGTAAATTGCGAATAACCGCTGAAAATTGCTAAAAAATCGTGAAAAATTGTAATTATGCGAACGAAAAAAAAATTTGTTAAACTAAATCAAGTATTTTTCTTATGTATTTTGATGCGCTGAATTCAAATCCGAAGTCGGTTTGGCTTGTAACACCCTCCAACTTTAAATACCAAACTGACTTTGGATTTGAATTCAGCGAATCAAAATACAAAATAAAAATACTTGATTTAGTTTAACAAATTGTTTTTTCGTTTGCATAATTGCAATTTTTCACGATTTTTTTAGCAATTTTCAGCGGTTATTCGCAGATTACTCTAACAATGAAGGGTCTACCAGCTAAATCAACTTGTGATTTGAATTCAGCCTATCGAAATACACAAAAAACATGCTTGATCTAGTTCGAGAAAATTTTTTTCGTTTGCATAACTTCAATTTTTACAATTTTTAGCGATTTTCAGCGGTTTTTTGCAATTTACTCAAAATTTGGAGGGTTTACGGGCTAAATTAACTTCAGATTCGGATTCAGCGCATCGAAAGACATAATAAACATTGATCTAGTTCGTAAAAAAATCTCTTCGCCTGCATTACTGCATTTTTTTTGCTATTTTTAACGATTTTTAGCGGTTTCTTGCAATTTACTCAAAATTTGGAGGGTTGACGAGCTAAATCAACTTCAGATTTGGATTCAGTGCATCGATATATATATATAATAAACATTTATCTAGTTCGTAAAAAAATCTCCTCGCTTGCATTACTGCATTTTTTTTTGCTATTTTTAACGATTTTTAGCCGTTTTTTGCAATTTAATCAATATTTGGAGGGTTGACGAGCTAAATCAACTTCAGATTCGGATTCAGCGCATCGAAATACATAACCCTGGATGGGTCTGGTCAAAAGTACAGACCACTTTTTTTTTTTGCGTGCCGGTGTTATCAAAAACGAATTAGAATTTATTTTATTTGCTTTGCCACGATATTCTTGAAACTAACCACATTCGAGAAGAAGTCGAAACAAATCTATTTCTTCAAAATTCTACTCGTGTATTAATAAACTCTTGATTTCCGCGGGGAAAAAAAAAAAAAAATCTATAATTTTTGTCGCTCAGTGGCATCCGGTCAGACCCATTATAGCTTCGATCTCGTCGGGGGTCGTGTCGATTTGGGCACAGAATCAGGTTGAAAATTGGTCGGCATTTGCCCCGGATTTCAAAGAGCTCGACGAGAATGTCGAGTACGAGGAGCGTGAGAGCGAGTTCGATCTTAGCGACGAGGACAAATCGTTGGTACAGGGCGAGGAGGCGCAGGACGAGGAGGTCGAGGTTGATGTTGCCGCGATCGACAGGGTAGCCGCGTTCTGCAGCTCGGACGAGGAAACCGAGGATATAGGATCTTTGCAATTTTTGCCAATATCACCGGACGTCGAGGAATCCGAGGATAATCAATCCGCTTCTCATGAGCCACCCATTAAGAAACATCGTACTCACAATATCAATTTACAAAGTGCTCCGATGGACGGTAATACTCGAGAAAAAAAAAACAAAGAGAAAAATTACTCGCATTCTCCTTTTTTTTTTATTGTTCTTTAAAAATATGTTTAACCCTCCCCCAGAAATACATCCTCTATTGAACAAAGGAAAAGACAAGCCGGCGGCGAAAAAAGGACGACCGAGGCTCGAGCATCGAAGAGGAAAATAATTTTAATTCTCAAAAAAATTGTATTCTAAGTAAAACAAAAATTACAATAAATTGTACATTTCAATGAAGATTTTGCGAGCGAGAGAAAAAAAAATTTTTTCAAAACAGGTAACAGTGGTGAATTCAATTTTTTGTTTTTTTTTTTAATTTCATCGGTGATGGACGATCGTGGAATTAACAAATTTCAGACAAATAAGTTTTACGAAATTTCGTATAAATATGAAAAATTCAATTGGATCTATTGTTTTTTTTTTTTTTTTTTTTTTTTTCTGCAAGTTTACGAATCATTGGAGCATTGAACATGAAATTTGTTCGAGCTACTCGTAATAGACACCGTATACGGTGCCTACTGAAATTATTTCCGTATTTTCGAACGAACGCGTGCAGTACGTGTCTCTCTCGACGTCGCCCAATCGACCCGTCGCCACATTTATAGCCTGACCAATTTTCTCAAAAATCGAAAATGTCACGATATACTTGTAGCTGGAAAAACAAACGAAAAATCATCGAGATTCATTAATTTTTCATTCAAACGGCAGGAGGATTTTTATTTTTGCGAATTTGCCTCGGAAAAACTTTTTCGAGTCTTTAATCGCGATGTGTTGATTGTTTTTTTTTTTTTTTTCCAAAATATCGAAAAAAACGCGTTATTAATAAACACAAAAAAATTTCGATTTTGAATTTTTTTTGAAAAATAATTTCGACTGCATGAATTTTCGTAAAATCGTTTTTTTTTTTAAACGATTAGGACCAAACGACAAAGAATTTTTTGGTATCGAATCACGTGAGAATTGCTCAAGGGCTCCGGATTTTGCGATTTTAGACGAAAATTCGACATTTCCAGATTTTTTTATCACAAGAATTGGTTCTAAAAATATTTTTGAGGGGTTTTTTTTTTTCTCTTCATTTGAATCGAAGGCAAGTTTTTTACCGATCAAAATCCTTTTTGTATATGCAGCTTCGAACTTTCGAGGACATGTCTTGACAGAGCTTGAGGCAAACTTCTGGATTGTACTTGACACCTGTAAGGATTTCCTTCATAACGTCTTGTAGAATATTTTCCACAACTTCGCAATTAAAAGGATTGAACGGAACGAGTCGATAGCTGTTCTGATATCGCGGTACCTGTAGATCCGTAAAAAAAAATTAAAAAATGATGGATTATGATGGATGTAGCATTGGGGATACAATTTTTTTCGTATAAAATTTCCGATTGCCTTAAAGCCAGTTTTGCCAGTTCGAAAAACCGCGCTAGCTCTTCCCGGCCATAAAAGTGATACGGTGCTGCCACCTCCTGGTCGCAAATTCGATACTGCCTTTGCCGATTTGTGCACAGAGGGACGCGATGTATCGGAAACGACACGAGCTGTCGATAACCTAGAGCCGGATTCTGAAAAATCAAGTCATTACCGATCGAATAAATTTTTTTTTATAAACAATTATAAAATATTTTGACTCACTGATCGACATAACCTCGTTTTTTCTTGTTGCTACAAAGTACGATGAAAATTATGTCTCTCGAGGAAAGCTCATGATATTTGTGTCAAATCTGAAGCAAATAAAGTGACTAATTTCAGAGACAACTTAAACAAAACACTTATCAATTCTAATGTCGTGTCGTGTAGATGGAAAGCTTCCCATGGCGGTCGATAACTGCCGTGACGATTCAATAGATGCTGAATCTGTTTTATCTTATTTCGGACTGCGATACCAAAGTTACCTGAGATGGCGCTAGCTCGCTACGCACTTTAGCTGGAGCACAAAGTCCCATAAGGCGAGCGCCGTCTTTATATTTATATATCTTCGGTCAACGTTTATATCAAAATCTCCCAACGTACAAACGTGTTTTTTTTTTTCCCGTTTGATTGTTATTTCAAATTATAGAATACATGATCCGATTGTTGTGTAAATATAATTGCCGGGTCGTGGTGGTTTTTGAGGTGTGAAATAATCAATTATTCGTGAAAATAAGGAAGAAATAATGCAGCAAGTCGAAGCCATCGGCGAATTGCCGTAAGTCCTGTCTCGTTAACGATTGTTATAAATTTTTCTCATTGTTTTGCGCAGTAACAAAACAAAAAAAAAAAAAAAACGATGTCCCATTAACAAAATTTACCTGTGCTCATTAATTTTATTGATTTATTTATGGAAATTTTTTTTCACATGTGTGCTAGGTTATAAATAAAATTAGAATAAAAATTAGAAATAGGGCTCGGAGTATTCATAATTTCGGATATTCTATAATTCTCAATAATGAGATTGAAAAAAAAAAATTTTACCTCCATTTTTTTTTTTCATTTTTCGCGAAAATAGTATAATAATCTCGATAAGAACGTAATATTCCAATGAAAACTCGCAGATACTGCAAAGGCCTGTGGTCCGTAATATGCGGCACTACGAGCCGTTGCGAGAAAGCTCTCGTCGTAGACGAGATCAAGAACGCCGCTCGGCTGCTAAAAGAGGGAATAAATTACTTCAAAAGTTATACGGAGGCTTCCCTACAGAAAGTTTACAAGACCGATCCGCCGGCTCGTATGTACGACCTCATAGGAAAACTGGCGCCTCTACTGGTAAATAAAATTTTGTGCCCATCGACGGAGAAAATTCATTTATTCTCTTCAATTTTTTTTCCTTCAAAGTACAATCCAATTTTCCGATTTACGTGAGAGAAAAAAAAACTAAAGTATCATCGATTTTATCATCAGATAATTATTTTCATTGTTTATAACATACGTTATTTGAATCCAACGTACCAATTAATATTGAGAAAATTTTTTAAAAAATTAGTAATCGCAATTGTTCTAATGCAAATGAAAAAAAAAAATCTAGTAATCGCAGTTTTTCTAATGCAAATGAAAAAAAAATCTAGTAATCGCAGTTTTTCTAATGTAAATGCAAAAAAAATTAGTAATTATAGCTTTTCTAATGCAAATGGAAAAAAAAATCTAGTAATCGCAGTTTTTCTAATGTAAAAGCAAAAAAAAATCTAGTAATCGCAGTTTTTTTAATGTAAATGCAAAAAAAAATTAGTAATCGCAGTTTTTCTAATGTAAATGCAAAAAAAATCTAGTAATCGCAGTTTTTCTAATGTAAAAGCAAAAAAAAATTAGTAATCGCAGTTTTTCTAATGTAAATGCAAAAAAAAATTAGTAATCGCAGTTTTTCTAATGTAAATGCAAAAAAAATTAGTAGTCATAGCTTTTCTAATGCAAATGGAAAAAAAATCTAGTAATCGCAGTTTTTTTTAATGTAAATGCAAAAAAAAATTAGTAATCGCAGTTTTTCTAATGTAAATGCAAAAAAAAAATTAGTAATTGCAGTTTTTCTAATGTAAATGCAAAAAAAATTAGTAATCATAGTTTTTCTAATGCAAATGGAAAAAAAAACCAATAATCGCAGTTTTTTTAATGCAAATGAAAAAAAATTAGTAATTGCAGTTTTTCTAATGTAAATGCAAAAAAAAATCTAGTAATCGCAGTTTTTCTAATGTAAATGCAAAAAAAATTAGTAATCATAGCTTTTCTAATGCAAATGGAAAAAAAAATCTAGTAATCGCAGTTTTTTTAATGTAAATGCAAAAAAAAAATTAGTAATCGCAGTTTTTCTAATGTAAATGCAAAAAAAAAATTAGTAATTGCAGTTTTTCTAATGTAAATGCAAAAAAAATTAGTAATCATAGTTTTTCTAATGCAAATGGAAAAAAAAACCAATAATCGCAGTTTTTTTAATGCAAATGAAAAAAAAAAAATTATAGTAATCGCAGTTTTTCTAATGTAAATGCAAAAAAAATTAGTAATTATAGCTTTTCTAATGCAAATGGAAAAAAAATCTAGTAATCGCAGTTTTTCTAATGCAAATGAAAAAAAAAAATCTAGTAATCGCAGTTTTTCTAATGTAAATGCAAAAAATTCGATTTTTCTTCGACCCTCCGTCGTCCTCTCGATCTTCAAATTAGAAGAAAAAAAAACAAAAAAAAAACCCCCTATTTTATCGTAACACAGAATCTCGACGCCGCGATAGCCAAGGACCTGATATACAATTTCATTGCCTACGAGTATAGAAATTGCGCCGAAACATTTGCCTCGCAGCTCTCCGACATGACGTCCATGAGAAATCTCATCGAGGATATATGGAATTTTTATTATTTCGAGCGAATGACCCTGATCAAGTGTCTAAAATTAATGGCCGAATATAGAAACGGCGATCATCCGCACAGTCGTGAATTCAATGATTTCTTTCTTGTCACATCGCTCGACGATCTATTGAGCTCCATACGCGCCCAAATCGAGAGCCTGAAATTCATAAATCCCCCGTGTCGCGCAGGCCTGTTCGGCGATCATCATCTTCATCGTTTGTACAGCAGTAGCTTGATGGAGATGCGCGAATTGTTGCACATACTCACGGTATTGTTGAACGATAAGCGAGCGAGCGCTATTGAATTCGAGGCGATATACGGAAGTATATGCGGCGAGCCGAGACGACTCGTTGGCACGAAGAGCCACGAGGACAAGGAACTGATAGCTCGTAAGCTCAATGAGATCGGACATTGCAGAACGGGTCTGCTCGTCGTTTGTCTCGATATTACGAGGCACGAGGATACCGTGGAATTCGTGAAAAAGCTTCGCTGCAATATGCAAGATACGCTCGAGCACAAATGCATGAGGGACAGCGCGTGCCAGGATGGGCCATTTTTGCTCGCATGGATGCTGGCCAATTACGCTATAGAGCCGGAAAATACCGAGACGCTCAATAAATTTCGTCCATTCGGCGTACGAGCTATACAGCTCGATGTTTTTCGTCAATTGCAATCGCTGATGGACAGCGAGATGATACGGGAAAATACGAAATACGCTCGTATCGTGCGCGGCAGCGTTTACAATCTCATGACGTTGCTCTGTTCGTTCGTCGATGACACGAGAATCAGCGCTTTCAATGGTATATTCGATGTGATAGGCTCGACTCTTCGTTATCCGGAATTGGCGGATTTGTTCTGGAACGAGACGGGCCGGGACGCCGGTCTTTGGCCTTATTACAATCGTTCGGTGGCGCTATTTCCATACAGATTCGAGCCTCTTACCGTGATCGCCACGGGACTAGCCAGCGCTTCCAAGACCAGCGCGAAAAAGGTGAGTTTTTTTTTTTTTTCTTATTTATCCTCGCCCATCGCTTTTTTCGATTAACATGAAATTTTCAAGAAAAAAAAAAAATCACAATAGTACGAATAATATTTCGCTATGATAATGATAATTAGCGGAGAATTCGTAATAAATGTTTGATTAAATTGATAAACCGTTTGAGAGTCATCGAGCGAGGGCATGCGAAGCGCCAAGTGGCCAATAAGCCAACTAAGAATTCCCGAGATGTTTATATTCAAAATATCGCCGAAAATACAATAGTATTCCACAATTAAAGATAAATAAATTTTTTGGACTAGTAAAAAGCACGCTCTGGTCCTATGCTCCGTGGAATTTTTTTTTAGGCACAATAAATTATCGAAAACTCGGAGGCGGCCGTCGTTTGCCTCCGCTCTTTTCTCGCCAACTGACAAATTCATTTTATTATTAATTTCACACATATCCGTCACTCTTTATCGGACCGGAGCGTACTGCTCGCCGCTTTATTGGACTTTGAAAAAAAAAATCCACCCTATTTCGTTGAAAAACGAAGTAATCATTTGGAATATAGAATCGGAGACGCCAAGTTCGTGCTCGCGGCTATTCGCTGTGTGCAGAAAGCCAAGTGGCGCCGCGGCCGGCTGTAAAATTAAATCAAGTTGAAAAAAAAAAAACTGAAAAGTATCAAAATAAATATTTTTGTATATTTTTAATATTTATATTATTCTTTATTGTATGCAACAAAAGTTTACGTCAGTGCCGAAGAATGAAAATTTCAAAAATTAAAAACTAATTTACTCCAAAGATCTGAAGCTATACGCTTTGTGCATTCGATTAAAAATATAAAAATTTCCGTTTCTAATAAGGAACAGGTTCGATATTTGCTTTTAATGTATTTATTTTTTTACTTCACAGTGCTTAAATTATTTTTTGTATTTCAGTTTTTTTTTTTTTTTTTAATTTTTAATTTTAATATTTAACATTTTTTATTTGGACCCTAATCTCCCTGGAATATTTGCAAAATCTGTGTGGAAAATCTGGAAAAGTCAGGGAATTTCTTAGAAAAAAAAAAAAAAGCACATTGAGATTCAGAAAAGCCGCTGATCCAAATAATGAGATGTACAGAACAGTCTGAAAAGACGAGATCGTGATTTTTTTTGTTTCATTAAGGGGTAACACCACTGTAATAATCTAAAAATGTACAATTTTTTTTGGGATGGAAGAAAAGGTAATAAGATAATAATATTTGAGGGAGTTATTAGGCATGTATTTGAGTATAATACAAAAAATGATTATCAAAACATATTCAAAAATGGCAACACTGGAGCCGTTCTCGCGAGACATGCGGTACGCAGTGTAAATGTCACAAATTTGAATTTGAAAAAAAAAAGCACTTAATCTATAAATATATTAATAGCTACAGAAATACGTAGGGGATTGTCGAGAAGTTAATTCAAACATTATTTATTAAAAAATAAGTGACCTCTCTATTGTCGAAAATTCAAAATATTCATTCAAATACTCGCCAATTACACAAAAATCAATATTTTTAAAATCCCCTACGTATTTCTCTAGCTACAGACATGTAGATTAAGTAGTTTTTTTTTCTAGATTTAAATTTTCATATGAAATTCTGCAGCACCGCGTGCCGCAGAATTCATTCAGTTTCACGAGAATGGCTCCAGTGTCGCAATTTTTAAATATCTTTTGATAATAAATTTTTGTATTATACTTAAATATATATGCCTAATAACTTCCTCAAATATCATTATCCTGTTACCTTTTCTTCCATCAAAAAAAAAAAAATGTTTAAAACAGCGCTTTTCTTTTGTTTTTACAGTGGTCTTACCCCTTAATTCATTTTTTTTCCTCATTTTTGGAATATAAAAAAAAACCAACAAAAATTTAACCGAAGTTTCTTCCGCATTATACCCTTTAGACATCGCTCGACTTTTTTCATGCTTCCCCGAATTAATTATCATTATTGGTGATGAAATTTTTACTCAAAAGCAAGCAAAAAAAAAACACATGATTCGTTTCATTTTTCTACTCATTTTTGGAAGAAAAAAAAAAACAACAACAACAAAGAAAAATTGAAACATTAACGAAATTCAAAGAAACAGAACACGCAAACTTGACGATCGATCGAAAAATGTATAATTACATACGCTTCTCAGAGCGAGCAGTGACCCAGTTGGTCCGACTCTGGACTGCCACGCAGGCGGCCAGGGTTCGATCCCGCGGCCGGCACCAATGGATTTTTCCAGATGCTTTTTCTGCGAGCTCGGTGGTTCGAAACCCACCTTAAATTGTAGGTTCTCACAAATACACTGGGCCAATGAGCGCAATGAGGTTGCAAAAATCGAGAGAGAAAAATAGTTCCGTAAATGAACAGAAAAACTGAAATAGTGGGCCCAGTGTAATAGTGATATAGCGAATGAAAGTGTTGTAAAAAGCCGAAAAGGCTATGCAAGTAAAACTTACTACTACTACATACGTTTCTCCCGTAAAATCGAGTAAAATCCTTAAAAGCAAAGAACCGACAACCAAACGTTTTTTTTTTTTTTCTCAAAATATAATCTCCCTTCGTTGCGATCGCAGATCGCCGATGCGCTGGAGCGACTGGAATCCGTGACTCTGGAGCTCCCGAGGAATCGCAGCGGCAGCGGCGGCCGAGGCATCGCCGCGACTCGTCAGTCCCTGAGGCCATACGAGCGCGACTGTACGATGCATCGAAACGATTTCACCCTCGAGGCAGATTGCGAGCGTGAAATCATGGAAACTGCCACACCTGATACGGAAATAATATTATGGCGCAAGCGTTCGCGTTACGGTGATGCTTTTCATCATAAAATCGAGCAATTGTTCGCCCAATCCGGTTCCGGTATAACGAGCATCGCCGATCTCGGCGCTACCCTCCCCGTTCACGTTTCCCAGGGCTTTTGTCTGCTCGTCGAGCTCCTGAATGCCGAACTCGTGATAACCCCGTCGATGATAATACCAACGGAAATGAGCCTCGAGATAATAAATCATTTCTCGCAACCGGTATTGCCGCTGAGAATTTACGAAATCGTCGCGTCATGCTGTCGCGTAACGTCGAGACTAGCCCTGAGATATCCCGCCGAGATACTGACGAGAATGCGACCCGGAGTTTATCCGCGTTTCAACGATTCGTATCAGTCGATACGCGATCTAGCGCGCGCCGTATCGTTCGACGGTGGCCTCGTCGCATCCTGGCTAACCGGTATCGAGAGTATCGAGCATCGTTACACGATACTGAGCTCTTATCTCGATACGCTTTATAATTATCTCGCGATGAGGCAAAGCGTCGAGACTATGCGCAATTTCGAGATACCCGGTATGGTTTTTCTCCTTCAGGCCGTACTGCCGAAACTCGATACGTGGTATTTCGCCACGGAAACGGAGAGAATCGATCTCTGGTACAAAAGTATGTCGTGCCTTAATCGCGCGTTGGATACGAATTTGCCCAGAGGCGAGCCGAGAAAGGATCTTCAGCTCGTCGTTGCCTACAGTCTCCTCCATCTCGAGCCGCGAAATGCACTTTTGAAGCTCGTACGCACGGGTGAGCTCAATCTGCAATGTAAAATGATGAACGAGACCGATTGGCTAGCTGGCAAAGGTTTTCGTATTATAAGAAGCGTACAGTATGCTCTCTCGTTGGTAAATCGTTTGCTGATGTTTCGTCAAAGTCTCGGTCTCGTGCACGACGAGAGATCACCCCTCGAGATCGATCTTTATGCCTCGCCTTGTTTGCCCAATGGTCTTCTGATCGTGCCGACAATCGTTAATTATCTTCACGTATGGTTCAGTCCATCGTTGCAGGCAATGGCGGTGAGATTGTTGAAAAAATTTGCCCAGGGTTTCTCGATGTCGTTGCTCGTTTGCATGGGTATGGACGGTACGGCTATACGCGAAACATTTGCCTCGCGTCTCATGTCACCCACATGCTCGACCGAGGTAAAAATTGCGATAATCGATCTCGTTTCTGTATGCCTCGAGCGTCAGCCCGGTCTTACCGAGGCTCTGTTCAATATAATGCATCGGGCCGAGAGACGACGAATCTTTCCACGTCCGGCCGATGAATTTCTCACCGAGGGCTGCAGTCGTTTCATCGAGCTTTATCTCGCTCGTATCGGCAATGAGGAAAAAATCATCGACGACGGTCTTTACGACGCCACCATGAGCCTTCTACGTGCCATATGGTACAGTCGCAACGAGATACTCGTCAATTATTTTCGTAAGCGTGAAAAATTCTGGAGTCAGCTTTTCGCCCCGCTGCTCAGACCACTCGTCGAGCGTGCACGCGGTTATTCGCAGCTGATCGATATCCTGACGCTGGAACTTTTCGAATCTTCGGCGTTCGCGTTGCGAGAAAATGATTTTACGATTAATCTTGAGATTTTATTGCTGCGTAACGATCATTGGGACAGAATAACGAGATATATTCTCGTTGATCGTGACGAAAGTTTCGCAACGATGAGAAACAATGAGATCATGGAATTACCGATTTACGAGGCTAATATCGAGGCATGGTATAATTTTATCGTCACGATCACGGATCCCCGTGTGGGCGCTGATCTCGTCGAACGAATCGACGGGGCAAGGATACGCGACATGACGATGATTATTCTGGATTCGTTGTCGCGTAGGATAAAAAAAACGATCGTTGAGATCGTCGATGCGAGAATAACGATGCTGCTGGCGTCGTTGGCGCTTCGCTGCGTCACGGTATGGAAGATCAGCTGCGTCGAGTCGAGAATGAAATTTTTGAAAAAAATCGTACAGCTCACGCAGGACATGATACACTCGTATGGGGCTTATGGTTTTGCGCTGAGGCGAACTTTGCTGTCGCTCGTGCTTGGCTGCGCGAGGCTCGTCGGAGCTGCGCTTGCGCGCGATAATTCGAGCCACGAGTATTTGTTGGCTCAGGCATGCGCGATATCGTCGATCGAGCTGCGAAAACTCGAGGAAATGTCGCGTTCGCGCGACGGTGGCGACGCTGATGACGATACGAGTAACGAGATTAAGGCTAGAAACGAGAACGACGACGACGATGGGAGATTGCGATCGGGCGATAATTTGCGCGATGATAATGGCGAATGCGCGCCCGGTACGCTTGCTCTATGCATGGTGACGCAATTATTGAGATGCGACGTCGATGAGAATGCGAGACAAGCGACGAGGCTCGGGCGAAGATCGACGTGCTTTCAGCTGCGTCAAATGATACCGCGGCTAATGAGCTATCTCGGTGGAACGATACAGAAATATCGTTGCTCGATGTTCAGCAAAGCGGCCCTCGAGCTGCTCGGCGCTGTCGCACGCTCGCCGTATTACAATCCGTCGCCGAGCCCGATCGACGATGAGGAATCGATCGCTAAACTTTGGCTCGGACTCGCACCACCGAATTCACTCGGCGACAGCATACTCGATTCTCTGTACGACGTAAGTTTAATTTATGATATTTTTCTCTCTCTCTCTCTCTCTCTCTTATCGTCGGCGGAGGAAATACTTTTGTATTCACGGAGGGGGGTTGTTGTTTGTTTGTTTTATCAGCGTTGGACAGATTTGCAATTTAATCGTATTGGAAATTACGAATTTTACGATTGTATTTTGTAATTGAAAATAAAAATCAATTGAAATTGTAATTGACATCTTTTTTTTTTTTTTCAAATCAATTACCAATTACATAAGTAATTGATGCCTTTTTCGGATCAATTACAAAGGCAATTGACACTTTTTCTCGAAGCAATTACAAATTAAAATATGTAATTCACATCCTTTTTCCGAATAAATTACAAATTATAAAAGTAATTGACACCTTTTTTTGATTCAATTGCAAATTACAAAAATAATTGATACCTTTTTTTTTTATTCAATTAAAAATAAAAAATTCAACTGGTAGCTTTTTTCAAATCAATGAAAATTCCCAAATGTAATTGACGTTTTTGTTTTGCTTCGAATTAAGGAGTTTCGGTACACCTATTGAAAATGCTGCCATCGACTCAATTTTTTTTTTTTTAATAAGTGACAAATATATAAAACGTGAACTGGTGAAATTTCAAATCGATTCTCCGGGTCGTTTTTGTAAAAATAATTTTCGAAAATTTGGCTTATACACGAGGAGTACATGGGAGCAATATTTGTTTGAGCTGTCAATTCCATTAAAATACTCTACCACCGGCATAAAATTTATGTCAGATCTTTATTAGATCTTTAACCCGTAAAAACCACACCTCTATTGAGCATACATACGTGCCACACTAGTGCGATTTGGGATTTTGCATTTTCAATGTACTATAATTCTCGTATAAATAATCTAAAACTATTCGATAACCAGTGTTTTTTGGGGTAATAAATAGTTTCTCAGGAAACCGAAGGTCATAATTTCAAATGCGATAAATATTATTCATTCAGTGAAAATACGACAAAATCAGAACAAAAATGTTCAAAAATTCACAAAAAATGAATTTTAGGTGGTGCAAATTTGCACTAGTGTGGCGTTTACGGGTTAATATGACTGTCAACAAATTTGAATAGATTCGTCCATCTGGTTTATTAGTTACAAGCCAAAACATAAGCTCGCTATCCACGGGTATGGCGCATGAACGGTCGGACTCTCTTTTGTTTTATGCATGCCGAAGTAATTACAAATTACAAATATAACTGACTCCTTTTTTTTAAAATCAATTACAAGTTACAAAAGTAATTGACACGTTTTTTTGATTCAATTAAAAATTAAAAATTTAATTGACATCTTTTTTCAAATCAATTAAAATTCCCAAATGTAATTGACGTTTTTTTTTCGAATTAATTCGCGAAATTTATTCGCGCATCAATCGAACAGCGGTCATCAAGGGTTCTCGAAGCAATTAAAAATTAAAAATGTAATTCACATCCTTTTTTTCGAATCAGTTACAAATTACAAATATAACTGATACCTTTTTTTTTTTTTATAATTAAAAATTACAAAAGTAATATCTCTATGAGAAAATTGAAGAAAAATGAAAAAAAAAATCCTCCGCTTGCTCATATGGAGATGCGAACGAGATAATATAATGAGGAAGCGATGTACAAATTTGTAATTTGCATGCTTTCTTTTGTTTCTTTTATTTTTGAAATATTTCCGTCATTTCTCCAACTCTGAGAGGAAAAGGAAGAAAAAAATTTCCAATCGATCGAAATATGTGTTTTTTTTTTGTTTGCCCTCTCCAAATTTCAGGATCGAACGAGTCAAGGCTCGTGGCGTTGTCGCGACTGGTGGTCGATATACACCCTCGGTCTCGAGTTCGTCACGGGACTGATAAACGGGATTGGGATAACGAGCGACGATACGAGCTGCGACGCGACTCCGAGCTGTCCGGCTCACGTTAAATCAATAATATTGTTTCTCGGCTCACACGAGAATCACATGCTTCAAGCCTCGACCCTTCTCAGGCACACGGCAGATCCACTTGCCATAGATCTCGTACACTCGCTGGTCGCTCTGATCTCGGCTCTCAGCGTTCGGCCGAATTTATGGGCATCGATCCAACCGAGCGTTTGCGACAGTTTGATGGTAAAAATTCATTATTTAAATTTAAAAAAATTAAAAAAAAAACGAGTCCAAATTAACGAAAAATCACATTTACGGGAAGACAGGGAAAAAAAAAAAGAAATTAGCGCGCAATTTAAATTTGGAATATCGCTTCATCCATGATTTGAAAATATCGGGCCAAGTTCTTCCGACGAGCAAACTTTATTTTAAAAAAATTTCAAAAACCATAAAGTTTGCTAAATTGCTAAACCATAAATTTAAGGGCCGAATTTAGAAATTTTTGAGATATCGAAATGAAATTTGGGGAAAAACTTGAATATTGCGTGAGAATTTACGATAAACGAATTTGTAGATCTAGATAGTGAGGGATTTTCGAATTTTTCAATACATTTTTTTAATTTTTTTTCTTTTATTACAACTCGAGGGGCTTCCGGGGTTGATATCGTTTGCACGATCGGAGGGTGGACGTTGCAGGATTTTTTTTTTTTTTTTACAACAAATTTGACGAGAATCGACAGTATTGTTGAGATTTTATCAAAAACTTTTTTAAATTTTTCGAAAAAAAAATTGTTTTGTGATATTAATTTATAAAAAAAAATTTCAAAAACCATAAATTATCACAAAACAATTTTTTTTCGAAAAATTTAAAAAAGTTTTTGATAAAATCTCAACAATACTGTCGATTCTCGACAAATTTGTTGTAAAAAAAAAAAAAATCCTGCAACGTCCACCCTCCGATCGTGCAAACGATTAACCTCGGAAGCCCCTCGAGTCGTAATAAAATAAAAATAAAAAAATGTTTTGAGAAATTCGAAAATCCCTCCCTATCTATATCTAAAAATTCGTTTATCGTAAATTCTCGCGCAATATTCAAGTTTTTTCCCCAAATTTCAGTTCGATATCTCAAAAATTTCCAAATTCGACGCTTAACTTTTACTAACGAAAACATAAAAGCAAGAAAAAAAAAAAAAATCAAACACCACACAACGCCATCCATCCGGATATTTTTCCTAATGCAGAGCTGGGCAAAGTCCGGAAAGTACTTCAAGTACAAAGTACAAAGTACTCTAAGTATTTGAAGTACTCGTGTATTACAAGTACCAAGTACCGTAAATACTTGAAGTGCCAAGTACTTGAAGTACGGAGCACTTGAATTAAAAGTACTTGAAGTACTTAAGGTGCCAGGTACTTGGCGTATTGAGTACTTGAAGTGCCAAGTACTTGAAGTAAAAGTACTTGAAGTACTTAATACGACATTACTTGAAGTACTTAATACGACATTACTTGAAGTACTGAGTACTTGAAGTACCGAGTACTTGAAGTACCGAGTACTTGAAGTACGTCAAAAATCAAGTATCAAATACTTTTCAAGATTTCACGTACATCTCGTAAGTTCTAGTACTTATTTTTGATTTGTTACGTACTCTTTAAACTCATTTGATTTTGATTCGAGTACTTTTTGTATCAACACATATTTTCACATTGCGCGATTCACTCAGGCTAGGCAGATTTAAACCGAAATATTTAAACGAAGAATTATAAATCAAAGTCGATGCTCAATCTCTCATGGCACTATTTGTCGAATTCTCTCTCTATGTCAAATGGAATATAAGTACATATAAACATGTAACACAAATATAAAATATATTTTACATATCTTTTATAATTACCTTTCCTCTTAAAAATAGAGTTGGTCTCATTCGATTTCCACATAATTTGGCGTTGTTACGCCAATTTTGGCGGTAAATGTTAATATTTCGACTTTTTTTTAAATTCCCAGACTTCGATTCCCGGAATAAATAGACTTTTTCGAAAATCGAGTAAAACTAAGCTACCTGTCTCAAAACTTTATATTTTCACTTTATAATGCCGTTGGTTTTGTTCAATTTCGATAAAAATCGACGGAGATATTGCAAACTCAATCAAAAAAGTCATTTTTACGATTTTTTTTCATGTTTTTTACCCTTTTGCCTCATTTTTGACTAACTTTTCCGACTTGAAGCAAAATTTCCGTAAGCTCACGTGATTCTGCATTAAAAAACGCAAAGAATGAGCCCAAATTGAACCCTTTTTGTGAAATTTTACCGGAGATATGAATTTTTCAAAATTGGGGTGTTTGGTCACCCCGGGTTACCATAATAGGTAAAAAAAATAAGGTTACCATTCTAGGATTAACTCGATTCGTCTCACGGCATCACTACGCAGAACGTTCCTTAATTATATATTAAAAGGCATACTATACATGCGACCATTAGCAAAACGTATTCAAAAGTACTTGATACTTGGTACTTGAAAAAGTACTTAAAGTACAGGGAAGTACTTGAAATTTTAAGTACAAGTACTTAACGTACTAGTACTTAAAGTACAAGTACTTTAAGTACATGCCATGTACTTGAAAATTTAAGTACAAGTACTTTAAGTACATGACATGTACTTGAAATTTTAAGTACAAGACTTGAAGTACAGGTCAAGTACTTGAAAATTTAAGTACAATACTTGAAATACTTTTGAAGTACTTTGTACTTCAAGTACTGTACTTCCGGTACATCGCAAGTACTGGGTACTTGAAGTACTGCCCAGCTCTGTCCTAATGTAATATTTTCCGACGATTTCGAATGACAAAAAAAAAATGATTTTCACAAAAGCCAAAAAGCTTTCGCACAGAGAGAGGAAGGAAAGAAAAAAAAAAAAAAAAAAAAAAGAAAAGCGCAAAAAAAATTAAACATTATCGTGTTCTTTCACAGAAATGCATGTACCTGGTGTACGACAGTACCGTGAATCTTCTTCTGCGTCCGAGAATATTAAAATTCATCATCGACGGGGTGAGCGTCGAGAGCGCGGAGGATTTGCAATCGTGCGATGAGAAAACTTTGAGTATCGAGCTCAAGCTACTCGTGAACAAATTGATAATCGTAAATTGGTGGTGCGCCCAGTGTTTCGTGAGATTTTCACCTCGACTCAATGCTCTCGTCGATACGATATATACCCAAGATTTTTGGTACACGCCATTGGCGGAAATGAATTTTGGTCCGCCGCAGATGTCAATTAATTCAGCCGCCCGTCTCACCTACGGTACGATAATAAGCTCGACTCAACTTTTCACCCAAGCCCTTTACGCGCGAACCACCAGCAGCGCTAATACAAATGGTACAAACGCGTCGACGGGTACACCGGGTCTTTGTACAACGAGACGATCGAATTCAAGCAACGAAAACATCAACAGCAGCAGCAGTGGAATTGATTCGGCTAAGCGTGAATGGGAACGCGCGACACCGGAAAATTCACGAAAAATGCACGCCAAGGATTTGCGAAAAATTTTACAAATCGGTCGTCCGTCGAGCTGCGAATTCACGAATTACGTTAGCGGCAACGACGTTACGTTGCCGCTCCTCGGAAATCCTCGTCTCCTGAGACGTCCGTACGATCCTTTGATATGCGAAAATACGATACTGTCAAGGGCAACCCAATTCGTTCATCACGGCTCGAGGCACGTGACGAAAACTCCGAGCAGTTCGGCCGGAACGAGCGGCGGACAAAATTTGAGCTCGATAGGCCTGATGAGAAATGAAAAAACGGAAACGAATCCGTGGTTCGCCTCGATGAATGAGAAAAACGTTAGAATAGCCCTCGAGGTTAATCTCGTTCTTGTGCTCTGTCAGATCCTCGAGGGTATAAAGAGCCCGAGATTGGCGCTGCGCGATCGTCAGCTAATTGCACGCGAGACCGCCAATGAGATCGGCGTATTTTTTGATTTTCTCGAGCAACGAGGCGACGAAGAAACGGCAGCGACAGCAACGACGAGGAGCTTGCTCCAGGGTGCTCTCGTTGGTAGCGGCTTTCAGTCTTCCACGAATGACAATGTTTTAACGGTCGATGCACCCTCGTCGGATCGATGCCTCGCTCGTCTACCCGCGAGACTCTCGTCCGGCAGTAAAATCAGCAAAGTACCGGTCGTACGCTTGAATCACGATACGGATGATCCTACACCGGCTACGCTGTCGCTCGAGACTCGTCTCGACGAGGATATACTCACTACCGGTAATCGTGAAAATTTTCCGATCGGTAATGTACGATTTTTATCGTTACTCGGTAAATTGCTGAAATCCATGCTCGAGTCGCTGGATTCGGCGAGGTATAGCTGAAATTTTTTTTTTTGTTTTTTCTTAATTTTGGATTAAAAAAAATTTTGAGATGATTTCTTTTCTTTTTTTTTTTCATCCCCCGTTCAGTCGGTTCGAGGAATCGAATCTCGTCGTGACGGAGCCGACGGTCTCGGTATCTTCGCGATAATGCCAACATATTTTTTCATACCGAAAAAGTCATGTAGTCGAATTTTTTCCCATCTCTTTTCGCACTATCAATGCTGATAAACGGTGCGTTATACGAAGCGCCAAGTGGACGATAAGCGAACTAAGAATTGTTGAGAAACTTACTCTTCGGGGATTTCGCCGAAAATATAATAGTATCGCACGATTGAACATGAAAAAATAAATTCGTTCGATCAGTAAGAAATCCCGTTCTGGTCCTCCGCTCCGTGGAAATTTTTTCTTTTTTTTTTGAGGCACAATAAATTATCGAAAACTCGAGGCGGCTGTCGTTTGCCCCCGCGCTCTTTTTTCGCCAATTGATAAATTCATTTTATTATTAATTTCATGCACATCTGCCACGACTTCGACGGACCAGACGGAGCTGCCTGACACTTTATTGCACTTCTTAAAAAAATTATCCAACTTGTTTCGTTGAAAAACAAAGCGATAATCCGAAGAGTACGCGCGGAGACGTCAGAGCTTTGCTCACGGCTATTGGCGAACGACACTGAGCATGCGACTCCTAGCGGGTTTTTGGACGAACCGCTATTGGAGCGCGAAAGACTTTATTTTTACACGCGATGCCACGCGATACAGCGTGTAAATTAGTTTTGACATTTCTGTACCCGGTTCAAATTAACAAACAAAAAAAGCTGTAGTTCAAATTTTTATATTACTGGATATCGGAATCTGCGAAATTCAGCCCATAAGTCAAATCTAATACTGAAGTTTATTGTTGCGTGTTCGAATGTCATTCTCGTCCGTTCACGGTCATCGAGACGTGACGTTTCACCGGTTTCCCGTAAAAAAAAAAACGCCGGTAAAGTATCTCGGACAAATTTATTCGGCGCGCGTGAAATGATAGATCGACGGGAAAATGTGAATAAGAGTGCTCAAAATGTCTCGATGCGACACCCGAAGTCTTCAATCAGAGTGTACCGGCCCTAATATTTCGGGTTTTGTTTCGTTTTTTTTTTTTTCAGTACATCCAACTACCACCATTTGCCCGAACTTCAGAACTTCTTCCCATTCAGTTATATTTCGGTTATTTAGGTCTCATTTTATGAAATCGTGTAAATTTGTCGCAGTTTCAAGTACACGGGGGGAAAAAATGGTTATATTGACAGCTATATCTGTTGATCTGACCGACGTGCGGCGCAACTATAACAAAGTTCATCTTGGTAGAGTTTTTTTTTCGTTGGCGCGCCATTGGTAAGATTGTCAAACCAACCACGTGTATCTTTGTAGGCATTAATCGTTGACTCGACCAGGCTACCTTTGTTAAGGCGGCCCATCAGTGACAAAACTAGTCAAAAATCATGACGTGAAAAAAAAATCATAAAACCTGTCATAATATTTTCTAAATACTCTGTCCAAATAAAATTTATGAATTTCGATGACGTTTCCCGTGATATTTTATTCATAATTTATTATAAATAATATTATAAATAAAGTCTCAAGTGACGAAAAGTATTTAACGCTGTCAGAGCGATCAAGTAAAAAACGATAGCTGATATTCATATATGTTTCCTCGCGCGCAGAATGACAGACATTAATTGTATCCGAGATTTGCACGAACGATGACTTTCGCGATTAAATTTTTTCGGGAAAATCCCTGGCAAGACACAATTTTTTAAATACCATTGGAAAGTTCACGATTTCATCTTTCAATACTCAAAATTTGAATAAGAACTCTCGTCTTTGTCATAAGGTATCATTGTCACTTCCGGCGAAAATGGAATCAACTGCCATAAGACCCATGCTAAAATCGGTAATTTTAAATTACTCGTTCGCAATAATTTGCCTGGCAAAATACCCTGAAATTTTGAGAGAGCGTTCATTGCATCTTAGATAACACTCTCCCGAAGTTTCATTCGTATCGCCGGTTTTTTTAATTCACTGATGAGCCACCTTTTAAATCAACAAAGACAGATCTATAGAGCGCCTTATGGACTGATATTCGTGCCTCGTGCGCATGCGCCCAGCGAGAATTATATCCAACAGGGCGATACTTTGTTAAGGTTGTTTAGAAGTTGATCGGAGTGGGGGTGATTTTTCTATGCTTATACATTGGGCGCTGTCAGTCACTCATCCGCTCGGAGTGAATTTTGATGCGATTTTTCATACATATGTTACAATATCTTCAAGGAAATTCTCCAAAGGTTGACAATTTTGGTACTGATCGACGCGAAATATTTAAGAAAGTACTTTGGTCAGTTTTTCAACAAAAGTTCAATCGCACGATTAAATATATCGCGAGTTTATTGAGATCGAGCATGGCTCTGTCCATTAGAGGCCTCAATGGGCGATACACCTCAATGTATCGGGCCTCAAAAGTACCCCAACTGTGCAATTTTTTTTACTCCGTAAATAAGCTCCAAACTGACTTGAAATTTTACAGAGACATAGTTCAAATGTTCAATTGCACGCTGAGTAAATTTCAAATTATTTTTTTTTCATAAGACGCGATTTGCTTCTGGACAACCTTAAATAAACCGAGGTACTTTGTCGAAGCGACTGAAGTGCCCCGGCTTTGGCGGAATTTGTCAGAACTACAAACCAGTTTTACCCGTGTATAAACGTACCGTGCTTTCAAATGCCAACTGTCAAAAACTGCACTCCAATAGCGCCATAATATTTCCGAGTGACGCGAGCGCCGGCCATCGGTATAGTGTCGATCGCCAATACTCATCCGTGTTGTTCTTACGTAATGCGCGGCTCAAAGCTACAAATTCGACAGTATTTTCGAGGTTTTCGGTAGCCAAGGGCTACCGACTCTCTCATCTTGTTTCATGCATGCCCCGTTCACTGCGCGCTCCGCCGCGTCTGCGTCGCGCTAGGACTACCTTAAAATAATCGCCAGGCTGCCACAAAAAAGGAGCTCCAATGGAAAAATAAATGAAAAAATTTGTTTTTCTTTTTCCATCAACATAATTATCTGTTTTTCTCTTTTTTTTTTTTTTTTTTTTTTTTTTTTTTTTTACGATACAGTAGAAAAATATAATTCGAGGTGCTAGAGAATATTATGCCTTGGATTGATTATTCGCGACACGGTGAATGCGGACGTGCTTGACGTTGGCGTTATAATTACAAAATGACGTTTATTCTCTCCTCTAGTTTAGCGCGCTCTGTTTTTTTTTTTTTTTTCCTCCCCTTTCATTGTCTTCTCTTTTGTCTTTACTTTTTTTTTTTTTTTTTTTTTTGCTTGCGAATAAGATAGCGAGGGATCGGAGGTAGAATTATGGCGGTTCCGTGCTCTTGATCTGTCCGATAAATTTTTGGAACGAAAATTGAGATAAGTTCGGCGCTAAGGCGGCAAATTTGATAAAATTTTTTCGGGCGACGGTGAATAACCGTGACGCGGTTTATCGTGACTGTGATTATTCGTCGTCGCTGTTGTTGGTGTTGTTGTTGTTGTTGTTGTTGTTGTTGTTGTTGTTGTTGTTGTTGTTGTTGTTGTTGTTGTTGTTCCATCGGTGTTGGTACGATTTGACGAAATATTCGGGGCTGCCGCGGTGCTGGCCGTGAACGATGAAGTTTCCGTGGTCGTTGTTGTACCGGAAATCGTGGTCGAAGCGGACGATACGATCGGGACTGTCGTCGTCGTTGTCGTCGTCGTCGTCGTCGTCGTCGTCGTTGACGACGAATTTTCAGCGATCGTTCCACCCGGGATACTCGTAGTTGTCGTCGTGGCCGTTGTCGTTGCAATATTGTTCAAATCACCGAGCGAATCGTCGGTCGTTATACCGTCCCACGTGTCCAATGATTTTACCTCCTCGCTGTGATTGTTCGCTAGGATATTCGTCGAGCCGCGCTGACGCTTCGCATCGCCGTAAAGCAAACAATTTACATTCGGCGAGCTGCTACGATCTCGCACACCCTCTTGCTCCTCGAGAAAACGATCCATGTAGTCCCTGCTTTTGCAGTTTTGCGATGAGAAAAATTTAAAAAAAAAAATAATAATAATAATAAAGAATTTTGTTTCTTCAAGGCTTGAAGCAAAAAAAAAAATTGAGGAATGGGCGTAGGAAGGGGCTTTGGAGCATTCGCGCGCAGCGTTGGACATTTTTTTAAAAATTAATCACACTCTAATTGCAAATTACAATCGTGATTTGTAATTAAGTTTTCTTTGAATACTAATTACAATTGTAACTGGTATTTAGATTATCTTCTAATTACAAATTTAAATGTATCTAGTATTTAGACTTTGTTCTGAATACGAATTAAAAGTATTTCGTATATTTGGATTTTTTCTAATTAAGAATTACAATTGTAATTAAGTTGAAATTTTAATTATAATTTATAAGAAAATTCATATACTAAATACTTTTAATTTGCATTTAGATTTTTTTTTTAATTACAAATTTCAATTGTACTTACAATTGTAATTCAATTGGAATTTTAATTAGAATTTAGAAAAAAATGTAAATACTAATCACTTTAAATTTGTAATTAGAGTGTAATTAATTACAGAAAGTAATTGGTATTTAGATTATCTTCTGAATACAAATTAAAAGTATTTAGTATATTTGGATTTTTTTCTAATTAAGAATTACAATTGTAATTAAGTTGAAATTGTAATTATAATTTGGAAGAAAATTTATTTACTGAATACTTTTAATTTGCATTTATAAGAAAATGTTAACGCTAAATATATTCAATTTTTAGTTAGAACAAAAAAATTCAAATATCAATTACTTTTAATTTGCAATTAGAAAAGATTCTAAATTCTAATTAAAATTTTAATTTGTAGATAGAAAAAAAAATGTGATACTAATTAAAATTGCAATTAAATTTTTTTTTAATACTAATTACAATTGTAATTGGTATTTAGATTTTTTTTTAATTACAAATTACAATTGTACTTACAATTGTAATTGAATTGGAATTTTAATTAGAATTTAGAAAAAAACTCTAAATACTAATCACTTAAAATTTGTAATTAGAGTGTAATTGATTACGGGAAGTAATTAACTATGCCCAACACGGCATACATGATTCATGATCTTTTTCCTTCTTTTCATACGCTTTGCAAAAGGCTACGAACATGGATTCGAGGGCAGGTACGCGCGAGTACGATTTTTATTTCCATTTTTTTCCCTCCAATTTTCTTAAAGTTTGAAGTACGAAGAATATTGCGCGTAAATTTCGTGTTGAAATTCGTAAAATTGTGCAAGTTATGAGCTATTCGGCGTCACGCTGTGCCAATGAGTCATATTAGAAATTAATTTCTGACAAAAAAAAAAAAACACATCCACGTTTTCTTTAATTTTCTCAAAGTTTCATACTTAAGGAAATTCGAAAAATTGACCGAAGTTATGAGCGAATTTTTAAACTCGATTTTCTCGAAAAATTATATTCAATTTGATTCAATTTTGAATTGACGGTTTTCAGGGGAAAAAAAAATCAATTCCCGAAATTCATCTACTATTCTTTTTTTTTTTTTTTTTTTTTACACGCCGTCCATCTAGTGTACTTGCCCTTGCAACATGGGGGGAAAAAAAATTTCGATCTTGACTCTATGATAAAGATCATAGCGTAGCGAATAAGAAAATTAACGAATCGGTTACTCTGGAAGATGATGATACGAGGACGAATGTTTCTCGATTTTTCATTATACTCACGTGATACCGGGATGAAGAGCGTACTTCTTTTTCTCCATTCGCGCTTTGTAAGTGAATATATCGTGTCTCTCGGTCTTCTTCCACAGATAATAAAACTGCACGAGCTCACCGACCGATCTCGTTCTCACCTGAGAAATTTCGAATTTATAAAAAAAAAAAAAAACACAATTTTGCCTAAAAATAATGAATTAACCGGACTTTAAATTGAAAAATTGAGATAATAAAGATTCATAAAATAAATATTTATTATGAAATTTCGGATTTTAAAAGATTTAAACTTTTTTTTTTTTAATTTTATTTGTTACACCAACAGAAATTTTTCAATAACATTTGAAAAATGAAAAAAAATCCAATAAAACCCGAAATTTTTAACCAATTTTTTCCCAAAATTTAATAAATCGGGGTTTAATAAATTTAATAAATAATAGGAAATGAGTAATAACGTTTTATGCGTTGCGGGTGAATTTTTCCCAATCGAAGGGTTGTTCATAAGGGTCGGAATTATCCGTAAGTCCTTCGGAATATGCTCATGCGTTCCGGAACACTCGTATTTCGATTCGGATCAGGATAAAATGACGGAAAATAAGATGACAACATTTTATCCATTGAGGGGAGGTAAATTTCTCTCATCGGTTGGGAGTATAAATGAAATTTTTTTATTTCAAAATCTGGTAGTTTAGGAAAAATTATTTAGTACGTATTTTTTTTTTTTTATTTGAATCAAAATTGCCGTTAATATAACAAATTGAAAAATATAACATTATGACGTCACACATGTTACGCTATATCTATATCGAGGGCTTAGAACCAGAAAGGCGTAACCCACAAAAAACGGACTATACTGCCATAAGGGCGTATCCCCAACTTTAACACGGAAGTTCCATAAGAGCAAAATTAATCAGCCTACAGCCAGAAGGGCGTAAGCCCACACTACAATACTGCCAGAAAGGCGTAAGCCACGAAAAAAAAAAAGTGGCTTACGCCCGTCTGGCAGATCATTCATCATTTTTTCCCGGATTTAAATCGCCTGATTACAGCCAGACGGGCGTAACCCTCTTTTTTTTTATTTTTCGTGGCTTACGCCTTTCTGGCGGATAACCGGTCAATTTTTTCCGGATTTCGATCGTCTACTTACTGCCAGAAGGGCGTTACCCCAAAAAAATTGAAAACTTGATGTGTGTAAGATGCTGGCCAGTTTTCCATCTTTCTGGCCAGTTGATGGCCAGTAAACTGTCGAGTTCCAGACTAGGTGTGTAACGCAAATCTGTTCAGTGCCAGTCTTGGCAGGCTGACGAGTTGCTGGTCAGCAAAACTCGGTAGTTGCTGGTCAGGAAACTATTCGCTATTTGCTAATATTTTTTTATGCGAAATCTAAACAAAAACGAAATATACCATTTTCAAAATGGTTGCATGCGCATATTTAGTCGTTGCTATAATTTTTCAAAATAAAAATTTTTTTTTTAATTTCAAATTTTAAAAATTTGTCAAAATTTTCAAAATTTTTAAAATTTTTCAAAATTTTCAAAATTTTCAATATTTTCAAATTTTTCAAAATTTTCAAAATTTTCAATATTTTCAAATTTTTCAAAATTTTCAAAATTTTCAAATTTTGGAAAATTTAAAAAATTTGAAAATTTTGAAAATTTTGAAAAATTTGAAAATTTTGAAAATTTTGAAAAATTTGAAAAATTTGAAAATATTGAAAATTTTGAAAATTTTGAAAAATTTTAAAAATTTTGAAAATTTTGACAAATTTTTAAAATTTGAAATTAAAAAAAAAATTTTTATTTTGAAAAATTATAGCAACGACTAAATATGCGCATGCAACCATTTTGAAAATGGTATATTTCGTTTTTGTTTAGATTTCGCATAAAAAAATATTAGCAAATAGCGAATAGTTTCCTGACCAGCAACTACCGAGTTTTGCTGACCAGCAACTCGTCAGCCTGCCAAGACTGGCACTGAACAGATTTGCGTTACACACCTAGTCTGGAACTCGACAGTTTACTGGCCATCAACTGGCCAGAAAGATGGAAAACTGGCCAGCATCTTACACACATCAAGTTTTCAATTTTTTTGGGGTAACGCCCTTCTGGCAGTAAGTAGACGATCGAAATCCGGAAAAAATTGACCGGTTATCCGCCAGAAAGGCGTAAGCCACGAAAAATAAAAAAAAGAGGGTTACGCCCGTCTGGCTGTAATCAGGCGATTTAAATCCGGGAAAAAATGATGAATGATCTGCCAGACGGGCGTAAGCCACTTTTTTTTTTTTTTCGTGGCTTACGCCTTTCTGGCAGTATTGTAGTGGGCTTACGCCCTTCTGGCTGTAGGCTGATTAATTTTGCTCTTATGGAACTTCCGTGTTAAAGTTGGGGATACGCCCTTATGGCAGTAAGGTAATGAAAAGTCGAAAAACAGTGGGTTACGCCCTTTTGGTCCTAAGCCCTCGATATATATATATCAAAATTCGTGAAATTAAATTGCCTATAACAGGTGCATCGGTCATTTTTAACGAAAAATAAACAAATACGTCCTCATTATTTTTACTTAATCTACATTATGCGCCCCAATGATTGAAAAAAAAAAATTTCATTCGTACTCCTAATTGATGGGTAGTTCATAAGGGCTGATTGATCCGTAAGTTCTTCAGAATTCCACTGCGTGTTCCGGAATGACTTTTCCTCGATTTATGACAGAAATGAACGATGAGAAATGAAATAAAGATTTTTTTCAAGCGTTCGGGGCGGTTTTTTAAATTTGGGCGTAATTTTCGAGGGTAGGAAAATTCTGAAATAATTTTTTTTCTCACATCGGATACTCGTAAATTCAGATTCACCATTTACCAACTTTGCCAAACGCTCGAAAAAAAAAAAAAAAAAAAAAACTCAGCTGTCAAAGGATTAATCTGCAAAAATTTCGATACTTCAAAGCTAGATCGACGAATGAAAAACCGAACGGATCGATGCAAAAAATGTTTCATAAGCCCGGCGAAAAATTAAATTAGTAATAATATTAAAGTTTATTAATAATATTTAAGTATTAATAATAATATTAAAGTAATATTAAAGTAATAAATATTAGTAGAAGTAATAAATTTTGACAATTTTGTTTTGAAAGTAATATTACTTTACTATTACTTTAATATTACTTTAATATTACTAAAATATTATATTACTTTAATATAATATTTAATTTTAATATAATATAATAATTATAATATTACTTTAATATTAACTAATATTAAAGTAATATTAAAATAATATTACTTTAATATTACTTTCAAAACAAAATTGTCAAAATTTATTACTTCTACTAATATTTATTACTTCAATATTATTACTACTACTTAAAGTAGTCGTCGCGAGACGAGTACTTTAATACGGCTTTAATATTTATTACTTTAATATTATTTTAATATTACTTTAATATTACTTTCAAAACAAAATTTTCAAATTGGTCAAAAACAAAATTGGCATTGAAATTTCAAAAAAAAAAAAAAAAAAAAAAAAAAAAAAAAAACACATTGGCATTGAAATTTCGAATTCTTTTTTTTTTGTCCCCGTTACCTTGTTTCTCTGTATGAGATGAAAATCCTTGCCGTAAGCGCGCAGGCCGGATTCAAAATTGTGGCATTCCTCCTCGGACCAGAGGCTTATCGAGTCGGTCGGCGGTACAACGTTCATTCTTCGTCTTCTGAGGGCTTCATCGAGATTATAGCCGCACTGTAGCAGCAGATAGAGGGCTTGCTCGTCGTCCCTTACGTGTACGCCGCTCGGCAGGGAATTTCCGGCGCTTGCGCTGCTGTTGCTGCCGCTGCCGCCTGCGCACGAACCACCGCCGGTGCTCTTCGAGGATGACAATTGGGCGCGCTCGAGAAACTCCTCGATCTCCTTTTTCGAAATGAAGCAGGGATTCCAGAGTATCTTGTCCTCGTTCTCGTATGGCAGAGCATCGTCGTATTTGCAGAGACCCTCGGGTATCGTTGCCTGATAATCGCTACCTACCATTATCGTTTTCTTCCATTCCTCCTCGTCCGGACTGTAATCGCAATCGTCGTCCTCCTCCTCGCTCTGCGGTCGCGATACGCTTCTCAGCAGTCTCGACGAACCGCCCCCGCCGCCTCCGCCTCCGCCTCCGCCGCTGCCACAGCCACCGCTGCTAGCACCTCCGCGCGACGATGGATTCTCATTGTTGCTCGTCGTATCGTCATTTATTCGCGTACGGGCTTCATCGTCATCACCGCAATTATCATCGATCGCGCCGCGACGTACGCTAATTTCGGTATCAATCGTACCCCGTGAAACATTCGCGTTCTCGCGATCCATATTATTATCTCCCGTATCGGCATCGTCCTTCAAGCACATACGCTTGGCATCCATTTTTATCATTTCAACGTAAAATTCTCTGAGGCTGAGCTTCTTGAACATCTTGTCGCCAGTTATCTTTCGATTCACGATCTTCTCATCGTCGTCCTCGTCCTCGTCTTCGTCGTCCTCCGCTTCCTCCGGCTCCTCCTCGTCGTCCTCCTCCTCCTCCTCCTCGTCATCGTCCTCGTCCTCGTACTCGTCGAGCTCGTTCTCACCTTTTTCCTCCGACATGAGAATCTCGTCGTCGCCGCCGCCGCCGCCTCGCATCGCATTCATACGATCCGTACCGTCCGAATTATCGGCCGATCTCTGACTGTATCCGTATTTTGCCAATAATTCCTTCAATGGCATATCGCCCTCCTGCAATTATTACCCGTTTTTTTCCCTTTTTTTTTTGTTTTTTTTTTTTTTTTTTCTTTTCTTTTTGCTTTTTGTTCTTCAGCCGCCTCGGTCGTTGTAAAATTTCGTTCTTTCGGGATCAAACGGGGGATTTTTTTTTGTAGACTTTGTTTTTTTTTTTTGAGAGGAAAAAATATTATTCATCGAGGTCGATGAAATATTTCATTTGAAATTTCATCGTAAGCTCGAAATTTAACATTTATTTTCGGAAGTAAAATTGTAAAATAATTAAATACTTGAATAAACATTTTTAGACGGCCGTTCTCTGACCGTATTCGTATTTTGCCAATAATTCCTTCATTGGCATATCGCCCTCCTGCAATTATTACCCGTTTTTTTTTCTTTTCTTTTTGCTTTTTGTTCTTCAGCCGCCTCGGTCGTTGTAAAATTTCGTTCTTTCGGGAGCAAACGGGGGATTGTTTTTGGTAGACTTTGTTTTTTTTTGAGAGGAAAGAATATTATTCATCGAGGTCGATGAAATATTTCATTTGAAATTTCATAGTAAGCTCGAAATTTAACATTTATTTTCGGAAGTAAAATTGTAAAATAATTAAATACTTGAATATACATTTTTAGACGACCGATCTCTGATCGTATTCGTATTTTGCCAATAATTCCTTCAATGGCATATCGCCCTCCTGCAATTATTACCCGTTTTTTTCCTTTTTTTTATTTTCTTTTTGCTTTTTGTTCTTCAGCCTCGGTCGTTGTAAAATTTCGTTCTTTCGGAGCGAAAGGAGATTTTTTTTTGGTCGCGAGGCAAAAATATTATTCTTCAAAGTCGATGAAATATTTCATTAGAAATTTCATCGAAAACTCGAAATTTATTTTTTGTATTTTTTTTTTTAATGCGATTTTATTTTAAAATATTTATCATATTTATTCGAACCATCGATAGTCCATGACGCGATATATATAGGGTTTTCGTTTCATGGGCCATTTTTTCCCTGCGCTATTTTTTCCATCGGCTATTCTTTCCGAGGCTATTTTTTCCGGGGCTTTTTTTTTCAGAGCTATTTTTTCCTAGATCCCTAAGGACTATGGCAAAATTACTCAAAATCCAGAGGTGATCGAGAAATTATCGACACTCCTCGTTCGGATTTCAAGCTTGTTGGTCTTGAGGTACAAACTCTCGTTTTTAATCATACCATTAATTAAATTCATATTTTGTTTTTGTTCGCTCGAGTCTTACTCATTTTGGCAATCATTCCCAAAAATCCTGTCCCCCGGTATTTCGATACTGGTATTTTATCATCCGGGATGCAACAATGATTTTATAAATATCTTTTCCTTCGTCGAGGATTAGATTGAATCATAAAAAAAAAAAAATGTTATAGCGAAATTGACCTCGAACTCGAATCGGTCGTACGGGAAATTTATCCGCGCCGTGCTTTTTTACATCGTACGGGTAAATGAACAAACGAAGAAACCGTAAGAAATCTGAGCGCGTCGATCGATTTTTTTTTTTTATAATTTCCATTGCATTAATTTTTTTTTTTTTTTTTTCAATTCTCATATCGAATATGCGGCGAAAAGATTATCTCATTAAAATTCGTTCGAACGAATTAAAAAAACAAAATAAAAATAAAAAAAAAATATACATGCGCTGAATAAAGGATTTTCAACAAGACCTTTTGTAAATTGGATAATTCGTTGTGCGAATCTTCGCTACCTTCCAGTGCTTCTTCCTCGTCCAATGTACGCTCGTCGTCAAAGTCATTTATCATCATCTCCGTAGCTGAACCCATGCTATAACTCCGATCGGACCTAGAAACAAAAAAAAAAAAAAAAAATCGTCGTTTTGCTCCAGTTGTGCGATTGCATTTTTTTTTTTTTTTTTTTAATTTTTTCATCGGCGAACTTTACTTCACGTTTCGACGAGAACACGGATTTTCAAGCTGATGCTCTTACATGATTTTTGTGAATTTCCCGAAAAGCCCATATCACAGTGTGTTATCGGATTAAACGAAGGAGAAGCTCGGATATTTTCGAATATTGAGATAATGTGTGCGATCGCGATGATCTTTATAGCACTTGAAATGTATGTTTTTGTTTTGTTTTCGAACGATTATCGTAGCCGAGACTCGTGCAATTGAGTCTCGGATCTAACGAAACGATCGAAAGTCTGTCATAATCGTTCGTTTTATAATCTTTCGCACATTCGAGTGTCTCTTAACTCGAGATAACTATATTTGTGTTTTTTATTTTTTATTTTCACCACTGAAACATCAAATTTCCGTAGTTATAAATTTCCAATGAAACTCTATGTTCGTCAACAAACACTCTGTTGTTATTATTATTGTTAAAAAAAAAAAAAAAAACCAATCGGAATAACCTCGAAAATTTTCGTATCTTCGAGCTAGCGATTGAGTCTAGGTGCTAGGGGTCTTGCGAGGATATACTCGTTATAACGCGTTCGATGCACTAATATGCAATGTTCAACAAAGTATAAACACGTCAATAGCGGGTTGCAAGAGTGTATTTTTTCGCTTGGGATACTTCGTTAACGCGGCGTAATATATTACAAATCCGAGAGATTTTTCGGTACTAGTGGCGCCATTAGCGGCCATTTTATTCGTTAAGATGCCATCGGGCGGTGTGGTTCACGGTTTTTCCGCAACAAGCGCGCGCGCGTATATATCCTCGAAAGAAAACACCTTAAGGTGATGTGAATTTTTTTCAATACAACTTTACGACGATGGGTTGACTTTTCGGCCAAATTATGACAACAAAATAATGCGCAATAATTAGGGCGGCATTCGCTCTTCTCGTCTTTTGTTTGAACGATCTTCTTTCACGTATAAAAATGGATTAACAGTCTTTGTTACCGGATGAGTCTATTTCGCATAACCTTAATAAATTCACTTATTTGACTAGCGCTTTACATATCCGATAGACGTCACCTCGGTCTCCGTACCACGTGAAATCCATATTTATATATATATATATATCCGAAAAATCGTATATATATGTATATATATATATACTATGCATGCTTTTTTTAACAAGAATACTAGCGTGAAACTTCAGTCATCAAATTGGTGTCTGTCACGTTTCCCGTATAGTCGCCTCGTAGTGTAATACGTGCACCAATTTGACACTTAAACGTCAATCGACAAAGAAAGAAAAAGAAAGCATAATTAAAAATTAAGTTCATGACATCTCATCGTGACTATTACAAAGTGTAAGTTTGGTAAAAACGGTCAAACATCCGAAACCCGGAGATCGTGGGCAGTGTCACTCTATCTTCGTTGGCAGTGTCGTCTTTTTTTTTTTCTCCACGTAATACAACGTAGAAGTGGTGGTGGTGCTGCGAAAAAGTGTGCGAACGAGAGAGAAAGAAAAAAAAAGATAAAAATATAAAGTTTAGCAGAGAGAGTTTTGTGATGATCGAGAGCAAGTTTGCGAAGAAATTGAGGATATTTAGTTATGAATTGCAATGGAAAAACACTATCCGTTGGTAAGACGAGCATTGCGATGGAGAATAAATCTGTCGTCACCTGTGAGTATGTTTCTTATTTTTTTTAATGATAAAAAAAAAAATGTATTTTCGTATTCAATTGGAAACGATCGAGACTTCACTCGACTGTCACGTTCGTGCAGCTCATTGTTATTTACGCCCCTGACGATGTGTCAATCATCATGATGTGTTTTTAACTTCGTCCTTTACTCCGTATTTACCATTTTTATACTAATTCATTACCGATACTGTTATTACCGTTTTATCGTGTCCCTATACCTTGAAGAATAAAAATAAATATCCGAAAAAAAAAAAAAAAGAAATGCTTTTCCTTGAAACTTTTTTTATTCATCGAAATTTTTTTACATTCGTGTTTTGTAACGTTATGCCTCGGGATACCTCGTCATACGAGACTGTAAGAAAAATAAAAAAGACACAAAAAAACAAATGGAGCAACGGCGAAATTTATGGTTTGTAGACGCAGGCGACGACAAACTTTTTGCTACTTTGGAAAAGAATTTGGTACAGGCTATACCGGCGGATACCGCCGAATGGCAAAGATCCTTCGGTAGACCCCTGAAAAGGGTGAAACTGGGCGCATCTTTCGTTGCATTTTCCAATGATGTTCTGCCAACGGGGAAAGATTGGCATTTTCTGCGGCAACCTATACTTCATATTTACTGGACAGAATGTTCCGTAAGAGCAGATATAATGCGCGTTAATTCTTCAAATTTATGTTCATTATTTGAATTGACATTAATTTTGAAAAATTGCGCAAACAGTCAACTGAGAGCTTGAGAATTTTTCGTAATTTTTTAAAATTCGCAAATTTCTTTGAAAAATTGTATATTCCAATTTTTACATGATTTTCATAGGACGTGGATGTATATAAGGCAACCGTAAGAGACGAAATTGATGGCTGGTTAAAAATTTTGGGACAGCGCAATGTTCAGGATTGGATGATAGTACTGGTAGAGACTTACGATATTAAAAAAAGCAACAAATTACTTCCTAGAACAACTGTTTTGGACAAAATTCGGAGTGATTTTGCATCGAAAAACGGAGATCGGTAGGCCAACAATATTTATTCCTCCATATAAGAGTAAAAAACATAAATTATCGGCCGAGTTTGGGCTTCGCTATCGGGGAATCTTTTTGTAAGTTACACGGCTCGGTGTGTCTGTGTTGAAAAACACGTGCCATAATTTTTTCAGATTTTTTCCTTCATTTTTCTAAGCTACCATTAGGCATCAAAGTCTTTCGTTTGAAACTTTTTTTAATTTTTTTTTTCATTTAATTTTGGCGGCTTTAATTTGAAAAAAAAAACCAACTCTATATTTTTTTTTTTGTAAAAAAATCTCAACTTTTCGAAAAAAAAAAAAATATAACCTGATTAATATACGTGTAGAAGATTTTCAAAATCAAGATTATAATCTGAAAAGTTGTTTTTTCGCCATTGCACAAAGTTCAAAAAAATGTAAAAAAAAACATAAATTTCATTTATTCTAACAATTTTAATATTTTTTTCATTTTTTGTTTACTGGTTTAAATACTGGGTTATTATTTTACCGTTACAACATACAATCATTCCGGTTGAAATATATGTGCGAGATAAAACGTTTCAGAGTTCGACACTGCTTTGAGAATAACTTTTCCCAAATTATTTGGTACAGGCGAAATCGAATGCAATGATTGACTACCTTTGACAGTCTTTGAACGCAAAGATCTTTATTCAAATTCCAGTCTTTGAATTCAGATACTCAATATTTTCAAAAAATTCAAAAGTTACATCTGGTAAATTAGTACCAAATGTAACTTTTGAGTTTTTGGAAAATATTGATTATCTGAATTCAAAGACTGGAATTGAACAATAATCTTTGAGTTCAAAGACTGTAAAGGTACTCAATCATTGCATTCGATTTGTACCAAATAATTTGTGAACAGTTATTCTCAAACCTGTGTCGAACTCAGAAACGTTTTCTCTGGCACACGTATTTCAACTGGAATTTTATTGTATGTTGTCGTAATAGTAAAATAATAAAAACAATAACCCAGTATTTACACACCGGTACGCAACAATTGTCTATTTTTCGTTTCAACAGCCACTCCAAAAAAATAAAAAAATATTAAAATTGTTAGAATAAATAAGATTTATATAGTTTTTTTTTTTACATTTTTATTAATCCCAGGAATGTTTTTAGAGATCCCAACTTAAAAATAACATATATTACGTAAAATTTTCTCAGCTTTCCAAAAAAAATAAGGAAATTTTTTTTGAACTTTGGACAATGGGCGAAAAAACGATAATTCAGATTATAATCTTGATTTTGAGAGTCTTCTACGCTTATATTAATTGGGCTATAGATTTTTTTTTTTCGGAAAGTTGATATTTTTTTACAAAAAAAAACAGAGTTGGTTTTTTTTTTCAAATTCAAGCTGCCAAAATTAAATGACAAAAAAAAACACAAAAGTTTGAAATTAAAGAATTCGATGCCCAATGGTAGCTTAAAAAAATGGAGGAAAAAATCTGAAAAAATTATGGCACGTGTTTTTCAACACAGACACACCAAGCTGTGCAACTTACAAAAAGATCCCCCGATAGTGAAGCCCAAACTTGGCCGATAATTTATGTTTTTACGCATTAAGAATCTAGAACATCTAGAGGCCATTGATATTTTACCATAAATTTAAGTAATTAATAAATAATTTAAAATCATTAACAACTTCCTTATTTATTAATCAATTTTTTTTTTTTTTAATTAATTAATCATTTATTCAAATTTTCGTAATTCCATCTTGGCGCAATGATTAATATTCGTGCTACTCGTATTATTGCTATAATCGCGTTGCGTAAACCTCTAAAATTTGTGCTAAAAACAATCGCACTTAAATCATGATAAAATAAAACAAAATTACAATTTTTCGTTGTACTTTGAAAGATTCTTATAGATAATGCAAAAATAACGAAAAAAAAAAAACGCACGTTTGTCGAATCGACGAAAAAAATTTACATGAAATTTAACCAATTTTACTTGGATCATGCGAAAATTCTTCAATTTCAGGGAAATTAATTATATTTATGATGTAGAATATTATTTTAACAATAATTGGTGATTGTCGCTATTCGCCAGGTGTCTTTCGGTAATAAATCCCATTAAATCTGAATCTCGCTCAGCCGAGTCATGGAGGGGCTTGATAAAACGTATTCGGCACTTAATGCTCACCGCCTACGACAAATCGCTGTCGCGCTTCGAAGAGATCATAAGGGAACAGAGAGAGAGGCGGAATCAGCTTGGCTGGAACTTTTGCCCATATTTTCTACTTCAGGTTATTATAAAAATTCCATCAAAAATTATCGTAATCATCCGAGCAAGGGAAAGAAGAACTTTTGTGGTCGTTTTGCGCTTAAAAATCAGCTTTAATAAAATAACTAATATTCGAATTATATTGTTATTATTATTATTATTATTATTATTATTATTATTATTCTGTACGTTCAGGAGGAACTTGCATTCGCTTTGGAAATGCTTGGCCTTTACGACGAGGCGTTAGTCCAGTACGATGAATTGGATGCCCTGTTCACGCAGTTTGTACTCAATTCCAATGTCGGAGGTTTGTTTTACGATGAAAATTTTCATTAAAATTCGTGAAATCGTGAATTAAGATGAAAATTTGATTTATTTTGGGATTATCTCGTACGTTCAGAAACTCCGGCATGGCTTACCGTGTTTCAAAGTCCTCTAAACAATTGGGCGGGTGTTAATTTGAACAACAATGCGGATCAACATCTGAGAGAACTTTTGGGAGAGAGCAAAGCTTCTCTGTTGGATCTGAGGAGCTATTTGTTCAGCAGGCAATGCGCAATGCTACTTTCGCTGAATAAACCATGGGAGGTCTGTAAATTATGAATTTATATTATTCAACACTCTTGAATCCTTGATGAAAAATCTCAAAAATTACTTTCACTCTTTGAATCACTTTTTTTTTTCGTTTCGGTGTTCGAAATGAATGTTTACGAGAAAAATAATTGAAGAACAATGAGCTAAAACGATCCTTATCCCAGTTTAAACCTTTCGTGCACCAGCGGTACCGTATTATGTACCGCTACTTTTGAAAATTCATAACTTCCACAAAATCTAACGCGAAGTGTTCTTTAAGATCTTGTTTTAAAGATTGAGAATAGGATTAACTCCAAAAAAAAATCACCGACCCCCTCGAATTTACCCCTTATCGTACCTTCTAAAAAATCGTCGAAAATGACAAAATTTAAAAAAAATCCGTATAATTTTGAGGGTAATTTTTTTTTGGAATATTAATTTCTCCTGGAATTACTTGTCTATCGTGCCATTAATGAGGATACGGTGTCATATTTCGGAATTTCTCAAAATCCAAAATGGCTGATCGAATATGGCGAACCGAAATTTTCGAATTTGAGCTGATTCGCAATAAACTTGGTATCATGGGATTTTTCGTGTTGCCGATTCCGAATCCGAAGTCAAGATTTGAGAATTCGAGACGGCCGACCCAGTATGACGGACAGAAATGGCAAAATTTAAGCTGATTTGCATCAAACTCGATACTTTGGGGGTTTTTTTATTTTTGATTTTAACCGATCTGCATGAAACTCGTTTTTTTTTCGCACGATTTACGGGTGCGCATACCAAAAAATAAATTTTTTCATGCGGGTTGTTCAAAGATAAGGAAAATTATGAAATTTCCCACATCTGGGGAACCCCTAATCTTTCGCATCCAACCCGTTGATCTTGTTCAAAATCATCCGGAAAATAAGTCGGGCACGAAAGGATTAAGGATGCTTCGACGAGTACTAAAAAAAAAAAAAAAAAATCAACTTATTCCTTGTTACAGGTTGCGCAAAGATGTTTATCATTTGTATATAATACTTTAAGCGAATTGCGAATACTTGAAATTCAGCGACCCGAGGGTTCCATCGAGTGCTGGGCATTTCTCTGTGCCCTTGAAGTATTGCAAGCTTGTCAATTAACGACGGCCAATACGAACAACGGACAACAATTGGATCTGTGCTCGTTGCACACAGCCGGTTTGTGGGCTCTCGCAACCGCTAAGGTGAGGTATTTTTCTCAATTTTGGCTCGCGCTCATTTCCGGAGCTCAAAAATCAATTTTTTTTTCATGCGATACAATCTTCGTGGACAGTTTTTTTTTTTTTTCTTTTTTTTTCCTAAAGTCTTTACTCTTACAGAGAAGAGCTGAATCTAATTGCAATTCATCATACGTGCACGAAGCAAAAAATCGCTTAAAAGTTCCCAATGAAAGAAAACATTACCTAATAGTCGCGAAAAAAAATGTAAATTATAAAGAATTAACCGCTCATAATTTGATTAATTTTAAAAAGACAAAAAATACGAAAAAAAATACGATGGACGGTCCGTTTTTTTTAATCATTTGACCGTGTGTAAAGCAATACGGGAAAAAGTGCAGTGTGAAGTACACCGCGAACGTAGCTGTGGCGGTAATATTTCGATATTTCGATATATTCGCTGTGTGCAGAAAGCCAAGTGGCACCGCGGCCGGCTGGTACTCCGCAAATTTTGCTGGAATAGCTCGCATTTATTTACACAGACGCAAACCTTGTTGGATTAATTTTAATAAACGAACGTTTATATTCGTACTGCATAAAGTTTTTTGAGGTGAGCTTCACTATAACTGCGTTGAAAAAAAAATAAATCGACGTATTACGATACAATGAAAATAGGTTTACGGCTACTTTTCCTTCTCAATTTGAGGCTAAGCATGAACCTTGTCGGTCTTGTCATACGAACCCGACAAGGCTCGTATCGAGAACAATAAAGACGCAACTCGGACTTGATTGTAACGTGGATGAACGATTAGCCACGAAGTGCTCACTGCATATTCGGGTAGCCAATCATGAGAGCTACTTAAAAAGGAAAAAAAAAAATCAATTTATTTGTATTATAATATCCCGACATGAATTTTTCATACCGGACAATATATGCGCGTTTAACCTCAAGAATTTTACTTTCTTTGTTTTTTGCATCCAAAGAATCTAGTTTTTGCGCTGCTCAACTTTATAAATTGCTGTCGGAAACGCGTAAAACTTAATTTCCAAAGTTGCGTAGCAGAAAACATTCTTACATGACTTCGAGCAACAGTTTAAATTTCCTTTTCGCGACTTCTCTATTATATTGCCCTCTATTGCGCTACGCTACTCCAGCAAAACATGTGCATTCTCGCCACCATGGGCGCTCCAAGTCGTTCTCAGCCGCTACAGTATGGCACTGCACACAGCTAATACGAATGGCTAATTTCATGGTGGCCTCTGGTCAGGGAAAACAGGGAAGTCAGGGAAAAGTCAGGGAATTCGAAAATGGTCAGGGAAGTCAGGGAATTTTTTAATGAGTCAGGGAGTTTTTTTGGCAATACAGAACGAGAGAGGATGCACTATAAAGGAGCAACTTTTTTCCACCTGCTCAGAATTTTCAATCGAAATCTTAGATCGAAATAGTATTCAAAATTTGTAACGCTACATGCGTAAGCATCGGATCAGTGTCGCGCCGCGCCACGAAGAGAGACTAGAGAGAGATTGATTGATTGATTAATTGATTAATGAATTATGCCATGGCAAGCCTTTACAGAAAACAAAAAAAAAATACAGAAAACAAAAGATTATAATATAGAAGATAGATTATAGCATAATAAAAACGGATTGTGATAGAGTTAGCTGTTGCGAGCTGAATACATCTTGGAAAATTCAGCAATTCAAGATTGCGATACTATTAGATACTTAAGAGATAGAGAGAGTGAGTGAGTGAGAACAGTCGTTCTCACCTTTCGGCCGAAAGGGCGAAAAAAATTATGGAACAAATGTTACGATAGAACTACAATTCTGTACATGAAAATAATACCGAATAATTTTTTTTTTTTTAAAGCCTGTGGTCTAATGGAGCTGTAATTTTACAAAAACAGTTGCATCAATGTTGCACCAATCTCTCCATTCGCGGAAATGGTTATATACGTACTAATATAGGTCACGATTGGTGGGATTTTTCCTGTTATCGGGGAACAACGATTGAACTATCGTTTTGATGTGTACTTCTTTTTTATCATGTAAATAGTGTAACTTGTAAAAAAAATCAGTTGAAGCTCGTAAAAGGGTTTTTATCCGTGAAATAAATAAATAAATGAATAAGTAAATATATAAATAAATAAATAAATGAATAAGTACATGAATATACTTACTGGTACATAAATATACATAAATAAATATCCTTAAATACAAATTGCCAATGTTTCGGATCTTTATTTATTGGATACTTGAATTGGCACTATTAGTTCGAATTTTAGTCAGGGAAAAATTATAATTTGATCCGGGAAAGCCAGGGAATTTTTCCAACTCTTTTTAGTGGCCACCATGAATTTGTAAAATACACTTGTTCATACACATTAGGGTGTGTCGAAAATGGACTTCTTTTTTCCTCGCTCCTACCACTCAAAACTTTAGGTTTTGACATTAAAGAGGTCCTCGTTCAAGGAGGGGCGCTGTAGCTCGAAATTTAGAGGTCACTCAACGAGAATTTAGGTTTCCCATCTAATTAACACGTAAAAAATATTTTTTTTTTTCGTTCAAAATGATGTCAGGCAACCAAAAAAATTGGCGATGTCTGTATTTTTTTGGCTTATTTGAAAGCATGACTCATCCCCTAAACGATGATAGGTTTACCTTGTTCCAATTTTTCTTTTTCACGCCACTTTTCGACCACAATAGTCACTTTTTCAAGCATACAAAGTCTCCAAGGTATCAATAAGTCCAAAACGAATTGCTACAAGTATTGATTGTTGATTCGAATATAAATAACGAATTCCAAAAATTGATAAACAATACGAAATTTCTCAAAATGAACATGATTTTTTTGAATAAAATTGAATTTCGTATTTCCGTATCTTCAATTTTATTCAAAAAACCATGTTTATTTTGAGAAATTTTGTGTGTTTTATCAATTTTTGGAATTGGTTATTTATATTCGAATCAACAATCAATACTTGTAGGCAATTCATTTTGGACTCATGCTTTTTGGACTTATGCTTGAAAAAGTGACTATTTGGTCGAAAAGTGGGGTAAAAAAAATTGGAACGAGGTACACTAGGACCTCGATTTAACGGCCAGTGGCGGGACCGACTCCGCATCGCACCTTGTTAAATCGAGGTTACCTTGTTTGAATTTTTCTTTTACGCCACTTTTCGACCACAATATTGTCACTTTTTCAAGCATACAAAGTCTCCAAGGTATCAACAAGTCCAAAATGAATTGCTACGAGTATTGATTGTTGATTCGAATATAAATAACCAATTCCAAAAATTGATTATCGCTCGAATATAAATAACCAATTTCAAAAATTGGTTACGTATATTCGAATCGGCAATCAATACACGTAGCAATTCATTTTGGACTCATTGATACCTTGGAGAAACTTTGTAAACTTGAAAAAGTGGCGTAAAAAAAAAATTTGGAACAAGTCAAGGCGAAAAAACGACCTGTCATCGTTTAGGGGATGAGTCATGCTCTCAAATAAGCCAAGAAGCACAGATATCGCGAATTTTTCGGTTGTCCGACATCATTTTTAACGAAAAACAATATTTTTTACATGGGAAACCGAAAATCCTCGTCGAGCGACCTCTAAACTACGAGCTACAGCGCCCCACCTCGTACGAGGACCTCTTTAATGTCAAAACTCAAAGTTTCGAGCGATAGGAGCGAAGAAAAAGCAAAGTCCATTTTCGACACATCCCGATACGAATATTTTTATCAAATACCTTTGATCGAAATCATTCATTTAAAAATCCCCGTCACACTCGTTCAAAGTATATCAACGTACCAAATTGTGCTGAGCAATTTTTTTCTTTTTTTCGCCGTTTTCGGAGAGTTCATACCAGCAATGGCTCGAATCAGCGTCGTGAAACGCATATCGATTTTCAAAAGATTATTCACCGTTTCTAAGCCCCAAAGAAAACTCCTTTAACCGGACCTGAGATCTCTCGATTGTTTTTTTTTTCTTCGAAAATGACTTTCAGCTGGGTGAGCTTGGAATATTGTGCGGTCTTATGCCGGGAAACGAACCGACGAGCGAGCAATTGCACACGGTTGTGTATTTAATCGCCGGAATGGGCGATTCGGAGATTCAGATACAGGGAAAGCTGACGCCAACGGACAAGCTCAAAGGTGCCCTGTCGTCCAAGGATATGTTCAAGAGGCAATATCTCGAGCACGCGGAACTGGCAATGGGCACTTACAAGCACGTTGGTCGTATACGCTCGGCTCGTTTTATCGGCAAGGAGCTTGCACGTTTCTACGGTGATCTCGGCGAGAATCAGAAAGCCGTTGCTTTTCTAACCGATGCCCTGAAGACATACGCGGACGAGGGATGGAACGAATTGGCAGCGCAGACGCGTCTCGAGTTGGCTCATTGCTACAAGAGAATGGACGACGCCGAGAGATACACGAAGATATGCGGTGCTTTGGCGAGTACCGGAGCCCTTCACATGACCGTGCGAAGCACTTATTACGAGGAAATGTTGGCTTATATGAAAATGTTATCGTTGCCAAGACCTCTGCTGATAACGCTGCAGCATTGCTTCACCATAATCGATCTTCGGGTCAACGTTATGGACAAAGTCGTGCAGGATTGCGCGGTGAGCATTCGAGTGATCGTCGAATCATTGCTGCCCCGAGGAATAAGATGCACAAGAGCCGCGATATCGAGCGAGGAGATACAGCGACCGGCTCAGGCAAACGGACGAAAGGGCACGAAAATAACGCTCGAACCGGAAATTCAATTGTGAGTAGACCTCGAATGGTGATTTTTTTTTTTTTTTTTTTAATTTTCTCTCTCTCAAGCGCGATCGTAATCGTGAGCAAAAAATTTTTAATCCTGCGATCGAGCGAGCTCGTTAATTTTTTTTTTCTATTCCGAAATTTTTGGGGTTTTTTTTTACTCCTCCAGAATATCCAAATGCACCATCGACGATATGAGACCGATCGATCGAAGCCTGATGCGTTTAGCTGCGTTCGCAAAATTGTCGCACAACGAGGACAGGAGCCTCGGTTCGGCGAGCATTGTACTGAAGAGTCAGAAGCCAGTCGTTAAACGATCGGACAGCGCTGCGAAACAGAGAAAAACGTCATTCTTCACCGAGGGCGATTTCAGCAGAGCCCTGACGTGCGATAATTTCATACTTAATCCGGGAACGAATGAATTCGTGGTTGCGAGAAACGTCAATCAGCCGGGATTGTACAGAATCGGACAATTGTCGCTGATAATCGAGGAAAAGCTGGAATTTTTATCGGGAATTATTTGTCCGCGTTTGTGCTACGAGGTTGCGAAGACTCGGCCAACGATAGCGATCAATAGTCGCGATTTATTGGCGGGATTGTTGCAGAGCGTCGAATTGGTAATATCGAGCGGTAGCGTGAGCATTGAGAACGGCGCGATATTGAAGATCTGGGCATCGAGGGGCATGTCCTTTCGCAACAGCGACAGGATCATTGTCACGGAATTGGAAATTAAATTGCCGGCCTGCGAGCCCTTCAACGTAACGAGCTTGCGCTTCAATGTTTTGGTGGATTTGCCACCGAAGAAGGACGCCTCGTCGATGGAACACAAGGTGCATTTTATTCGCATCGTGACGCGAAATAACAAAAAAAAAAAAGTCATAATTTATAATACTATTATTTGATAATTGTGTTAATTTGAAGAAAAAAGAAAAAAAGTAATAATAAGTATAATTAGGAGTATGAATGAAAAAATTTTTTTTTTCAATCATTGGGCCGCATAATGCAGAGTAAGTAAAAATAATGAGGACGTATTTTTTATTTTTCGTTAAAAATGACCGATGCACATGTTACGGGCAATTTAGTTTCACGGATTTTGATATATATATGTATATATGTCGCATTCCACGTCAACTCAGCCACCCCGTTTTTTTTATTGTCTCGAAAAAATTATTCAGTATGGGCATTTCAAAGGACAATATATCCATGACATTTTACCAAAATTTCATCCCCCCACTATTGTTGGTTCTCGAGATAATGATTAATGAAGTCTCAATTTTGTAAAAATCATAACTTCGTAACTACTGATCGGATTAAAACGATTAAAAAAAGAATCTTTTTTATTTTTTTTGCTCTTTTCGAAAAAAAAAATATGTCATCATCGGATAAAAGCTCATTAGACATTTTTCGGAGTAAATTAACAAGAAACAATTTTTCCCTCTTCACTGATGCCTCGTTCCATTTTTAAAAAAATCCTGCGGAGTTGTGTATTGCCTCCCTCTATCAGAAAAAAAAATACCGAGTAGAATTCCGATTGGCCCTTTCGAGGGAAAAAAAAAAAAAATCGAAAAATTTCCCCGAAAACTGTCTAATGAACTTTTCTCCAATGACGGCATATTTTTTTTTTTTCAAAAAGGGCAAAAAAAATAAAAAAAGATTCGTTTTTTAATCGTGAAAATCCGATCAGCCGTTACGAAGTTATGATTTTTACAAAATTGAGAATTTATTAATCATTATATCGAGAACCAACAATAGTGGGGGGATGAAATTTTGGTAAAATGTCATGGATATATTGTACTTTAAAATGCCTATACTGAATAATTTTTTCGAGACAAAAAAAAATGGGGTGGCTGATGAGTTAACGTGGAATACGACACGTCAACGCAGCCACGTCAACTCAGCCACCCCGTTTTTTTTTTGGTCTCGAAAAAATTATTCAGTATGGGCATTTCAAAGTACAATATATCCATGAAATTTTACCAAAATTTCATCCTTCCACTATTGTTGGTTCTCGAGATAATGATTAATAAATTCTCAATTTTGTGAAAATCATAACTTCGTAACGGCTGATCGGATTTTAACGACTAAAAAAAGAATCTTTTTATTTTTTTCGCCCTTTTTGAAAAAAAATATGCCGTCATTGGAGAAAAGTTCATTAGACAGTTTTCGGGAAAATTTTTCGATTTTTTTTTTTTTCCACGAAAGGGCCAATCGGAATTCTACTCAGTATTTTTTTTTTCTGATAGAGGAAGGCAATACACAACTCCGTAGGATTTTTTCAAAATGGAACAAGGCATCAGTGACGAGGAAAAAATTGTTTTTTTTTTTATTTACCCCGAAAACTGTCTAATGAGCTTTTATCCGATGATGACATATTTTTTTTCGAAAAGGGCAAAAAAAATAAAAAAGATTATTTTTTTAATCGTTTAAATCCGATCAGTAGTTACGAAGTTATGATTTTCACAAAATTGAGACTTCATTAATCATTATCTCGAGAACCAACAATAGTGGGGGGATGAAATTTTGGTAAAATGTCATGGATATATTGTCCTTTGAAATGCCCATACTGATAAATTTTTTCGAGACAATAAAAAAAACGGGGTGGCTGAGTTGACGTGGAATGCGACATATATAGATATAGCGTAACATGTGTGACGTCATAATGTTATATTTTTCAATTTGTTATATTAACGGCAATTTTGATTCAAATAAAAAAATACGTACTAAATATTTTTTCCTAAACTACCAGATTTTGAAATAAAAAATTTCATTTATACTCCCAATTAGGAGTATGAATGAAATTTTTTTTTCAATCATTGGGCCGCATAATGTAGAGTAAGTAAAAATAATGAGGACGTATTTTTTTTTCGTTAAAAATGACCGATGCACATTTTACAGGCAATTTAATTTCACGGATTTTGATATATATATATAGATATAGATATAGCGTAACATGTGTGACGTCATAATGTTATATTTTTCAATTTCTCATATTAACGGCAATTTTGATTCAAATAAAAAAATAAAAAATACGTACTAAATATTTTTCCTAAACCACCAGATTTTTTTTTCAATCATTGGGCCGCATTATGCAGAGTAAGTAAAAATAATGAGGACGTATTTTTTGTTTTTCGTTAAAAATGACCGATGCACCTGTTACAGGCAATTTAATTTCACGGATTTTGATATATATATATAGATATAGATATAGCGTAACATGTGTGACGTCATAATGTTATATTTTTCAATTTGTCATATTAACGGCAATTTTGATTCAAATAAAAAAATAAAAAATACGTACTAAATATTTTTCCTAAACTACCAGATTTTGAAATAAAAAAAAATTTCATTTATACTCCCAATTAGGAGTATGAATGAAATTTTTTTTTCAATCATTGGGCCGCATTATGCAGAGTAAGTAAAAATAATGAGGACGTATTTTTTGTTTTTCGTTAAAAATGACCGATGCACCTGTTACAGGCAATTTAATTTCACGGATTTTGATATATATATATATAGATATAGCGTAACATGTGTGACGTCATAATGTTATATTTTTCAATTTGTTATATTAACGGCAATTTTGATTCAAATATAAAAAAAAAATACGTACTAAATATTTTCTCCTTCGGCTCTCGGCCACCAGACGTCGTCTTGCTATCTGTCGGATCAAAATACTGAAATAATCATTATAGATAGGATAATCGGTTGTTTCTTTTCTTCTTTTATCGTTAGTTAAACGTGCAATGTCCATGGGGAGCGGAGGAGACACTGTCGTTGCACTTTGGTCCGCCGCTGATGTCAGGCATGAATCTTCATACGGCGAAACGAAGAAAATTTCTACAGATAACGGTAACCGGTCTGACCTCGCAGCTACTGCAATTGACCGAGCCCGAGCTCAATGCGAGCACCTCGGTGGACGTCAATTTCCGGAGTCTCAATCCAAAATCCGGTCAAAGGCTCGCAATCGGTAATGGCATAGGAGTCTCGTTTATGTGGGAAATTGAGATTGCCAAGGATGAGAAAATATTGCCGACTATCAAGACGGATTTTCGCGTTAAATATTGTCCGATCGACAGTACCGAGGATCTTGACGCGAATGACATCAATGACGATCCTCTGCATATAGGAAAGCTCCGGAGGCTGGAGAAACTCAGTCACGTTTATCGTTGCAACTTTGACATCACGGATTATGTGGTGAGAAAAGACAAAAATCTAAAAAAAAAAAAATATTCGTTGATTAACAAAATTAATTCAATTTCTTTGTTTTTTTTTTGTTGTTGTTTATCTTTTTTCGAGTCCCCGAGATCCTATTTTTCTTTCGTTGAATTAATGAAAATTAATTGTCACGTAAATTCAAATAATCCACCAGACGATGTTCACGGTTTCGTCGAGGGTCGAGGCGAGTGGGCTTGGCGGTGAATTTTGCCGTGCCGGTAGCATGTGCCATCTTTGTTTGACCGTTAAACGCATGATATCAAGCCCAAATTCAATTCTACCGCCGCAATTGATGTACGAGGTGCTGGCTGATCAGTCGATGTGGGCCGTTTGCGGAAGAACCGCCGGTATAATATCCCTGGATACTGTCGATAAACAGAGCGTTACGCTCGACGTTATGCCATTAACGAGCGGTTACTTGCCACTTCCGGTCGTTAGATTATCCCGATACATACCCGCCGCGGAGTCGAAATCAGGTGAGCATTTTTTTTTTTTTGTTTTTTTCTCTTTCTTCTCTTCCTCTCACTAATATTTTTTTCCTTCGTTGTGTCCACACGTTATTTGGGTAAAGCATAACGCGAATTTCTCAAGATTGTTTTGCTGTCTCTCCGCCAGGGGATTGGCTTGGGATCGATGCGACGGTGGCATGCATGGAATATGTTGCGCCTCTCACGGGCCGGAGCCGATCCTCTTTTTATTGATCAATATCCCCAAAAACTGTGCTGTCAAAAATTCAAAAAATTTGTACACAATTGGCGATCGACGCCTGAGCATGCGACTCCTAGCGGATTTTTGACGAAACGCTATTTGAGCGCAAAAGACTTTAATTTGTACGCGCGATGCCACGCGATAAAGCGTGTAAATTAATTTTGACATTTCTGTACCCGTTCAAATTAACAAAAAAAAAAAAAAAAAAAAGCTGTAGTACAAATTTTTATATTATTGGAAATCGGAATGGAGACTGTCGAAAGTGTCGAATCTGCGAAATTCAACCCAAAAGTGAAATCTAATACTGGAGTTTATTGTTGCGTGTTCGAATGTCATTCTCGTCCGTTCACGGTCATCGAGACGTGAAGTTTCACCGGTTTCCCGTGAAAAAAAAAAAAAAAAAAAAAAAAACGCCGGTAAAGTATCTCGGACAAATTTATTCGGCGCGCGTGAAATGATAGATCGACGGGAAAATGTGAATAAGAGTGCTCAAAATGTCTCGATGCGACACCGGAAGTCTTCAATCGGAGTGTACTGGCCCTAATATTTCGCGTTTTGTTTCGTTTTTTTTTTTTTTTTTTTTTTTTTTTTCTAGTACATCGAACTACCACCATTTGCCCGAACTTCATTAACTTCTTCCGCTTCGGTTATTCTGGTCTCATTTTACGAAATCGTAAATTTTTTCGCAGTTTCAAGTATAAACGTTCCATGTTCTCAAATGCTAACTGTCACAAACTGCACTCAAATAGCGCCATATTTCCGAGTGACGCGAGCGCCGCCATCGGTAGTTTCGATCGCCAATATCCGGAGTAATGCCTCTTAAAATGTATTTGATTTTCGAGCTCGGCGGTAATATTTCCTTAGCGGATATGGTAATTTACATCCTGCAAAATGATCGAAAGTTCTTCATAACGATAAAATGCAATTAGTCTACGGAACGTGTGGACTTTCCGATTTTTTTTTTCTCAAAAAAAAAACGATACCGTGAATCGTAGCCAAGTTTTACCGGAAGACAGATAAATGAGTCATATACATTGCGGAAAAATTTGATCTGAATGGTATACATTTTTAAAGATCAGCACAGCACACCTTGCGGGAGGGAAACTTAGAAACGAAAAAAAAAAAAAAACGGTAAATTTCGGGAATTTTTTTCAGGAAAACTATTGGAATGATCGGATCGAGTTTTTTTTTTTTTTTTTTTTTTTTTTTTTTTTTTTTTTTTCAGTTAAAAATATGAACTTTCAAGAATGTTCTCAATTTTTTTTTTTTTATTAAAAATTTTAATAAACTGACAGGAGTACCGGAGTGCCGTGGAAAAATCCGACAAAACGGTACAAACCCAGTAGCGATTGGTCAAAAATTATCCGAAACAAAAAAATCAAACGGTATATCAAAATAGATACTACCATCCAGTATTTGTCATAGACGATTTAAAAAATATAAATTTTTTGACAAAATGGCGCGCGCTCGAACTCAACGTAGCGATTTTTGAGCAAATATTCGTTCGTATTTTGCCCATAAAACTAAAGCTAAGAATCGAAAGAAAAATCCTATGACACAGACTAGATAATTAGGTATTACAATAGCCACGAGAAACGTCAGTTTGATCGGTCCAGTGGTTTTTGAGATATTTTGGGCACCGATTTGAAAAAAAAAAAAAAAAAGTAGTTTTGAGAAAAAATGCGTTTGAAAGTGTTCGACGGATAAATCATAACATTTTTTCAACTTACACAGAGTCATCGATACCAGGTTCATAATGAATTAGATTCTTCACAGTGGAAGGTTTTCCCCCATTTTTGGGCACACTTGCTGTGCCCCCTCAAATTTTTAATGATTTCAACGATTTTTTTTTTTCACTAGTACACTTAGTTGATTTTTCACTAGCCCGAGGTCCGACTGTAGTGAAAAATTTTCTGAAATAATTCATGTATCATTATTATTCTATCAAGAACCATCATTTCTCAAATTTTCAAGAATTTCGGCGATTTTTCAACGTCCATCCAGTAATACCTTAAAATTTGGAGTGGCCCAGAACAGAAATGGATGCAATAATTATTGTATGGCTTATTAATTTCGAAAAATGTGGCCATTAAGCTCCAGGCGGATGAAAATCTTGACCAACGAGAATTTTTTTTTTTTTGTTGCCGTACGTGGACAATTGGAGAAATGGCATTGATTGAAAAATTTACATGCCATCGTGAACAATTTGCCGTGAATATAGTTCACAAGTATTCCATTGGCGCCACTTTCAGGCCTGAGCATGCTACCCTTGCCCAGTTTTCGGTTTGCAAACACGTTTTACGAGTTTTTGAGTTTCCAATACAAAAAAAATAAACAAAAAAAAAAACATCTCGAGATCGCTTGCCGGATAATTCGCGAATTCGATGCACTTGACCCGAATATTTCGCAAATTTCAATATTTCGATCGTATATTTTGCTTTTCTTTTTTCCTTCCAGACGTTTATCGGAAAAACGACGTAGCATCAGGTCCAAAGCTCGAGCCATTCAGCCCTGGTCAGGTTTACAATGCGAGCAAAGCTCAACAAGTCCATGTCCTTCCGACCCCTACGACAGAATCCAACTGAACGGCTCAAATCATATGGACGGAAATTCGCCAGAGTTTGATCAACGAAAAAAAAAAAAAAAAAAAAGATAATTAATCCAATCGATGTACACCGAGATTTTGTTGATCAACTCTGGCAACGACGTTCCAGTCTTTTTTTTTTTTTTTTTTTCCTTTAGAAATGCCGGTGTGCCATTCGATGATTTCAAGGTAAGAGTTTTCGTAGTAAAATTCAAGGAGTCATTTATTAATTCGTTAAAGCCAAACACATGAAGGAAATGACATTAGTTTTCTATACAGGAAATTTATGTATCGACGAAAATTCTGCATAATTTGCGACGATAACGAATATCGCATGATCGAGTCTTGAATATCTTGGTTTTAAGATTCGTTATTGATCTCTGGAACGATATGAAAGGAAACTTTATGGTATTCATGAGGAATCCTGATCAGCTGAACAATGTTCGATCCTGACCCTTTCTAATTTGATCCATGATCGTCTTTTTTCCTGTCATTGTTTTTTATAAATTGCTTTTTTTTTCCAAGGGTTCAGGGTCGAAAGTTGTTCCAGCTTATCGGGCATACCTTATACACACACACATCACACACATAGTATACATATAATTATAATTAATATATATATAATTATAAATTTGTATATTAATAATAATTATATATATATATATATATATATATATATATATATGTATTAGGGTGTTTCACATTTTTAAAAATTTCGATTTTTTTACGAGCAGACGCAAGAAATGCTTGCTCCTGGTCTAAAATGAAGCCTCCAAAAGAGTGAGCACCGTAGCACTAGTTTTAGGGTCTCCGAAAACAATTTTTCTAAAAAAAATAAGTGAAAAATCGATATTAGCACCCCTTTAATATTTACCGTTTCTTTTATGTTTTACAAACAATGAATTACGACCAAAAAAGAACATCTAAAGTGCATTACAGAGAAATGCTGACATGGAATTTCCAAAACCAGTGTCATAAGGTGTTGGGCGCGCACGGTTGGTCCAATTCAACCTTTCGAAGTCTCCACCCTGTTCGGGCAGCGCTTCCGCATCTTTTGAACGTGGGGATATGAAAAAAAAATAATTATGTGAAAAGTTACAGTCAATTATACGAAATTTTCCAAATTTGAGGCACTATTTTGCAAAAAAACTTGGTAAAAAAAAATGAAAAAATTCCCTCCATCGCATAATGAGGATTTTTATTCCAAAACAAAATGAATTGTACTATCGGTGCTCCCAAAACCTTAAGACGCAGCGCCAAAAATGTAGTTTCAAGAAAAACTAATTTGATATTTTTTACCAAACAGTTGAAATTTTTTTTATTGGAAAACCTTAAATATCTGTTCAACTGTTGGGTAAAAAATATCAAATTAGTTTTTCTTGAAACTATATTTTTGGCGCTGCGTCGTAAGGTTTTGGGAGCACCCGATAGTACAATTCATTTTTTTTGGAACCAAAATCCTCATTATGCGACGGAGGGAATTTTTTCATTTTTTTTTTACCAAGTTTTTTTGCAAAATAGTGCCTCAAATTTGGAAAATTTCGTATAATTGCCTGTAACTTTTCACATAATTACTTTTTTTTTTCAGATCCCCACGTTCAAAAGATGTGAAAGTGCTGCCCGAACAGGGTGGAGACTTCGAAAGGTTGAATTGGACCAACCGTGCGCCTAACACCTTGCGAGACTGGTTTTGGAAATCCCATGTCGGCATTTCTTTATAATGAACTTTTAGATGTTCTTTTTTGGTCATAATTCATTGTTTGTAAAACATAAAAGAAACAGTAAATATTAAAGGGGTGCTAATATCGATTTTTCACTTATTTTTTTTTAGAAAAATCGTTTTCGGAGACCCTAAAACTAGTGCTACAATGCTCACTCTTTTGGAGGCTTCTTTTTAGACCAGGAGCAAGCATTTCTTGCGTCTGCCCGTAAAAAAATCGAAATTTTTTAAAATGTGAAACACCCTTATGTATATAATATATATGAAACTAATTAATTATAGACAATACTTGAGATGAAATACAAACAAGGTTCTCCATACCGATCTAGCCATCTAGCGATTCAATGATACGCATATTCTCCTCTCGCGCGATACGAGCCTGTTTTGCCTCAAATGTAAATATCATTAACGCCGAAATACTCAATAGTTGTTTATAATATCTTAAAAAAAAAAAAAAAAACTAGTGGAATTAATCAGAATTAAAAAACAAAATTGTGTTCCCTGTATCGACGAATGGAAAAAAATAATTGACCTTGACAATTAATGATAAGATTTATTGCTTTTCGAGTATTTGTCAAGTTGGCCGTGAGATTGGACGTGTTCCAATTTTCTAATATACTTCCGAAGCGTACAACGACAAAATTGTCAATTTTTTAAATTTATTTTTCTGGAGCAAACATCTCTCGGATCGTATTGCAATTGAGAAATTGAGATTTTGCCCCTGATTTCCAAATTGCCAAGAACGAATGATCGAGGGAAATTTTATTGCATTAGTTTACCCTGTTTTTTTTTTTGTCATTGTAAATAATGCGTAGTAAATTATTCCTTTAAATGTCTCCTTCGGTTATTCGGCAACTTGAGGAAGAAAAAAAAATCTATCGATCCTGTCTCGTAGTTTTTTTTTTTTTTTCTGGTAATTGTAATCACGATTATTATATTTGTACATACACGAGACATTCCACGTGACTTTAGCCATCCAAAAAATGGCTTTACCTCGAAATTTTTTTTTCTGCCTATCTTGGCCTGAAAATACAAGACTTTTTATCAAGAGTCGAGTTGTTCATTTGGTCAGTTTTGGCATAGAGCAAAGTTGGTGATTTTTTTTTTCATCGAAAATAAAAAAAAAAAAAAATACAAAAATACGTTTGCGCGGGTTAAGCCTATTTTTCGACAAAAAAAATAATTATCAAAATTACAATGACCTAATATTTTTTCATAAAAAATCAGTTTAACCTGCTCCAACTAGGTTTAGTGATTTTTTTTTTTATTTTCATTGTCGATGATAAGTTTGATGAAAATAAATTGGGAAGAAATTACCAAATACGAGTGCAGTACCCGTTGCGCTACTACGAGCCTTTGATAAAAAAAAAGTACGATTTCATAAAAGCATTATACTTTCATATCCCGCAATGAAGGAAAAGTTTTGAGTGTCGTAATTTTTTTTTTTTTTTCGAGTGTTTGAAGTCACGCGGACATTCCATGTGACTTCAATCACCCTAAAATAGGGCATTATTGCCTAATATAACGATAATAAGGCTTCGTTAGCCGAGCACAGATGGGCAACACATTCGTATAAATTTTTCCCTTTAAATACTCCTGAAAAATAAATTAATTATCCATAATTCATTGGATAAAACAAAAGTATAATTGAAAAAAATATATATATCGTATAATTTGTATGTTCTATGAAAAAAAAAAATATATATATATATATATATATTTTCGTTATTTCCGTCACGTAAAATTGTTCTGTGCGCAATGGTTCATACGAATTGTGCCCATCGCTCTGCCTCGGAGAGTTTGATGTTTAAATTTGTTGATCCTTACGTATGGATGCGCGTGCGTGTTTGTTTTGCGCGCTGACATTTTCAACCGCAAAGCTTTGTAATACGCCGATCGCTGACCATAAGCGAATCAAGATTGCTCGCATCAAGCTGCGACTCGAGTGAAATTTTCAATTTATACAATTTCAATGAAAATGAAGCCTCGAGCAAATATATTTTATCCCAAAAATCACAAGTCACGCTCGGAGGTAAAGCAAAAAAAAATAAGACAAAGAGAAAAGAAAAAATTTTGTCCCCCCCCCCCCAGCGAATGATTGATCTTCCCTCGAAATTCTTATGCTACAGTGGGCGGGGGGAAAAAAAAAAAAAAAGGAAATTCGAGAATTCCACCTAAAGTTTATCCTGTCTCGTTGAAGCTTGACGAAGGGTACCCGAAGAGATTATAAATTTATGCGCTCGCTTCTGGTACCAAAAAAAAAGTTATGCGGATCATTCGTTTTACGCACCGACTGGATATATTCGAACATCACAATTCGCAGTCATAATTCTTGTCGTAATACTTTATTTTTTAGTCTACTTGCTTATCGTCAGCTAAGAAAAAAAAAAAAAAAAAAACTGTTGTACAATGTGCGAAAGATTAGTTTTATTTTTTTATACATAGGGGAAAAATGCTAAAGTGTAAGTAAAATCCATTATCAAACGATCGAGTTGTTTCATCATTTGTCTTCATTCCTGAGATATTTCCTCGAACGATATATGTAATAAAAATACGAAAAAAAAAAAAAAGAAGAAAATGTTGGCTGTACAAGAATCTCGAAATATTAATATGTGGGCATCGGTTGTTGCGTCAGCAAAAGTCCGAAGCGCCTCTTCAGGGTAATGCGCTCTCGGGAATACTTGTCCTCGGGTGAAAATCGAGCTAAAACGACAATTGTCGCAGTTAAAAAAACATAAACAAATCGAGGAAAATTATTCCTCGATTTATACGAGAAAACAGAAGTGCGGTTCCGTCGATGCGTACCGCTCAACTTGGTGAATTTTAATAATGACTGATTTTTTTTTTTTTTTCATTAGTCTAGCCTGATTGGAAAAAGCTCCGGGTGGATTCGAGTGAAAAGTTTGCTCAACAAGTTGAACAAAAAATTCAGCGGTATTGGGTTGGAAAAATTGAATTTAAGATGGTACGCGCGCGAACTTGACGATTAGATAAAAATTTGAATTTTTTTATACGGCGTAGCGGAAGCGTATGAGATAATGCCTGTAAAATTTTGAAATGGATCACCGACTCTCAACGCGAGTAATTGATTCGTGAAATCCGCACATTTGTCCCGCAACATATCCGAATTCTGGGCTGACGCAACTTTGATACGGAAATTCGTATCTTTCGTGAGATTAGATACGATAAATAATTAAAACTGTTAAATGTTCGGGAAACTATCACGATTACATAGGGTAAGTGTCGGTATTACCGCGGGTGCGGGTATTACAGCGATTTTTTTTTTTTCATTTTATCAGAATTTAATCTTGTCCCATAATTTATAGCTTGAAAAAAATCGGACTGTTAATTCAATGTCCAGAAAACACAATGAATCAACAAAATTACGTGCATCATGATTATTTAATTTATTGTTGATTTTTCAAAATGAAGAGGTGTTTGCGAGTGAAAATTTCACCATTTTTTGCTGGTAATGTTCAAAAATTGATATCGGTATAAGGTCCTTGTTTTCTTTGTTATTTTTGCAATATCCTTATATATTTTGTTACGGTAGGTAAAAATAATGAGGACGTATTTTTTTATTTTTCGTTAAAAATGACAAATGCGCCTGTTATAGGCAATTTTATTTCACGGATTTTAATATATATAGATGTAGCGTAACATGTGTGACGTCATAATGTTATATTTTTCAATTTGTCATATTAACGGCAATTTTGATTCAAATAAAAAAAAAATAAAAAATACGTACTAAATATTTTTTCCTAAACTACCAGATTTTGAAATAAAAAAAAATTTCATTTATACTCCCAATTAGGAGTATGAATGAAATTTTTTTTTTCAATCGCTGGGCCGCATAATGCAGAGTAAGTAAAAATAATGAGGACGTATTTTTTATTTTTCGTTGAAAATGTCAGATGCACCTGTTACAGGCATTTTAATTTCACGGATTTTGATATATATATATATATATATTAGGGTGTGCGGAAAAAAAACAATTTTTTTTTTCGGTTGCATCCACCAAAAAAAGTTGAAGTAAGGTAAAAAAGGAAGAATCCTAAAACGGGAGGTAAAAAAAAATTATTTCGAACGGCGCATTGCATTTGAATATTTTCCATAAGAATAACACAGGAAAATATTAGGATTTCTGAATGTGGTAGTGCAACTCGTCAGAAAAAAATCACACAAAGATGTCATTAACATATTCTCATGGAGAATCGAATTCCCTACAAAAAAAGTTCTTACGAAAAATTAGCTCAGAACAACCGTTCAAGTGGAATATAACGCGAATGAATATAGTGGAAATAACGCTGTCTGAAATTGAATTGATAGGAAAAAAAATAATTCAAAAGGCTGTAAAAATCGAATTTTTCGCTTTACGAAAAAACTTTTTGGTGGTTTTTTGTAGAGAATGTTCTGCTCTAACATACTTGCATGAAATTGTTCTCAAAATATTTCTCTTATACGAAAAAAAATCAAGTACAACAAGAAATATAAAAGAAACGACGTTCATCATTGATCGTGTTTAGAAAAGCTTTATTCAATGAATTTGGTTTAATAAGATAGAATAGGTTTTTTTTACATTATAATGCTTAATAATCATCGTTTGTTTTTTTAAGAGTCTGTTTGTTGCAATTAGGGCATTTCTATCGATAATTTTGCACTATGCCCAATAAATATTGTAGCTGCTCTTCGTTTTTTGTTAATGAACCGTTATATGCTTCTATCAAAGCGACGTTGTTAGAGCAGAACATTCTCTACAAAAAACTCCCGAAAAGTTTTTTCGTAAAGCGAAAAATTCGATTTTTACAGCCTTTTGAATTATTTTTTTTCCCTGTCAATTCAATTTCAGACAGCGTTATTTCCACTATATTCATTCGCGTTATATTCCACTTGAACGGTTGTTCTGAGCTAATTTTTCGTAAGAACTTTTTTTGTAGGGAATTCGATTCTCCATGAGAATATGTTAATGACATCTTTGTGTGATTTTTTTCTGACGAGTTGCACCACCACATTCAGAAATCCTAATATTTTCCTGTGTTATTCTTATGGAAAATATTCAAATGCAATGCGCCGTTCGAAATAATTTTTTTTTGACCTCCCGTTTTAGGATTCTTCTTTTTTTACCTTACTTCAACTTTTTTTGGTGGATGCAACCGAAAAAAAAAAATTGTTTTTTTTCCGCACACCCTAATATATATAGATATAGCGTAACATGTGTGACGTCATAATGTTATATTTTTCAATTTGTTATATTAACGGCAATTTTGATTCAAATAAAAAAAAAATAAAAAATACGTACTAAATATTTTTTCCTAAACTACCAGATTTTGAAATAAAAAAATTTCATTTATACTCCCAATTGGACGATTCGCAGTATTTGGCGCGCAGTAATACCTTCTCGTCGTTCCTGACCCCACGGTAATAGCAGCATCTGCATTATTTTTCCAAATGATTTTTATTTGATGTAAAAGTCATTCTACAACATTGTTGATTTTTTTCCAAGTACAAAATAAGTAAAATATTGATTTGAAAACAATAAAACTTTCTTCATTTTCAATGTTTTTTTAAAATATGCTCGTCAAGCTGGCTCCGCATTTCAAAGCGCAGTAATACCCACACTTACCCCTACGTTCCATAAAAAATGGGGTTTGCCGAACCTTTTTACATAAAATTATCGATTTTAAGGAAATTTTTCGCGTGCGTCGAATTATGAGCGGTCCGACTCTCTCCTGTTTCATGCGTGCCAATCGCCCACCCGTGCCCACGTTTCCGTTTATTCACCGCCCACAGTCGGGTGCATACTACCTTAAATTGGTCGGAACGTTGGAAAATCTCAAAAATTGGGGATTCGGAGGGAGTGCAGGGATTTTTTTTTTTTTTTTTTAAATATTCAAAATGCTATAACAGACGAACCTCGATGGACGCATCTATAGAATTTTTTTTGCAAGAATTCAAATTCTATAAATTTGGAAGTACATCATCGATTTTTTTCCCAAGCTTACAATAGTATTCCCAATTTATGGAAGAAGCTTTGACTCGATTCTCCAAAAAGGCGGACGAGATTTTTAACGCGAGATTCTAGTTTACGGGGTCGACAATTTTCGATTTTTTTTTTTTTTTTTTTCAAAACGAATTTCACGAGGAAGCGGAACGCTCGCCGGGCAGGCAGCCGAGTGACCACGAGTCAACTGGCCACAGCGTCAACTGTACACCACACGGATAGCAAATTTATGAATGTATGCATACATACAATCATAAATTTGGATTTATGCGGATAGCGTGGCTACCGCTATCCACATAATTGTGCTATTATGTGGATACCGTGGATAGCGAGCTTATATTTTGGCTTGTAACTAATAAACCAGATGGACGAACCTATCCAAATTTTTCGACGGTCATATTAAAGATCCAATAAAGATCTGACATAAATTTTACACGGGTGGTAGAGTATTTTAATGGAATCAACAGCTCAAACAAATATTACTCCCGTTTACTCCTCGTGTATAAGCCAAATTTTCGAATATTATTTTTACAAAAACGACACGGAGGATCGACTTGAAATTTGACCAGTTCACGTTTTATATATTTGTCACTTATTCAAAAAAAAAATTGAGTCGATGGCATCATTTTCAATAGTGATACCGAAACTCCTTTAAGAGACCCGATGCGTAGAGACGCGGAAGAAAATTTTGTGCACTCGAATGATTAAAAATCGATCAAAGTTTGCATAGATACAATTCGACGGAACCGCCTTAATGAATTAATTATCTTACCAGGATGCGCGGATAACGTTGGTTTTCCATTTGGATCGATTTTCTAAAAGACAAAAATAAGATTTTTGACGTTTGATCGATGAGGAAATGAAATTTTTTTTCGAACTTCCAACGTGTCGATCGGTACTTTCGAAAGCACCTCGTGAAGTTCCGAGTCATCGAGAGCTCGAGATTGTATATTTCACATCACAAGAACGAAAAAAAAAAATAGATTTTTCCAATGCACATACCTTCAAGGTGTATACACGTTCGCCATTCGCGTCCAAGTAATATTGCAAATACATATTGTTATTTTATTACGTGGGCGATTTATAATTTTTTTTTCTAAATTTTGAACGATACAATCGTGAAGTTTAGAGTTATAGGAGACCGAACGCACATGGGAGAAATTGAGAAGTATCAAGAAACGTCGTCTATGAAAAAAAAAAGTGATGAAAATTTTTAGATTTATATCCGATGGCGGCGCCACCTGAGAAAAGCGCGGTAATTTTGAATTTCCGTTTGCAGCGAATGCTTTACTTTGTTCTTTGTTTCTACAGATTTGCAGGTCATAGCGTTGTTATTATATTCGTGTGGTTTGTTACAATCATCGAAAGAGAATGATAATTTAATCGTTCAACTCTTGTGGCCGTTATACCCCGATCCAGTGACTCTGCCCGCGATCTTTGCAACGGTAGCGCCACCGTCGGATATAAATTTCAAATTTATATTCGTTTGTGAACTGAAGATATGCTGCCTGCGAGAAGCCAAGCAGACTTACCTGATATTAGCCGGGACAACTTGATTTTCTAAACTTTTTCGTTAATTAATCGTTTTGTGGTTAATTGTTGATGATGATAGATCCGATTCGAATGCTTGGTAGTCAATATAGGTTTTAAAAATATTAAAAACAGATTTTTCGGTGAAATTAGCCGGACAATTTTTTTAATTTTTCGATGATTTCATTTCATAAGCAGCTTAATCGGTACATTGTCATTAGGTGGTCACGAACATCAATCAAATTACTTGGTGGTGAACCCATATCCACGAAAAACCAAAAAACAATTAGCCGTCGAGATATATGCGCAAGTATAATGTAAGGCGTTGACTGAAGATATCTTCAGTCAACGTATTATAAGATAAACGTCCAAATAGTCTAGTAGCCGGACACCCTATGTTAAACTCTACCTATATACTACTATATAGATATAGTTTAACATGAGGTATCCGGCTGTTGGGACGTTTACCTTGCGGTTGGTAGATGCGTGGGGGGTTCACCATGTTTTTTCTACATTGATATTAAAATGAATCAGATTATTCAATATGTTTCCCAATTATTGCAAGGATCTTTCAAAATGTGAATCAGCCGATTTACAAATACAATAGTTGAGTAATTAAAAAATAAGACTGTGAAGTCTTATTTTTGTGAAGCAACGGGATTCCTCGTGGAATAAGGTGAGTCCGGACATATATATTAATTTTTGTCCAATTTTTCATTCCAATCAATTTTATTTGAAGGAAAATCGTTTGATGCGGTCATTGCTAGTCCAATTACGACGTTCAGTAGTCATTTAAAAAACAAAACATTTTTTCCCTGACTGCGGAAGAAGTTTTCAGGATTCCATTGACATTTGGTTTTGAAATTTCGGATATTTTTCGTAGCATTTTTTTCCCTGAAAAGACAGACATCGCACATTTATACCAAATTGAGGCCCAGAAAAAAGATTTGGGAATAAAATTATATATTTCTTTCCGTAAAAGCTGTGCAACCGTGAGATGCTGTAGGCAAAAAACGCGAGTTCTGGGTCTTCATCGTGGGTCTACATGTTAGTATAGTAGTCCCCCCCACACAAGCTCGAGAAGAGTTATGGATCGTTGCATTTTCTCAATAATTATAAATAATTATTGCAAACGACTAATCGCCACACAACCGTGAGACATTGATACAAAAATTCCAGTTCGGGGCTGCATCAAAGGTCTGCAGGTTCGATGTATATCAATAAATATCCCTGCATTATACAAACTCTCGTATCAGATCGAATGAAACAATATGTAAGCTTCAAACAATATAAATTATAGTTTATTAGTTTTAATATTATTATTCATAATATTAGTTTCAGTTATATGAGTATTGATTATTGTATCGCAAAACATTACCACAGGCTGACCGTATTTAACTCTATAAAAGTATATTTCGAGCTCGCTCGTTAAAATCTTTCCAAATGTGTTCCATTGACGTCAAGACGCTGCCTTAACTCTTCACAAAACGATTCATCAAAATGATTAACAGTCTCTGAGTGGGGGGGGGGGGGGGGGCAAACTAAAATAATTCTTGCGTTTGCACGATCATTTTTTGAGATAAAATCATTTTTAGTAATTTTTCATTCGATCGATCCTCATCAATTATATCAATGTGACGAAAATTAATAGAGTTCGTTCGAAAGTAGCAACCGCCCCGACGTGATAAAATCTGGGGAATTATAATGCTTCGAAAATAAAATTTTAAAAGCGTCAATGGAATGAAATTTTCATCGACTTTCGTCGATTGCCGATATTTTTTAAAGAAAATTTAAAGAAAAAATTTCGACGTAATAAAAATAATGAGCAAGCGATGTAAAATCCACAGTGTCATGGGTTTGGGGTTTGACTTTGAATATGCACTGGCATTAAAAATTCGATTTTTTTTTTTAGCAAAAGTAAAAAAAACATAACGCAATGGTCACACAGCAGTCGTGTCAATTTATCCTGGAATGCCTAGTATGTAACATGCACATATTGCACATGAATCCATATGTATATGTACATTATATACGTAGATAGAGGGTCTGACATCGTAGGCGTCTATCTACGATTTCTGATGCTGCCGAGGGAACTTTCATGTTATTCGCATTTATAGTGATGCTCGATAGCCGGGAAAGAGACTTGCGAAGGGGATACAGCACACTTAATGGATATATATATATGTGTGTATGTGTGTATGTATATATGTATATTACAAATATATACGCGACATATACGTGTCGTATCACTTCCGTTGACAGGCAAATCATTTGTCAGTACGATGCGAAGTGTTGACCGTAACGGCGGCGTCCGAGCACACGCTATATGGTATACGAATTAATAGATCCAGATTTAAGCTCGTGCGCGTAAATGTGTGTGAAAGAAACGAGAATTGTTCGTGCAAACGATGTAATATGAAAACACCGGTAGTGAGCACGTTTATCTGATTGATTCACTTACTGGTGTGACTTAAATTTAAAAAAATCACAAGTAAGATAATAATAATCATCATTATTATTAAACAATAATAATTTTTCGTATGATCATAATACTATATCAATATAATCAATATTCTTATCATTTTTTAAAACAAATAAATTTTTTTCGTGATCGTTTACAAATGTTGCAATGTTCGAGCACGAATTATAACGTATTATTTGATATAAAATGTACGCAGCAGAATAAGAAACGACGAATTTATCGTGAGAAAAAAAAATTTTCTGTCACATTATCTTCAAGCGATAATGAGTGACCCCTGAACAATTGTTCACGAGGCTAAACTATCGTAATAGTGTATTATCGCTATGGTATACAGGTGTAGCTATATCGTGTCGCGATAAGTCGATATATAAGAGCACGTAAATGCGCGAGTCAACGGATGATTTCGTTCGAAAACATACCCACGCCCACGTGGTGATCAGAGCATAGCGAAGTCTTAATTGACAATTCGGGGATTTTATTTGTTTATTTATTTTTTCGAAATTTTCTCTTCGCTGATTGCCAATTAATTTTCAACGGATAAGATACATCAATATGTTTTTTTTTTTATAATCAATCATTGAGCGTTATTTTATTTTCTCGATTTTTAATTTATTAGCATTGATTTATTTTCCATTGTCAGTCGCGAACCAGGGGTGATCAGACGCTTTTTTTATAGCCGATAAAACGTGCTTTCAGATGCATCGAAAAAAAATACATTGGATCGTCGAAATACCCGAGGAGCCATCGATATTGTGCGAAACTGTGGATCAACAAATCACGATAACCAAAGGTACAGTAATTTTGCAATCTTTTTGTTAACGCTATATCGTTTATTTTACAATTATATTTGCTGCACTTATCGATGTTCCAATAGCTTGGAATTACTTTAGTTGTGCATATGATTGATTTTGCAATATTTGGATGGTTGTATATATCATATCGGTTTGAAATATTTTGCCCTCTCAGAGAGAAAAATTAGTTTACGTGAGAGAAAAGAGGCGATTTTATAGTTGGACTGGGACTCGACATACGCACCTGAGGTCGTACAACCTTTTTCGTTGACAATAAATTTCCTTGCAAAATCGACCGATACGTCGAATTAAGAGTCACGGTAGCTACTCGGGACAAGTACATTTCCTTCTTTACCGACATGTCGAGAGGAGCTATACAGACTCTTATACGCCACACAACTTTCTTATAAACGGGAGTATATCTGTATAAAGAAAATTATTTTCCTAATTATTAATTTTAATTTCCGACGAATGTAAATATCTCCAAAGCGGGTCAGACTTTGAGAAAAAAAAAAAAATTGGCCAATAAAAGGGGGTAATTTTTTTTTCCAAAATTTGCGAAGAATCTCGAGAATCTCTAGTGATAATATATTGGTTTTTCTCAATGTGTCTCACTATCCATCGGAATTTCGTAACGGCTGGATGAAAAATTTTAAAACAATCAATTAGTTTTTGAGATTCATAAGACTTTGTGTAAAAGTACCCTAAAAGCTAGCAATTCATTATAATTTTTTTTTTATATATTACAGTTTTTCTAGACTTTTCTTGACTTGTTACTATATGATTGGTTATGTGCAATACGTTGGAAATATGCTCATCGAGAATTGCAAATATCACGTTGGTGTAAGCGAAGTCAGGTGCAATCGTTGTCTCACGATTATATATGCGTGGGTACTCGTCTCATTAATGCGTCATTTATTTAAATAGAGATGAACACTGGAAACCCGCGTTTCTTTACTGTGAACCTTGACCTTCCTTTTCCAAAAGCTCGATCATTTCCGAGGCAAATACCACCAGTAGAGCGCAGCAAAATCGATGTCAGGTGCTTTTTTTTTACTTAAACATTCGTCAAATTTTTTCCTGCAACTGATCTTATCTGAATATCGTAAAAAGCATCTTTCGAATAAAGAAAAATTGCTTGACCATGTGGACTGTGCAGGATCTATGCAGGATTTATGAAAAAAAAAACAAAAACAAAAATTGAACAAAAAATGTATGCCAATGTAATTTTGTTTGAGCAAAAGTGCGCCTTAATTACAATCATTTCCGACAATATAATTGTTCAAAATTATTGAATAAAATGTGCAGCGATTTGAAAAATTCGGAAATATAAATTACAAATTTGGCTTGAAAATCGTAAATTTCACGAGGTAAATGGAGATACGTCAATGAATATATTATGGCTTTTGTATTAAAAGTTAAAGAAACATTTTATAATATATTTTCTATTGTTTATTGTTGAGAGAAAATATTTAATATGAATTGTGTATGAAGAATTTCACAATATCCTAATGATGAATTTTAAATGAACGATTTAAAAAAAATGACATATAGCACTGGAAAGAGTTTCACTATTCGAGTGCGTCGGCGCTTAGCCGATGTGCATGTGAATATTGGAGTATCACGCTTTATAGACTCCTGAAGACTTGCAGTATCGCTGAAAACGTCATCGGGTCGAGAGTTTGATTTAATGAGCCGTGCAGAGTCTCTCTCTCTCTCTCTCTCTCTTTCTCTCTCTCTCTCTCTCTCTCTCTCTCTCTCTCTCGCGAAAATGACGAAATCTCGAAAAATTAAGAGAAATTGTCGTCCTCCATAAATTTGTAAAGTTTACAATTAAGTATTTTCCACAAAATGAGAAGTTGATGAAGTTTTTAGTTTGAAATTCATTTTTTTTTTCATTTCAATTATAATTACATCAATTGAATCAATCGTCGTGGAAAATAAATTGTCAATTATTCAAGAAAAGGCGCGTGAATATATTTGCTTCTATGCATAAAAATCTGAATTAATTAAGCATGAATACACGTTCGCAGCGAAATTAAGGATGCTATGCGTATTTATATTCCCAACTAAAAGTGAGATACAGCGAGAATTTAGAGGCGCATTGTTCAATTCGAAAAAATCAAGCGCGTATGAAAATGGTCAGAAAATAGTTGTTCTTTTCGCATTAAATGAATTTGTTGATTTTCCCGAATACTTATGAATTGTTTCTTCATTTTCTCTACTTTTCGAAATTCACTTTTTCGAATATTTTCAAGGCTGCATTTAAGAAACTGTACTCGCAAAGACCCGGCGATTTCTTAATACTTAATGCGATACAATCTTTCACTCAAACATAAAATATTCGTGAATTTTCATCCGATCTTCTGTATAAATAAAAATTAAATGCTGCTTGTTATTGGTAAGCGCATAATTTTAAAATTAAAAAATTTCATAACACCGAAAACCGTTCGTCGTTCGTCGCCAAATTCAATATTAAACATTACAAAATCTGAATCCCTCGATCGATTTACGGGAAATCCAATACCAACCATTCTTTCGTGATATTATAATCGTGCCAAATTTAATATCCAGCATCCTTGTCCCATAACATATTCGTGTAAAAAGTTTTGGCTCGATCGCCTCGAGTCTACGAAAGTTTCACAGCGCCGACAGACATTTTTCGAAAATTTAAGAATTAAAAAAAATCTGGACTTAAAAATTTTTTTAAATTACTGGACACTTCAAACGATTTTTGCCAAATTTAATATCAAACATCTTTATCCCTTGACCTATTTTTGTAAAAAAATTTGGCTTGATATCTCCAAATTGATCAAAGTTAGAGCGCTGACAGACGGTTTTCAATAATTTAAAATTTTTTTCGAAAAAAGAGAGAAAATGGTTTAAGAATTCAGCAAACTCATTTAACATGACGAAAAATCATTTTTTTCTGATTGTATGCGCTTAGTAATTATTTTTTATACAAATTTTTCAATACTTTTTAAATTCTATTATTATTGAAAATAAATAATGTTCTTGATATCTTTAATATGGTTGTTTATTTACAGATTTTTGTCGTATAGGTATGAAATTCCAATCGAATGAAACTTTTGCTTCGGCATATAGATAAGCATTCTCAAGATACCTTTTGATCTTAATTAATTCACAAACTCTCGTCGAATCACAAGCAGAAACGCCCTAATGTTGAGCAAAAATCTATTTTTCAATTTTTTTTCACTTCATTTATTTTTCGCAATAATTTACAGTAAAAATTTACAGAAATATCCTTTGTTGGGCTGCAGTATTTTATTGAATTCATTGATTCATTCGAGCGTGACACAATGTCAGCCTGAGTATTTGAGAGAAGTTTGCAGGGAAGAGAAAAAATTGTTTTGTGAAAAAAAAAGAATCCAAAAATTTTTCAAACCAGAACCATGGATGACAACATCTGTGAGTATTTTGAGCTTTGCGAGAGGCTTTTTCGGGCTCATTGGACGAAAGCCATCGGGGCGGTGAAAAAAATTACTGCAATTTTTTTTTTCATAAATTGCGTTGCTTATAATGTCAAGCTGAATAATTATTTGCATTTTCACATTTATGAAAAATCATTTTCAACGAAAATTAGAGAGAATCTTTCATTAGTCGGAACGATCTGTGTAAAATTAAAATCTTACCACTCTTATAAATTCTTGAATGTAACAAAATAGATTAAACAAATTTTCATCTCCGATGTAAATGAATAATGCATATTTTTTTTTTTTACGTCAATTATATCTGCTATTCTTACACCGAGTCAAGAATAAATGAAATAATTTTTTTAGAAAAACTTTTTTATTCCAAATTTTCAGATGTAACTTTACAGTGTGATTGCAAAAATAAATAATTAAAGTGTGAAGTTTAACGGAGTAATTTTTCAACGAATTATCGAGTGTTGCATGCAAATAGATTTTATCCTTTCTTTTTATTTTAATCATGTTTCGAGTATTCTCAATGAGTAACTCTCATGATATTTGCCCATCTCGAAGTTGTTAACAAAAACGAGCAAAAAATAATGAGAGATTTTTCCATCCATGGAATGCCAGGAAGGCTTGCGAGAGCTCTAATAGCCGCTAATTAAAAAATTCTCCTTCACTTTAGTTTCGAAGTTTAGCGATCGTCGAAGCACGCTGTTAATAATACGCATATATATATATATATATATATGAAGCTCGCAACACATTGGCATAGGAAAATCCACGTTGATTTGCAAATTTACGTTATATTCACAATATTGTAATAAACAATATGGCGTACCTTAAATTTCAATGCCAAAATTATTTGTAGATTGAAAAAAATAATAACGAAAAATTCAAGTTTTGGAATTTTTAGAATTTTAAACCCTCTGTATATTGGATCCGCAGTACTGGATTTACTTTTTCGAATTTACAGGTGTTTTTTTTTTTTTTTTTTCGAAACCGATAAAATTATGCGATCACAAAAAGCGAAAAAAAAAAAAAATTTCAACTTCAACGAAACGTTTATTTGAGTCAAGCCTAATCGCAGTGTCTCCCGGGCCTGTCTCAACCGATTGAATGATTTATCCCAAGTAAAAAGATCATTTCATTGAAATCGAAGAGAAATATATTGGACCGAGATTAAAGCAAAATAATTTTAATGAAAAGAAACTTTTTCTCTAGATGCACGTAAATCCAAATCACAGTGGTGGCATTTGGAACACTGTGATTTTTATTTCTACGAATAAATTTTAAATGGGACGAACAATATTTGGGGAAAAAAAAATTCTAGACTCGCGGATGAAAATCGGACATATTCATATTTTGCGCATGGTATATAATTACATTATTCATTAGCTTTTATTGTGTACATACACGATCTCGATGTTGAGTTCACGTTTTATCAGCATTAACGTCGAGCTAGAGTTCGTCGGTCACAACATCGGGGACAGTCACACCATCTATCTTGAAAGATTATTTTTTAATGACTGAAACAAGTTTAATCTCCATTAAATGTATGTTACACACATTATGGGGGATTTCCGATAATTTCATCTTGCTACCTTGAAGATTTTTCGTCCGAGCAATGCTCGACGAAATTTCCCACGCGAACGTCATTTGCGTACAGAACATTTTTCCATTGGACCAACCGTTTCCGGTGATGAGAAATTATAACCCAATTTTTTGTTTTCTTCTTAAAATTCAATATCGTTATAAAGTTATGGACGAATTTGGTTATTTCTTTTATTCTTAAAAGTTTCGTCCACAAGTTTTGTGCATGAAATATTTTTAAAAAATGAAAACTGTCGATGTTGTCGCTGATCCCTTGAAAAATGAATTTTCGGATCTACTGGAACTGTGGCAGAGATACCGATCGTTGAAATCGACTAAAAACAGATGTAGAAAAAAATTAGTAGACATTGCATTAGTTATTGTCGAGAAGAGGTATTTTTTTTTTTTTTTTTACAAAATGACGATTGTCAAAATTTTTCGTTTCATATTTTTTTTTATGAAGAATATTCTTTTCCGGCAGTTATTTAAAAAAAAAACCCCCTCTGCTTAAAGATAACTGACCTAGTCCAGTACACTGTAAAAAAAGTTTATAAATTTGATATAGAAGAGTACATGAAATTTTAAAATTAGGTATAGGAAGATTGCAGAAAAAAATGGCTAGAATGACTGGACTATATTAGCCATGCGTTTTCAAGAATCCTTTGCTGTTCGATCATTCATGTAAAGGGCCTCAATTATTTCAGTGAATTTTTTTTTTTCACGATTTGCTGATAACTCAATCGTGAGAGTCTAAAAAAATTGAAAACCTTGGATTGTTCAATCAAGTTTCGTGGAACGAGGGGGTTGAAGGGTGAAGCAAGCACGTAGGGTCGATTCGCGAGAGTGCAATGTACTCTTTTGACGATTCGCATTAGGCTCAATTAGGCCAATACATCGACAAATGCGAAAATCATATCACTGTGTATCTTCACGTCTACATCCATATATGTATATGTATATATATATATATATATATATATATATATATATATATATATATATATATATATATATATATATATATATATGACACGATTTGTGCGGGGGCTGTTGATTACGCGACAAACACAATTTTTTTTTTGCGTGATTGCAACCGCCATACAGGCTGGCGCCAATGATTTCCAGCTGCATATACAGTGAACTCTCTCTAACTCAACGCTCTCTAAGAGGCCATTCCCTCTAAGTTCTCTCTGGCAGAGAAGCCCAAGTGGATAAGCATTTATCCCCACTATCATGCCCACATCATGGCAGGCATGCTGTCGCTTCCACAACATAACCTAAAATAGACGCAACATTTTAAATTTTCCCGCAACCACCTCGGTGCCCTAACCTGACTATTTCCTAAAATTAAAAAATTGCCGCGCACTAGCTCTTAAGGGAGCTTTCCAGTGTGACAGCCCGAAAAATCGCTGTTTTTCGCGATTTTTTTTTTTAAGAAAAAATAATCTAATCGGTCTGGTTTTTTTTTTGTATATTAATTGGGTATTGAAGAATACAAAACAATTTTTTAAAGATCGATTTATTTATTAATTAATATCTATAAAAATGATGAAACAATTGTTGCAGAAAATGCACTTGGATGTGGTGTCCACGTTGGGGGTTACAATTTTGATTTGAAACAAAAAACACAAAAAGATTATTGATCGGTATATAATTGGCTTTCGTGCTATGGAGGCTTTTTTTTTTTTTTTTTTTTTTTGCAAATATGGCGCCGGTTTGAACAAAAAGTATCGATTTTAGCATTTTTTTTGGCAGTTTTTTTTACAAAAAAATAGGAAGATGTCAAAAAAAAAAAAAAAAGCTTCCATAGCACGATAAACAATGACGTTAAGAATATTGTGTAAAAAATTCAACTCGATAGCTTTAAAACTCTGCCCTCCAGGTTGGACACCGTTTTAAAAAATGCTGTTTCGAGAAAAACGCGTTCAAAGTTTCAAGTGAGGAAGTGACGGCCGACGCGGCAGCTGTAGCGGTCCGTTCCCTTCTTCCAAGAAATGCTGTACAGTAACCGAAATAATCTGAATTTCGGCATGAAAATTTCAGGGAATATTCGGAAGAGTGTATACTATTCGATAAAGCAAAAAAAAAAAAAATCGATTTTTTGAAAATTTCACACTGGAAAGCTCCCTTAATGGGGGATGCTCTCTAGTAGGCCACTCTCTCTAGTACCACGGAAATGCAGTCCCGAGAGCGTTGAGTTAGAGAGAGTTCATTGTACATTTATTAGTGTACATGCATCGATCGTCAGCCAAAAAAAGGCCTCAATCAACATCATTTCGCTTCTTAAATCCTGCCGTTTGAGCCCTTTTGATTGCCAACGCTCGACATACAATGTCTCACTACGATTCGGTATATATAGAAATAGCCGGTATACATGAACCCTTGTTAAACTCATTATACCTCGGTCATGTGTTTCGCTCCAGCTTCTCTCTCCCCCGTCCCGAACGTCCGGCTAGAATTTTCCTATAAAGATCGAGAATATCCGTAGGACTTGTATTTTTTGTGAAAGACAATTTTTTTTTTTCGTTACTCTCGCGAGAGTTCCAAGAGAGGATAAATTTATTTACGTCGATGGGGGGCGAAAATACATCGAGTACATACACACGTATGGAATGAGAGAATTTTAGTTTCGAAGTTTTTCACTTTGAGCTTGAGAAACTCAGGGAATTGTTTCTCATAACAATGTGTACAGTTCAAGAAATTCAGTTATAGAAATTTTGAATTTTGGTTTTCTGAGTTTCAAACGATCGACGGATTGGCCGTCAGTTGTTCCAAACGGAATGATAAAAAAAAAAATCGTCGATTAAGAACTGTGTGTCGAAAAAGAAGGTAATATTTAACAGCAGAGTCTATAATTTAATATTCAACAATCTCGAAGTTTTGGCGAGTTATTTCAGGATTTTATTCATCGCCCATTTGTTGATGTTCGTCGGGAGGAAAAAAATCCAATATACGATTAGTCACGAGTCAATTTTTCATGATCTTGCATTTTGACGTGAGAAAGATTTTTGCTTGAAAGAAATATAACCCTAGACGCGAGGTCCAAAATAAAAAAAAAATAAAAAAAAACTGGGACCCGAGCAACGTGTGTTGGGTCGGACAAACGAGCTGCAGCGAATACCTTCTCGGTCTCGTGGTATCCTGTTCACCTGTATCCCATTGGGCCTTATGGCCATTCACTCGCCGGATTCTTTTTCCTCGTGAGGTAGCGGGGGCCCCTATTGCGGGTCCCTTTCACCGGCCATGCGTCCGACGACAGGCAACGATCTGGCTTTCTAGCTCCCGAGAGATCCGTCGCGTGTTCTTTAGAAAAAAAAAATTTCTTTCGTTTCCGATAAGATATTTTTATTGAAATGATATTAAAAAATTTCATATACGTCTTATCGATCCGTAATTTGTCATTAAAAATTTCCCTAGGTATACGTAAAATTCAAGTTCTTGATCAATAAAAAGGAAGCTCTGTGGAAGAAGAGCTCATGTAGATTAAATGGAAATCCGCTCATGCGAGTTTTGCATTTCAATATTGATCATTTATTATTTCCAAAACTCTGCATTTCACATGAAAATCATGAATAAAAAAATTGTTAGGCATAAAGGAATCTAGATTGTTGAATTTTTTCAAAATTTTCGACGATCACTCAAGGGGTCGTCAATCCGCTTTTAAGCACTATTTTATTTTTCTGCTTCGATTATGGATTATTCTAAAACTCTGCATTTTGCATGAAAATCCAATGATTTTCACGCAAAAACAAAAGTTACTGAGGCACAACGAACTTTAGCGATATGGATTATTTTATAATTTTTAGAGATCACTTAAGGGTGCTGTGAAGATCCAGTACATTCGATATGCAATTAATTAGAGAAGATGATGTTGAAATTTTCATCGTTGGAATGCAACGAAAGTAGGACAAAGAAAAACAAAAAAAAAATCATTTGCAGTATTGTCTCGAAGTCGAAAATCGTTTAAAAAAATTTTTTTAAGTTTGTTTTTTGTTTTTTTTTCGGGACTCAGGGGCTAAATATGCCGGAGAAAAGCGTCAGCAATCGTGGAAATTATTTTTTTTTAGAAAGACCTTTTTTGCGTTGCATTCCAATGATGCAAATTTCAGTTTCATTTAGAGAAGTCATAACCTTGACCGTATGCCTAATCCAAAAATTCGTCTTCGTGAATGTAGGAATTTTTTGAGAAGCAACATGTGCAATTTTCAATATGCACCTTTCTGTCCAATCAGCATTATTTCATTCCATTTTATAATAATTTTTTTTTTCATTAGTTTTATAATCGTGATCCCAATTATTTAATAACTATCAACTCAAATAAAAATAACGAAAGATAACAAATTTATAACGTGTATAAACTATAAATAATTATATATACATTTTCACGAAATTATTATATTGTTATATCCAATAACTAAACACAATTTATTTCCATATAATATCAAATTTTCGAAGTATAAGATATGTCACTTTTGTCAGTCCATGACGCCTTTACGCCCTCAAAAATTGCAAACACGTCTTATCCCCGCGGAATTTACAGATTTATCGCTTAATCAACATCCAAGAGTCTTATAACACGGTGAATGAATTTTTTAAAATTATTATGTAGCCTGGAAAAAAATCGTCTTGATCTATCCATAGATATAATTTAGATATATATATATATATATATATATATATATATATATATATATATATATATTATATATATGTAGTCATTGTTTCGATCAAATTTGATCCACGTAGATCAAAATTTTATATTTTTTATATTTTTATATTTAAAAAAAATTTTCCATTAAAATTTTTTTTTTCATAGCACTACGTACCTACGAGTCTATCTAATATTATGTTTAAACATCAAACACTTTTGTTCATTAGATGTCCGTTTATCGCCTCTTACTTAAATTTACTTAGATCTGAGGAGATCTAATTGAGATCTAGGTAAATCTATAGTTTGCTAAAATTTAGGCCTACGTTGATCTAAAATAATAAAGACACAGATCTAAATTTGATCTACTTAGATATAAAGAACAATCTATCAAAACCTCAGTGGATTTAGATCTCCGTTAGATCTGAATAGATCTGAAATGGAGATCTAGACAGATCGTATTGAGATCTAGGTAAATCTAAACAAAAAAATAACTAAGTACATAGATTTATATTTGATCTACTTAGGTATAAAAAATAATCTACTCATATCTCAGTGGACTTACTTAGACTTGAGTATAGATCTAAGGGAAATCTGAGCAGTTCTAATTGAGATCTAGGTAAATCTCCAATTTTCCTAAAATTTAGATCTACGTGAAACTTAAAAAATAACTGCACAGATCTAAATTTGATCCACTTAGATTCAAAAGATAATCTACTCAGACCTCATTTTGAATTGATTTACATCCGGATAGATCTAATTCATATCTTAGATAAATCTATACGATTTTCCAAAATTTAGATCTATACGCGCAGATGGTCTAAAAAATAACTACGTGTAGATCCAAATTTGATCGACGTGTCTACTACATTTTCCCCGATCTAAACTACATTATCTCTGGTAAATTTTCGCATTTTCACTTTTATTGCGCGATTTTGAGCCGCACCGATGCAAAACAAAACATGAAAATTGGTGCAGAGTGATCGTTTTTTTTTTTTTTTTTTTTTTATCGCGTTACTCGACGCAACCAGTACGATAAATCACGTGAAGCATCCCGCATATTACCCGGGAAAGGGAAGGTATTCTCTATGGCCGTCTCGATAAGCATATCTCGTGGAACATAACACCGGGATCAAGAATCCATAACGCGTCCTTCGTGATTTTTGCGGACTCGCGTACCGCAAGATTCTCGCGAAGAGTGTCCGCGCGAGTCTCTCAAACGTTTGGCAATCATCGATGGGACCTTCCACCACTCTGAGCCCACGTAACTAGCGGACCCCCGGAGCAGACAAGGTGAGGGGGGGGGCAAAAATAGTGGGGGTAAACTGGGCCTCAATGGCAGCGTCTCGAGCGAGGTTGCCACGTCTCTGTATTCTTTTTCCACCGATTACTGCGATGCTCTCGAACCGGCACAGCGAACTTCGAGGCAGCAGTCTGGCAGCCCAACACGCCACCAGGGCAATGGAGTTTTCGAGCATCACGCTCGTACAGAGTACAGAGCCTTCCGCCAGTCGAACGACGTTCGTTACAGCGTCGAGACGCTTATATACACCATCATTCTTTCTTCCTCCTTTTTTTTTTGTTTCTTTTTTTTTCTCTTGTAATCCTTAGCCAGAGCTCGCAGTATTCTCGGGGGAAATATCGGTAATCTCTTGCACGAGTGTCAAGAGTATTTTCGTGCGTTTGTACATCGACGAAGTACCAAGTACACGCAAATCAGAGTAAAATCATTTCCCTGTATCTTCTCTCGGATTAAGTTTCGCCCCACTCTCGAATTCTCGTGGCATTGGCAATTGGTCAATACGCGCGAGAATCACCAATCGCGATTGCCGATTACGCGGGGGGAGGCCCCCCTTGGTCATATACGACGACGAAATGTGACGACGATTCGTTTCGTGAATTAAGATTCAGAGATTCTTGGATTACGTGAAAAGAAAAGGAAGAATAAAAAGGTTTTTTATTCATCGAACGAGCGAATTGGAATATCATGTCGGTAAATGCGTATCGTTAAAATTTTGCGTTTGGTGAAACAAGAGAGGGTTTAATGCGGCGATTGGAGGGGATCCAGAGAGCACGTATACAACTTGTGTGGGTCAGTGAGGGAGCGAGTGCGCGTTCTTGACAGTGTGAATCAACAAGTGCCACTGTCCAGCCAGTAAATTTTATGCTACGTCGTGTTAATGCACGTAGATTTACGTTTAATTCGCATTTATACGCGTACACACAGATCGGTAACACGCGCGTAACGTCGCGAGTTCGGTACAGATTTTAATTGCCCGACCAGCCGGCTCCATCGTACATTCAACGATACGTATACAACGTATTCATGCGGCATCGCGGTATCTCACTCATGGATGAACCAGAGCCATTCGTAGTGGAAGAATAAAGCTTGTTGGTGAATTTGTTTGTTTTTTTTTTTCTTAAATAATTGAACCGATGAAATTTTTTTATCGCTATTTGTCTCGCTGACTCGTCATGGATACATCGGGGCTTTAAAATGTTATAGTGAGGCCGTTGTGAGTTTTACGATTTATCGTGCGTGTCGCGTTTCTCTTGACGACAAGATTGAGTATCGAGAGATTCGTTGGTGGACGATTGAAATTGTGCGGTGCTACATACGTGAAAAAAAAAAAAATAAATAAAGAGAGAGAGAGAGAGAGAGAGAGAGAGAGAGAGAGAGAGAGAGAGAGAGAGAGAGAGAGAAAGGAAAGAAATGGAGATCTAGCGTAATTAAAGTGGCTTGATATAGCGAGAGTGTGTGTTACGTGCTGTATATATATATATATATGAATATATATACGTGATAAATTGCTGTTCGTGATATCATCGTCGTCAACGTCGAAGCTGAGGGACCGGCGGAGACGACAAACGCTAAGACGACGCTGCTGCGTCGCGACGCACCAAGATGGAAGTCGTCTATATAGGTGTGTGTCTGTGTGTATGTGTGTAATTTTTTTATTTGCCTGTGAGATAGTGAGATTTGTGAGAGCTCAAACACGTGTACAGTCTCACAGAGCTAAGAAACATTTTTTTTTTGGCGAATATGCCATGGCGCTATGGTTTCCGCTTCGAAATTTTCATTTCGGAGCAGTTTGCTCCAAAAATAAAAAAAATATATTATCAAACAGGATTTTCGTATTATCGAATTCCGGAGCAGAAGGATATTCTCAAGAGAAATTTCCGAGCAATTTGCTCCGAAAATAAAAGAAAAATTTCTCAGAGGTTCGTACTATCGCATTCCGGATTGCGATACTCCGAAAAAAATTTCGGAGCAGGATACTTTGGAAAAAAAATTTAGAGCAGGACAGTACGAAACAAATTCACAGCAGGATCTTTTGCAAAAATAAAAAAAAATAATAAATTATATTAGGATACTCCGAAATCGATGACTCCGAAGAATAAACCTTTTCAGCAATTAATTGTAAATTGAAAAAGTATAATCGAACTGAAACAAGTAGAAAAAAAATGAGCCGATCGCGTTTGACTGTACATCAGTGCCTGAGCTGGCTAGAATGGTCAATTCCGCGATTGTTAAAAATTAAAAATTTTTACGGAGTAATTAAAAATCGTTCATCAGTTCGTCTGGGCTGTCGATTACCATGCACGTCGATTTTAACCGGCAAACCGACCGCATGCGGGCATAATATAATGATATTACCTACTGTCCCCCTACCGTAAATGACAGCACGGTAAACCGGGTTATCTGCCTCTGGATTTTTTCTTATCTTATCACACTTTTAGCCGGTGTGCTGACGGTATTATAGCCGGGAGAACAGGGCTAAGTCTTACGTTGGAGTATGTCTAACGTAAACGCGATTTCATATAAAGGCAAAGGAGTGTGAACTGAGCAGTCCTTAGCTCAATTAGAGATCCCGAGTAGGATTGAAATTTTATTGGGGTAGGGAAACTTTTTTTTTTAAATAAAAATAAATATAACTAAAGTAAATAAACTTGAGTATATTGGAGTAGTATTAACGAGGGAGCACGAGAACGTGAAAATAAATGAAAAAAAAATATAAAATAAAAGGGGAAAAAAGAAATGAACAAAATAAATAAAACTAAATTAGGGTCGTATTGGTGAAGGAGCAAAGGAACGTAAGAATAAATGACAAGGGTTGAAAATATCAGATCATTGCGGGTTGGTTATTTTTCGAAAACGAGCCTATATAAGCATCAATGAATATGTAATTATTATATATTGTCAGTACAAATTCATCGTACTCGTGAATAATATGTGCACATAAAAAAATACAATATAGACCGGGAGCCCATAACACTTTTTTCATGTCTCATTAGTTCAGGCTCAAAACTGCCTTAGATTCCATAAATCTGTGTCCTGCATCACAAAAATCGCATCGCCGAACAAAATTAGTGGACCAAAGATGCTGAACCCGCGAAATCACATACAAAAATATATCTATATATAATTTGTATACATAGATATATATTTGTATGTGATATCCACTCTGCTCTCGGTTATTATGCACATCTTTCACGTCAAAATAATCCCTCGGTCATTATATTTTGCAGTCCGATGCTCGATAAGAAATGTATGTCAAGTTGGCAGCTCGATAAAAGTCTCGTCCTTGTATCGAACGAGGCGATATCATTTTTTTCTCGATAACAAACAATTAGTGCGCAAGCAAGAAGTCTAATCGTATTTCTCACCCGCGATCTTCATAATCCGCTTGGAACGGGCCCGCGGATAACGCAAACTCCGTTTACATCAATCCGGAGCTCGGAATCAAACCGCGTTGAGCTTCTTCGGGAACTTTCCACTGGATTCTCCAGATCCAGTTTTCAATCGACCTAGAAACCGCAGAAGTCCGTGTAGAAGTCGTAGAGATCGTTAACATTCCAATAGTCCGCAAAAGGATGCTTCGAGCAACCCCCAAACATGGGGTTGATGAATTGAGCAGACATCGCCGTTTCTCGCCTAGCCGCAAATAAACCGATCGGTACATTTTTTTTTGTAGGCAGAAGATTATCGATCTGATGGCCGAAACGATCGATCATTCCGGGTTAAAGACAAAAATTTTAATGTTCAATTGTCTGCTATTGTACTGGGAGTTACTTCATCAACACTCGAACGACAATGTTGATTGCTAGGGCAGACGTCCTTTTATTTAAGGTAGTCATTGCACTATACATGGCACATATATTGGAGAATTTTGTGAATTGGAAATCTTTTAATCCTGATAACAACTTTTTTTTTAGGACGGCAAAGTTTTGGATTACGTTGTTGACTTTTTCGGTGAGAAATTTCGATTTTGCAATCGCCGTTTTAGCACAGGATATAGGAAAAAAAAATTAGCTCGCTGCTAGTTCAATTGAAAAATTAATTTACTTAAATACTGGAGAAGTGATTAATTTAATAAACAATTTATTCCCCAAATTATGAGAGCTTTCGATAGGTTAGATAAAGAATAGTAGGGTCGAGAGGGATTTTTGGCAAATAAATTCAGATTTTATGATCAGCGCAACTCATCAGTCGGTTTTTCGATCTAACCGATCAGCTGACAGCCCTTTGCCACGGGTGTTGAAGTAATTCATGCAAATTTTAAGTATCAATCAATTTCAAACTGTCCGGCTCTATTATTTCCGTACGCGATGAAGTTATATTAATGATAAAAATAAATTAAGACTTATGTAATCATACGATATATTTATTACAAAACTTCCAACGTTTTTGAGGTTAACCGAGGTTAAAGTGACACGAGGGATTGGTCGAATAAATGACGAAAAATCTAAATTACTATTTTTTTTTCATTAATTCAAGTCCTAAAAAACATTTCAACAGTTATAATAAGCTCTGACATTGCTAAAATAATTTCTTGCTAAAATAATCAATCACATGACTGGTCTGCTGCAAGGACTACCTTAAATCGGTTCTCTATTGACAAACTTCTTTTTATATTAGCTTCGCGGTTCGGTGAAAGAGAACATTGATAAAAGAAAACTTGTCCCATCAGACCTGAGCAGATTTTTTTGTAAAAGCTGGATTCGAAAGAATCCACTGGTAAAATGTTCTCAAATGGACGCCATTGATCGTCGATTCAGTGTCGATCGATATGACTGTAGACCAACTGATCGGTAACTTTGAAAAATCGACGACACAACGAACGTCATCAGTTGTTGCATCGGTCGATTTTGTTCACACTGGGCGATCACGATTGAACCGAAAACTGAGATTGCTCACATTTCGATTAGACTAAATTTACCGATCGCGATAAAAAAAAATTATTATTGGCTGCAACGATCATTGAAATGGTTACATACCCGGAGTTCTAATTATCCTATATGAAGATTGAACCTATTGGTGAGCGTGCTATTCGATCCCAAGCAATTGAAAATGATCGAGCAAACCAGTTCGAGTCAGATCGGTATTGATGGTTATCGCGGACATTGATCGTCGTGACGATTATAAGTATCTTTAACACGTATCGAAAAAATCGTACTTTGTCACTTTTACTGTTGATTCACGTACTTAGAGTCTCAAAAGCGTCTCGGGGTTAATTATTCTACGATAAATTTTTTAACTGAATAATATTGTTGTAATAATGTCATTAGAAAAAAAAATTGTCTCGATTAGTCTTTTTTCTCCGTGGTAAATTGTGTCGATACTACTGTATATAGGCATGATAAATCTTGAGACAAAATATTCGTTGAAGCCAAATGGCAATGGTAATGGCCATTTGCCGGATTATGCAAGTTATTCTATCGGATTAAAGTGAAATAAAATTCCCGGATGAAATTTCGTGAGAATTCTTCATCTCGCATGTCGAATGTAATGGCAGTTCGATTATTTATTATCACGAATTCAATATTGATCGTCGTGACCATTTTTATCACGTGTCATAACAATCGTATTTTAGGTCTTTTTACTATTGATTTAGGAAAAGAGTAGGTACTTTAAGTCAAAAGTCTCAGGGCTTATTATTTTAATTAAAAAAAAAAAAAATTTATGGAATTTTGCAGTTTTTTTATTGCGAGTCTGCTCAGGTGTATTTGGTGACAGAACAGTCGTATTTTTGAAAGTCCGCGAGTCAAAACTCAATTTTTTTTTTTCATTAACTTTTGGTTTATCCTTTTTTCTGAGTTCTGCAATTCAATTGCAAACTCATTTGACAGTATGCCAAATTTGGCAGTATTTGAAAAATTGTTTTTTTTTTTTCCCTCGAGCTCCAGGGTATATAAAACACATTTTTTTTTTTACGATAAAGTGTCAGTCGATCATTTTTTATTCTCATTTCTGATAATTTAGTAGGAATTTTTTAATTCAGGAATAATTAATTCGAGCAATTGAAATATGAATTTAAGTATAAAAGCTGGTATTAAAATTTATGCAAGTCAAACATTGGTGTTATAAATGTTGGAATCGTATTGAAAATTTACACGAAAATAATTATATCTTACCCGATATTTGTGCTTGCAATTAAATCCGATAATTTTACCGATTTTTAAAAATGAAACGAGAAGTTTTAATTTTTTTAAATTCTCATCGAAAATTTATCGAAACGTCGTCAAGATTTATTTCGTTGCATGTGAATCAACGGGAAGATATTCCCGTTAATTCTCCCGTAGAGAAAAAAGAAACTTGATGATCTTGGGGAGAGGAAGAAGAAGAAGATGCGAATTGCCGAGAAGCTCACGTGTTCGGCATCAGGATCGGTCGGTGACTCATCGTTTCTACATCGTCTTTCTTTCTGCTGTTTTTTTTTCACTTAGTTTTTTATACTCCCCTATCGACATAACGAAGTCGTTGTCTTTAATCGTCTAGCACGTGTACTCACACATACACACACACACACTCTCTCTCTCTCTCTCTCTCTCTCTCTCTCTCTCACACACGCATATATGGGGCATTTAATTTAAAAGTCATTCTTATCGTGAAACTCATCATTCTTATTTTTCCTTTTTTATGATTAGTAATTTTTTTCTCTAATATCCGAATTTCAATATATTTTTTTCCAATTAAAAAAAAGGATAATTATCACTAGATTAATTTTCCATTAGCACCGAAACTAAAGTGGCGTTATATTGCATAATGGAAGAATCTGTTGCTTCAATGAAGAAGAAGAAGAGAAAAAAAAAATTGATTCTGACTACAAATCGGCATCCAGTTATCTCATAGTTGAAAATCAATAATGACCGAGGCAAATTATCGAAAATATCTTCTAATCAGTATTGACAATTAGTCTTCGGTGTTCTTCCTCATAGAAAAAAGAAATATTTATCCGAAAATATATGATATTTTGCCACAGAAATATATTTAGCATAAATAATATGTAAATAGAATATTTTTTAGTAACATTCATGTAGTTGGAAAATTTTTTTTTGCTTGTAATTGTATATAGATATATTAGGGTGGTCCTTGTTTGGGGTTAAACAAAATTTCGATGCCTTAATCCTCCAGATTGGCTCCAAATATATAAAATAAAAAATCTGTGCAAAAGCTTAGCTCATGGCTCTATGGGAAAGGGACGAGCCTTTTTTTTCCATTCGAATTACACGAGTTTTTGTGAGGTTCGCACTTTCTATTTTTTATTATCACGTTCTAGGTGCTATAAGAATCGGGGATTTGGCACATCTCTTGAATATTTTCTCTGTAACCCTCTAAAAAAAACCGGAAGTCTTTTGCATCTTTTATTATTATGCTTTATAATTATTTTTGAGTTATATCATGATTTATTGTCGACGGATTTTTTTGGATAATATTTCAGTGATTTTCGGTTCTTAGTGCGTATACAAAATAAAAATGACGTTCGGTCGTCAGGGGTATACATAATATTTATAAATAAATTCACAAAACAATGACAGATTTTGTATAGAAATGGACGACATGGATGGATAGAAGAATATAAATTTTATGCTTAAAATATCTGTAGAACAAAAAAAAATTATTTTTCGGGACGAATACAGAGAAATTTTCGGGTTATCATAATAAATGGTGCAAGAGACTTTAGGTTCTTTTCCGAGGGTTACATAGAATATATCCGAGAGATGTGCGAAATCCTAAATTCTTTCAGTCTCTAAAACGTGATAACAAAAAATGGAAAGTGCAGGAACGTCACAAAAACTCATGTCATTCAAATGGAAAAATAAGGTTTGTCCACAGAGGTTGGTCCACAGAGCTTACGATATTATGTCGAACAGTTTGATAAGCTCACGTACCGATCGTGTCAATCATCGATAGGGATGTATACCCCATATATATATATATATAGGGATATTAGAGTACAATCTTTCGACGTACTGCGAGTACTCAATTCACGAAATAGAAAAAAAAAAACTTTGAAAGTGGCACATCGTGTTCGAAGATTCACGAGCAAACTTCGAGCCTCTTGCCTCTCTGTATATATGCTCTCGGGTGACAAGTGAGACGGAAAAGTACTTCGAAACACATGACACGTGATTTTTAGATGGAAGAAAATTTTCTGTTTCACGTTTTGCAGACACACACACACACACACACACACACACACACACACACACACACACACACACACACACACACACACACACACACACACACACACACACACACACACACACACACACACACACACACACACACACACATGTATATAATGCAAGAGTAGCACATAAATTTGAGTGCCAGAGATAAAGATTGGCGAATAAGGAAAATTTAGTCGGACGACCTGTCGATAATCCAGCGGCCAAAGGATTCGGGCACTCAGGCCTGGCACACATGGGATCACGATGAAAGAGTCTCGTAAAAATTTATAGGCCCCTTTGTTGTTCGCTCGTATTAAAATATATCACTATCACCGCACAACGGATAAAGCACGTTAACCCTCTCTGATCGATCATCGTGTATATGTGTACACATTGATTTTTCTTTAAAAATGCACTTATGATAACTCAGACGAACCAGCAACTGCAAACTGCAAAAATGAACTTTGCCAATCTATAGCTTTTCAAATGCAGTCTTGGAGAGTGTGAATGCCTCAAGTTTTTGTTGGTTAATTTTTCAATCACCTAAAAATAGGATCTTGTAACTTTTTTTTTTAAGACTAAAATTCAGGGCTCGTTGTTGCACAATATTTTCGGATGAAAAATTCATCAAAATGATTATTAAATAATTTTATTTTACTTAAAATCATTTGTAATACAGGTATAAACATTTTTATGACGTTTTTTATAATAAAAAAAATGTTATGAGTTAAATTACGACGTTATTTATCATAAATTTTTGGTTTCATTCACAAAATTTTACTATAATGTTTTTCCCCTCAAATTGTGACGATCTCGTTTCACAGTTTCGTTGCGGATATAAATATTTTTCGACCTGTCATTCAATTTGAGATCTATATGTATATATATATATATATATATACATATAGGTCTACGTTATACATTAGTCCCTGCGTGAATGGGCGAATAAACGAGCATCGTGGAGGCCAATGACACTGCGACAGTGCCGCAATGAAAGCTTTAAATTAAATTGCGCGGTTCTTGATGCAAACATCAAGAGCGACGAAATTACGGCCGCTAAAATCTACAGTAGAAGCCCTCATGTTTTTCGCGATGCGGAAAAACGTCAAACGCACAATATACTCCAGTCATTCGAGCCATTTTATCTGCAATCTTCTACAGAATTTGCTTTTGGAAAAGGTTCAGTGGTGTCCCCTGAGTGTAAATTCAAGTTGGCAGAAGGCAGGAGGTCGAGTTTCAGCCGTCATCTTGGAAAACACATTTTATCAAATATTTCGTGAACCGTGCATCGTACGGCAAAAACAATACAAAACTTTTTTTGTAGATAATGAAATTTTCTACAACTTTTATTCTAAGCTTTTTCCTGTATAATGCATGGTTTTTTATTTATAGCGCGGCAAACTTTTCCAAACATGGTTATCGTTAAATATATAGTTAACGGTGACGTAACAGTAAAAATGGCGATGTTTGAGAAAGTTTGCCGCGCTATAAATAAAAAACCATGCAGTATACAGGAAAAAGTTTTTTATAAAAGTTGTAGAGAATTTTATTATCTTTAAAAAACGTATCTACTATTTTTATCGTATGATGCACGGTTCACGAGATATTTGATAAAACGTGTTTTCCAAGCAAAACACCCCTGAACATTTTTCAAAAGCAAAATAAATTATGTAGAAGATTGCATTATGAACCAACTTCTTTAGCTAGAATGACGAGAATTCTCACTGCCTATCTGACGTCTCGGTGTTCAGTTTACATTTGGACAAATGCGATTATCGAAGAAAAATTAATAATGAAAGAAAATTGATTTGAATTTGAAAAATAAAAATGCCTAAGCCTGAAACGTTTTTCTAGTTTTTCTCTGAAAAAATAAATTCCATCTGGACGATATAATAAAAAAGAATAATAATTCGTGAAAAAAACTATTTTTTAAATGGAGAATCATATTATTGCAATTGGTATATGATATTAAGCATATTGTCAATTTAATTTTGAAAATTAGACAAATAAATACATCACGATATTCGCTTTTTGTTCGTTGGACACGATCATCGAATCTTGCGTTGCATCGACAGTCTATGAGAGTCACGTTCGTCCTATATGTATACACATGCACCCATACGGTTATAATAATTCATTACTTGCGGGAGGACGACCTCACTTAAAGGCGACTGCGAGAATCGAAGAGTTGAATGAACTGTCACTACTCTGTGTACACAATATGCCTCAGACAGTATAATATATAAATATATATAAACGCAGAGAGATAATTTGTCTACATAGTGAACGTCCTGGATTGATATAAACGTTTATATCGCGAAATTTGTCCTGTAGCCCCCGCACTATGGAAGATAATTTTAATTGTTTCAATTAAGCTTTGTTCGACTCTTTATTTGTGAAAGTTAAAAAAACAAAATAATCGTGCAATTTGGAGATTTTTTTCATAATTTTTGGTCAAAATAATTTGAAAATATAAATGTTTGTATACCAAAACAGTCGTTCCATGATTTTTTTCAAAAAAAAGAGAAGAAACAAAAGAATAACTTGATCAGGAACTAATCGATTAGGGAAAAAGTATCCTGGGAAGTTGCTTCCGGTAGTCGTTTATATTCATGTCTTTTTTTTTCCTTGCCAAATTAATTTCGGACTCGCATGAAAATCGAGCTCTTGGGGTTTCTCGACCTCGGGGATGAGATTTTTCGTAGGCTGCGTAATGGCTTTCTCTCGGTAATGCGCAAATGACAAATTTATCGTCTGGACGAGGACAAAGTCACAAAATTATCACCAAACATGAGTCACGTGTACGTCGATTCGAAAGGTAATAGAGATAAATTCACTCGGAATTTTGGGGTTAGCGATTTCTCCCGGTCCTCGCAGTGAAGTAAATTTATAGATGGGTACTTTTTTTTTTTTATTATTACTGGTAAGGAAAATTCGACGATCAAGGATGTACTGGCTGTATCGGTCATGTCTAAAAATTAGTGAATTGAAAAAAAAAAAATTTATTTTGCTTATTCTGTTTGTTCGAAGATTTTTTCATAATTTTAATAAAAATGATTTTCGATGAACTTCATAATTTTAATAATTTTACAATCTATAAACAAAGTAAATTATAAAAAAATATGATCTTATTCTTAAACAATAAACTTCCTTTAATGTCCGCTAGGGCAAATTAATAAAAAAATATTTGTGAAAATAATATAATTCGTGTAAAATTTAATTTCAATTATTTTCGGGAATCGGAAAAAAAAAAAAAAATCGAAATGAAATCGAAATTCTGGAAAATTTCAATAAACTTATTAATTTCTATGTAAGTCGACAGCTACTGATCTTATTCTGTGTTAATTTTACATTTTTTGGATCGTAACAACGATTATTCATATAGCTTGCTCATGGTAAATCGTGATGAACATTTTTTTTTTAAATTCACTAAAATTTCACGAAATTTTGGAGAAATGATAAATGCATAATATATAATGTTTAACGTGTAATTGTTCAATGAATGCTGGAAATGTCAAATTATTTCTGTGTTCAATGTCTGTTCAATTATGATTCTTGCTCGTTGTATCATTTTTATTTCAATTTTAATATGCCAAAAAAATTTGTAACAACTGAGATGACTGAGGATTTATTAATATGAGGAAATATTCAACTTTGAGACTTGATTTTTTTCTCAAGTTTCGCACAAATATTTCGTACAACGATGTCCAAAATGTAAGCCACCTTGACCTCGTAATTTTGCTATGTTAAAATTTGAAAATTTGCTCACACGAAAGTATAGACAAGGTCCTTTTATGGCGACTGTTGGTATATATTGGTTCGGTGATCATTTGTTTTAAAATACGTTTTTTCGAATTATAATTTTCAGGTTACTTTGTTCGAGTGTAATTTAATTTGAGATTTTCGAGAAAAATTCGTAATAAATATTTTTCTTTCGTTTTAGACGAGCGAGAAGATGTGCAAAAGAAAACCTTCGCCAAATGGATCAATTCTCAGCTTCTGAAGGTAAAAATTACAACAATTCTTTTAAAATTATTTTTTACAATCTAGTATTGAAATTACTGTAAGGCAATTATAATTTAAGTTATTTAAAAGTTTCAAGGGAACGACAAAAATTTTTGTCAATTCGAAAATCCTGTAATATAATTTTGCATACGAGAATTCACCGGGATTCACTTTCTATTTGAAATTTATTGCCCACTTATCATTAAGTTATCGATAATTAATTGAACTCATTAAGACTATCCTATTAAATAAAAAAAAACAGAAATAATCAAAGCTTTACTTTATCAATGTTTCGATTTCTCTTCAATTTTATAAGGGCGATTATTCATAATCTATGAATAAAAATTGCCTTCCTTAACTTTAAATAATTATAAAACGATCATCTTCAATAATTCTATTCATTTGAACATACATTAGAAGTTGCTCGATCTATATTGAGGGAGTTCTTGTTTCTTTTTTTTACACAATTACGTATGACATTACGAATAATTACGAAGAAATCTTACGAAACAGAGACCTCGTTGTCATCGTCAAGTCTCGATATTTTTATTTTTTTTTTCTGACAGAATCATCACGAGGCCATCTCGGATCTGTTCGTTGATCTTCGAGATGGAAATCGACTTCTTTCACTTCTGGAAGTTCTAACATCCAAAGCTTACGTGAGTGGTTTTTTTTATTTTGTCCCATTGTATATACTCATTAAGTATAAACGAAATAATAAGAATATGACGCCAAAATTTTTTGAGTCATTGTAGTCAGGTCAGTACAAATTTCAATCCATACGGAATGAAAGTTTAATTTTAGGGCATATCCGCAAAAAAAAAATTTTTTGATTCAAAGCAGACATATTTTTCTTGTGGTTGTATATATTTTTTTTAACAGAAATATTTTTTCGAATCGAACAAAATTTTTCTGTGAGATTCATCCATTTTTGTGTCACTTATAATTGTACAAAGATTTTTTTTCTGGAAGTTATTATTGTAGAAAGCTGAAAATTCGATGGGTTCTCCAAACAATAATAATTTGAAATAGTTTTTTTTTTTCTATCAAATACCGAAAATGTGTGAAAAAATCATTCGAAAAAATGGACCACTGCTATTTTTTATCGTTGTTTTTTTTTTCGAATTTCCTTACCTTCGATAAAATTTTTCGAATTAATTTATAATTTTTTTCGTCGTATTTTACCTTGTGCCACTGAGGCAGGTGGATAGAGCAACAATTTACATAGAATGACAGCGTATGCATATCGTCATTCACCGACGTAGGCGTTGAGGAATGTATATATAGACTCACTCTGTACAAATGGCATATACGAAAGCAATTCACGTACGAGACGTCGATCGATACTATTTCTTGACTTCCTTTGGACGTAAAATTTACATTTTTAATCCTTACGAATTGTCGTAACGGCAATTAAAGGGCTGGGTATTAAAAAAAAAAACACACACACACACACAGGGAGACTCGTGCACTTTACTCGTTAATTTAGAAAAAATATTTAACGAATTTTCCTACAATTGTGATAATTGTCTATCGGTGTATGAAAATATTTTTGAAAAAAATAATTAACCTAGGAAAACAAGACAGCCGAAAAATACAAATGAACGAAAATTTTTTTACCATGCTTCGTATTAGAAGAAATTGTAAAATGTAATTTACAATAATTTATCACGAAGCTTGATTAATTTTTTAAAAATTTAATCGTATGAAATAAATTAAACTAAATGAATTTCATTCGAATGAAACGAAATTAAGAACAAAATGAAAATAAAAACTTTGTAGAATTAATTAAAATTTCATCCGGTGGTAATCGCAGAATTTTTAATCTACCCGGATAGATTTAATTACATCGTAATATTTGATTCATCCAAACTTCGGCTGAATCATAAAAATCGGACAAGATGAATTTTTCTGCGGATCCTGAAATGGCGAATATTCTCACGAAATTTTTTTTTCTATTAACTGGAATTGGAATTTTTGTCGAAAATTTTTTAATTTAGCTATTCTGCTATATGAGCTCGTCATAAATTTATGAATGGAGAACCAAAATCGATTCGACGATGTTTTCATTTTTTTCAAATTTTTTTTTCCCCCCAGAAAAGAGAACGAGGACGTATGAGAGTTCATCACTTGAACAACGTGAACAAAGCACTCCAGATTTTGGAACAGAACAACGTAAATTAATGTTTTCTTTTTTTCGCGGATTGTTTATAAATAAGAAAAATAACGTTATTAAAATATTTATAAATTAACAGGTAAAATTGGTCAATATCAGTAGCAACGACATCGTAGATGGAAATCCAAAATTAACTCTGGGATTGGTATGGAGCATAATTCTACACTGGCAGGTAAACCATATCAGATCGATAATAATTTTCCAATTTATCATTATTCTCGATCGAATTATTTCACAATGATATTCGTTTCACTGATGCCCCTCGAATAAATCGAAACAGGCCATTGCAAAAAGAAAAATAATGCGCACTTTTGATGTGAAAAAATTTACCCATCCTTGTCGAACATTCCCACGTCCGGAGCGAAAGAAATCCATCGATGAAATTACACTCTGCAGACCTCTCTTCCCAAGCCCGAGTATCAAGAATTATTGGAGATTTATACGAGGCAAAGAGGACGATAAGAAAAAAATTGGTCAAGAAAAATAAATACAAATATATATCAGTCATAGACACGAAAGTTTTTTTTTTCGTAATTTTATCTGCGATATCGTTTACGATTTACGCGTGTACTTTGTAAATTTAATTGATCATTCGATCGACGAATTAAATTTATATAAATTTTTCAATTCACACAATTGTTTTATTTAATTTTTCCAAATTCATATACAATCATTATTTTTATGTATTATTCGTATTTTTTTTTTATTTTTTTTATTTATAAGTTCAGTTCTGCGATTACGTAAAAGAGTTATGCGATTGCTGCCTGTATTGAATTACGTTATATCGATCTGAGATACTGAATTTCAAAGCTTGAACATGGATATATATATATTAGGGTGGTTCTTGTTTGCCCGATGTTCGAATTTCAATTGTGCCGCTCCCTCATTTGTTTCTAAATGAAAGAACAAAAAATTTGAACCCAATATGAATGTAACTTGATTTTTACGATCCGCTGCAACGACGCGAAGTTTTCAATATAAAATTAATTTTTTTTTGTCAAATATTAGATGTGTCAGTAAAATAATAATATTAGAAGATAAAAATCACGTGTGTTCTAAATGGAAAAATTCGCGTCGTTACAGCGGATAATAAAAATGAAGCTAGGACATTCATATTGGGCTCAAAATGTTAATTTTTTTAAATTTATAAACAAACGAGGGGGGGAGGCATAATTGAAATTTGAACATCAGGCAAATAAGAACCATCCTAATATATATCAAAGAATGCAATGGAGCTGCTTTAATTTTAATTAGCGAGGAAATATTAATTAATAAATTTATTAATGTATAAAAATGAGAATTATTATTATGGTTGTTGTGGCACGTGTTTTAGTTGACGTGACAGCTTGAAACTTTACACAAATTATCGCTGAATAATTTGGAACAGGTCTAGGGGGTGTCCCAATGAAAAATTTTCCGACTCCCAAATAACGACCACCCTAATATATATATATATATTATAGTTATATATTGTTCTTTCGTTCTCGATTAAATTTCGCCAAATTGACGAATTTTCGTTTGGCAGGTGCAATATCACCTGAAGGATTTGATGACCGAGTTGCAGCAGACGAATTTGGAAAAAACATTGCTCGCATGGTGCCGTCAAAATTCTCAGGTAAATTGTTACATCGTTAGAGGTTTTTTTTTTTAGTCACCGCGTTGAATGCTTTTGGATTGAAAATGTTCAAAAATAAAAACTTTTCAGTCTCAGCCCGGTAGTACGCATGATATGTAAAAAAATGCCAATATCCTACACATATTTAAGTGTTATATATCGAGTTAAGGATGCTTCACGAATTTCAATGCTTCGCTTAGTGACAAAAATTCGAATAAAATCAAAGATATTTGAAATAAAAAAGATTGACTTTTAATAATAATAACGTCAAAAATTGATTAAAAAATTTGTTTAAATTAATATTGTTTAAAAAATTATCAGAAAATTTTTTTTTCGTCATCTAAAATAAATATCCTGATTTTTTTCTGATACGTGTGGATTTTTTTCGAAAATTTATCTCTTTTTGGAAATTTTTTTTCAAAATCTTGAGAAATGGATGAGAAGTATTAAATTTTTGATATTTTCCCCGTAGAGAGGTTACGTATTGCGCTGAAAAATTTTTCGGGTCATTGAATGACAGGCTTAAAAAAATTTTTTAAAAAGGGAAAATTCTAAAAAAAATTACACGCATTCAAAAAACCGAACGAATTAATTTGGTAAAAAAAAAAAAATTAAGTCTAAATATTTGTTCAGCAATTGTTTTTTTTAACCAATTAGTTAATAACTTTTCAGCATTATTCAAAATCAAAGCTTGCCTCTAAAAGCTTGTTTGTTTTTCCCAAGATTTTTATTCCATTTCGCAGTGCTTAAAATTTTCAGGCAAATCTAACTTTTAGCCGCAAATTTATGAGCGAAGAATCCCTAAATAAATTTTCAAATCCAACTGTACATTAGACTGGGGAAAAAAAAAAGTTTTTTTTTTCGGTCGTTCTCAGTTTGTGACCAAAAATACAGTTCTATGGAAGGAGAGTCATTTATCTAAATCTTAAAAGGCTGCTCATGCAAGTTTTGTATTTTTACTTGGACTACTAATTATTTAGGTCTTTAGGAAATGACGAAAAATTAAAAATGAAAAAAAAAAAACGATAATTTATAGCTCGCAAAAGGACAAAAACATTTATTTTTGTTCACGTAATTGCAGAACTATCCGGGAGTGGATATAAAGAATTTTACGACTTCGTGGTCGGACGGTTTGGCATTCAATGCAATATTGCATAGATGGCGACCGCAGTTATTCGATTTTAGTAACATCGCGAGAAAACATCCGAATGCAAGGCTCGACAATGCTTTCAGACTTGCGCATGATCATTTAAATATCGAACGATTGCTTGATCCGGAAGGTAAGGAAATAAATAAATAAATAAATAAATAAATCAGTAAAATAAATAAATAAATGAATTAACGAATGAACGAATCAATGAATAAATGAAAGAGTCAAATTCTAAAAATGAAAAATGGATCGAATAAATAACGAATTTTTTTTTTTTCTCGCAGATGTTAATACTTCAGTACCGGACAAAAAATCCATCATGATGTACGTCATGTGCTTGTTTCAATCTTTGCCTCACACGGGAGACGACATGGGTGAAATTGACGTCTCGGTCGCGAGTGATTCTAGCCCTGTAACTACACCAGTCACAGAGGTAATTGACAAAAAACAAAAAATCTTTAAAAAAAAATACATTTACACTACGACCTCGATTTAACGGCCAGTGGCGGGACCGGCTCCGCATCGCACCTTGTTAAATCGAGGTAGCGTATGCCCGCCCATGCTGTATCTGCGCATCGGCACTCCGTGCTACGGGCCTGATCGGGCAGACTTTAAGCGTCCCCCACCATCTCCCACCACGCGAAAAATCGATCGATAAGTGCGACATGGTGGGGACTGTCTATTCAATCGAGGACCATTAAATCGAGGTCCTAGTGTACTTCAAACGTTAATTTTATTTTAATATATTTATTTTTTTTTGTATTATTTTTATTTGCGAATAATATTTGGTTGCGAAGTACAATTGACTTTTGACACGGCAAGCACGGAAGAAAATATTGAAAAATTCAAATAAACAAATGTATCTTAATGATTTTATTGCTTTAAGAATCCTGGAGGCAATTGATAACTTTGGATTTTTCAAAAATCCGAAAAAATTCTCAAAAATACTGCCTGAAATAGCAAAGGTCCTACTGTTTCAAAAAATTTTTTACAAACTCAAAAGATAAAGATAAAAATCATTAACGGATTATTATTTAAAAAAAAGGTTTATTTGAAAAAATTAGCAATTAACGGATTATTATTTTAAAAAAAGGTTTATTTGAAAAAAATTAGCAATCGACAATGATAATTATAATTATAATTATAAAATAATGAACGTAATTTTTTACGAAATTTTCCATGCACTCTGCCACATATTTCGTCGTGCAGAATGTCACTTTTCCGAAGCCACCGCGACACCTCGCGAGTCCTCCAATAGCGAAATTTTTTTTTTTTTTTTTTTTTCGAATCCAACGATGTAAAAAAAAAAAAACAAAATTTTCAGAGCGCATTGTCAATCGCGAATTTCGGTATGCCGGTATCACGACCCATGAGCCTCGCGACCAATGTCTCGGTCGAGCTTGGCGGTTATCAGGTCGCCCTTGAGGAAGTTCTCACGTGGCTCCTCGAGGCCGAGGACAAGTTGAATAATTCGCCGGATACCGGTTCGAATCTCGATATATTGAAGGAACAATTTCACGAGCACGAGACATTTTTGATGGAACTGTCGGGACATCAGGATGGCGTTAGCGCCGTTATGGAGGAAGGTGCGAGACTATTGGCGGACGGCGGTCTTCAGAAGGACGAGGAGCACGAGGTTCGCGTTCAAATGTCATTGCTCAATGCACGCTGGGAAGGCTTGAGACTGCGGGCAATGGATCGACAATCGCACATTCACGAGGTTGGTCGATCATACAGCAATTTTTTGTTTAATTAATTTCTTTGCTGAATAAAATTTTTTTGTTTCGGTTCGTTTAATATTTTTACAATTAGCTCTTGAATTTTCATTCATTTATATAATGGAAAAAAAATCCTTACAACAGCTTTTCTTGTATACTTGTTATTTTTTTTTTTTTTTTTTTTTCATGAGTAATTAATTTTGTCATTTTACTCGCGGTCGAGTCGTATTTCTTTTTTTTTTCTTTCTGCCCCACACGAAATGAAAAATTTTTGTTCATTGACATCAGTGTTGTCCGGTTTTCATTTTTGTCTCGTTTTGTCATTTAAACGAAAAAAAAAAAAAAAACCCCCCGGAAAAAATCGTTTAGATCTGCGCAGATCTAATTCAGATCATCGCGGTTATTTTTTTAGATTAAATTTGATCCACGTAGATGGTAATTATTGAAAATCGTAAATGTACCTAGATCTTAAAAAAATAACTTCACATCGATTAAAATTTCATCTACATAGATATAAAAAATAATCTACTCAAACCTCGGTAAATTCACTAAAGATCTAAGTAGGTCCGTTTGAGATCTTGGTAAGCCTAAGATTTTCCAAAATTTAGATCTACCTAGACAGAAAAAAATAACTACGTAGATCTGAATTTGATGGACTTGTGGATATAGAATATGATCTACGTAAAGCTCAGTTAATTTATTCAGATCTTAGTAGATGTTAACTGAGAACGAGGTAGATTTAATTGAGATCTTGGTAATTATTACATAATCTACTCAAATCTCAATGGATTTACTTGGATCTGAGTAGATCTAGCGGAGATCTAGGTAGGTCTAATCGAGATATTGAAAAATTTACGATGTTCCAAAATTTAGATCTACGGTAGATCTCAAAAATAACTACAAGTACGATATAAATTGGATGTACCTAGATCCAAACTTTTTTTTTCTCCCGTTGATATTAAAATCTCGAAAAAAATACAAATTTTCGTTAACCTCAAAAATGACAAAATATTCGCAATTTCTGCGATGAAAACGCAGGCTCTGATGGACATGCAAAAGGGCCAATTGGACACGCTGCGTCAATGGTTGACAAAAACGGAAGATCGTATATCTCACATGGCCGTTGCCGAGCCTAATCACGCCTCTATCGACGAGCAAACGAGACAATTGAACGATCTCGAGAGTGACATAAACGAGCAACGGGTCGCGGTCGATGCACTGAGAAACATGGTCGTGGTGGTCGATGAGGAAAATTCCGAGGCCGTTTACGCCCAGATGGAGGATTTGCTTTCGGCATTGAGCGAACGCTGGAGTCACATTTGCAAATGGAAAGACGAGAGAAGCGCTAAATTACGCGGATTCGCGAAAAATTGGAAAAATCACATCGACGATTACAAAAAATTGGTTATTTGGCTTAACGAGATGGAGATCACGCTCAAGCAAATGGAAGCCGTTCCCGTCACCGAGATCGGCGAGATACTCGAGAGGGTGAAAAAATTACAAAATCTTCGCGGTGAAATGAGCACGAGCGAGAAAAAACTCGCGACGATGCAAAAGATTATTAGCGAAATGAGCGCAAACGATGGCGAGTCCGACGAGTGCAATGATCTTTTGGAAAAAATTGAAAATCTTCAGGATCAGCTGGAGGCCGTGGGACAGATAATGGAAGTTCAGAGTCAGAGGGTGAGTTTTTTTTTTTCTCTTCGAGTTTGTATTTTCTTTCAGCAATCCTTGAGAATAAATCTGGCATCGGTGCATCGGGAAAAGTTTGAGGTCATTTTCACGTATACACATTCACGCATATACGAGAACTTGCAGTCTGTGGAAAAAAAAAATCTTTTTTTTTTTCAATTACAAAGATATCAAGTTCCGGATTCGAATTTGATACGAGATCGGACACCGAAACGACCGTTGTTAGTGGCAACGAATGGATGACGGAAACCGTTACGAGCATAGCCTATAAGAAGGAACTTTCTGATATGGTAATTTTTTAACTTTATATATATCTTTAAAATAATAATAATAATAATAATAATAATAATAATAACACGAACAATAACAACAACAACAACAACAACAACAACAACAACAACAACAACAACAACAACAACAACAACAACAACAACAACAACAACAACAACAACAACAACAACAACAACAACAACAACAACAACAACAACAACAACAACAACAACAACAACAACAACAACAACAACAACAACAACAACAACAACAACAACAACAACAACAACAACAACAACAACTACAACTACAACTATTATTATTATTATTATTATTATTATTATTATTATTATTATTATTATTATTATTATTATTATTATTATTATTATTATTATTATTATTATTATTATTATCGTAATCATAGTCATTGTCATTGTCACTGTCACTGTCATTGTCATTGTCACTGTCACTGTCACTGTCACTGTCACTGTCACTGTCACTGTCACTGTCACTGTCACTGTCACTGTCACTGTCACTGTAATTGTAATTGTAATTGTAATTGTCATTGTCATTGCCATTGCCATTGTCATTGTCATTGTCATTGTCATTGTCATTGTCAATGTCATTGTCATTGTCATTGTCACTGTCACTGTCACTGTCACTGTCACTGTCACTGTCACTGTCATTGTCACTGTCACTGTCACTGTCACTATCACTGTAATTGTCACTGTCACTGTCACTGTCACTATCACTGTAATTGTCATTGTCATTGTCATTGTCATTGTCATTGTCATTGTCATTGTCATTGTCAATGTCATTGTCATTGTCACTGTCACTGTCACTGTCACTGTCACTGCCGCTGTCACTGTCACTGTCACTGTCACTGTCACTGTCACTGTCACTGTAATTGTAATTGTAATTGTAATTGTCATTGTCATTGCCATTGCCATTGTCATTGTCATTGTCATTGTCATTGTCATTGTCAATGTCATTGTCATTGTCATTGTCACTGTCACTGTCACTGTCACTGTCACTGTCACTGTCACTGTCATTGTCACTGTCACTGTCACTGTCACTATCACTGTAATTGTCACTGTCACTGTCACTGTCACTATCACTGTAATTGTCATTGTCATTGTCATTGTCATTGTAATTGTCATTGTCATTGCCATTGCCATTGTCATTGTCATTGTCAATGTCATTGTCATTGTCACTGTCACTGTCACTGTCACTGTCACTGATTGTCACTGTCACTGTCACTGTCACTATCACTGTAATTGTCACTGTCACTGTCACTGTCACTATCACTGTAATTGTAATTGTCATTGTCATTGTCATTGTCATCGTCATCGTCATTGTCATTGTCAAGTCATTGTCATTGTCACTGTCACTGTCACTGTCACTGTCACTGTCACTGTCACTGTCACTGTCATTGTAATTGTAATTGTCATGTCATTGCCATTGCCATTGCCATTGTCATTGCCATTGCCATTGCCATTGCCACTGTCATTGTCATTGTCATTGTCATTGTCATTGTCATTGTCATTGTCATTGTCATTATCATTATTATTACGATATGGCACACTGAACTTTTTGTTTTGTTTTTTTTTTTTTCAAAGTCCGAACAGCCGCAGCACAGTGATTCGAAAAAGCGACGAATCGCAAGCGTCACGAGACAAACGTTCGAGACGTCATTGTCAAATTTGTACAAATGGCTGGATTACGTTGATCTCGAGATCGGACGCTCCGAGGGTGTTTTCGATGAATTGAGCGTCGATGAAAAGCGAGCGGTCTACGAGGACACGGTTGCCGATCTCGAGTCACACAAGAACGAATACGAGAAGGTGATCGAGGCTGGCAATCATCTCGTCGATGAGCTCCGCGAGACGAATGAATCGTGCGACGAGGAAATATCGAAGATACGCGACGTGGAAAATTGTTGGCAAGCTACGAACAATCGTTTGCAGGAAATCAAAGAGAGAATCGATTTCTTGCTCGAGGTCAAGAAATTTCGCGCCGAATTGGCCAATTTGAATATCATGCTCGACGGTTATACAAAGTGGTACGAGATTAATCAGGGAAACAACCAGCGCGAGCAGCTCGGAGTGAGTATTGTTTAATTTTCCTCGTGAATATCGATTATGAAGGTCGGCAGGGACACTCGTTAATTTTAATTGGGTCCTGAATGTCGTGAAAAAATAAAATGAATCTGACGAGAATTGAATTTTGTGAAAATTGATCGTGGAGCAGGGAGCTTTGTATTCTTGTAATTGTAATTAAAAATATATATATTTTTTTTCATCAATTAATAATAAAAAATTGCAATTACTCGGAGTAATTGTAATCGAATAAAAAAAAACTAACAATCATTTTGAGTAATTATAATTATCTTGAAAAAAATTACTATTGCTTCGAGTGATTGTAATTAAATTCCAGAATTTTTGCAACAACTTTGATTAGTTGTGACTTATAAAATATCACGATTATTTCGCTTAATAATTGTAATAGATATTGCCATCCTTAATCATCATTCATCCGCAAAAGTTTAATTCATCGTTGAATGCGTCAATTCAGGTGAAATTAAAGTCAATGAAATCTCATGAGGATCGTATAAAGAAGCTGATGGCAAAGGCAAAACATTCGGTGGAGACTCAGGCAGCTGGCAAGGATGCTGCTGAAATAGACAAGGAAATGAAAAATTTTACGTCAAATTGGGACAATTTGTTGAAAAAGTACGAAATTTCATGTAATTAAAAAATTAAATAAAAAAAATATTGATAAAGCTTCGGCGTTTTTTTTTTTTTTCTTTTTTTTAGTTAAACCACGTAATTTAAGAAAAAAGTTCAAATTGAACAACTTGCGAAAGAAAAATTCGTAAGAATTCGATCGCTCAATTGACGCGAATCACACGAATAATTGTCTGATTAAACATAATTATTTTTTTTGTCCAAATTAATTTTCCCGTCAGGCTATCCGATCGTCTCGCGGAATTGTCGAACATTGCGGATAAAAATCCGCCGAAGAAATATACCGAGACGATTGGGGAATTATTGTCGTTTATAAACAATGTCGAGAGCATATTGCTGTCCGAGCATGCTGTCGTCTCCGATCGCGAGACAATGGAGAATCAGTGTCGGAGATTCGTAAAATTGCAAAATTCGCTCGAGGAAAATCGTCAAAAATTGCAATATGTCAATGCAACGGGACAGGAATTAATCGCGAGGCTCAATGATGATTCGACGATACGGCGATTGATGGATGAGTTGCAGGATCTCAATACCAAATGGAGCGATATTCCGGTCATCTTGGACGAAAGACAGAAAAAACTCTCAAAAGGTAATCGAATAATCGTCCAATGAATATGTTCTGTCTTTTTCTCGAATTAAAAAGATGTAAAGATTTTTTTTTGCCACAGTCAGATAAATGGAAATTTATCCGAATTATTATTTCGATGAATGAAATCTTGACTTATCAATAACTCACAGACGCATAGTGGGTCTACCCAATCAAATCTCTATTCAATAATATCTCTACCAAATAATATCTCTACCCAATAGCATCCCTACCCAAGAACATATCTACCCAATAAAATCTCCATCAAAAATAAAATCTCCATTGAATAACATCTCTATCCAAAAACATCTCTACCCAATACAATCTCCACCCAACAATATCTCTAGCATATGAGATCTCTAGCTAATAATATATCTACCCAATAACCACTCTACCCAATAAAATTGCTACTCAATAAAATCTCTACCCAATAACATCCCTATACAATAACATCTCTAGTCAATAATATCTCTGCCCAAAGAAATTTCCACTCAACAATATCTCTAGCATATGCGTTCTCTAGCTAATAATATCTCTACCCAATAACAACCCTACCCAAAAACACCTCAACCCAATAAAATTTCTATTCAATAAAATCTCTACCCAATAATATCTCCAGCCTACGGGATCTCTAGCTAATAATATATCTATCCAAAAGCATCACTGGCTTATCTCTACCCAATAACATCCCAATCCAACGACATCTCTATCAAATACGATCTCTGCCCAATAACATATCTATCCCCAATAACATATCTACCCAGTACCATCTCTACCCAATAAAATCTTACCGAAAAACATCACTAAACAATATAACATCTCTACCCTATCACATCTCTACCCAGTAACATCTTTTCCCAATAACATCCCTACCCAATAACAATTCTACCCAATAAGTTTTCTACCCAATAACCACTCTACCCAAAAACACCTCTACCCAATAAAATTGCTACTCAATAAAATCTCTACCCAATAACAACCCTACCCAAAGACACCTCTACCCAATAAAATCTCTATCCAATAATATCTCTACCTAATACAATCTCCACCCAACAATATCTCTAGCATATGAGATCTCTAGCTAATAATATATCTACCCAATAACCACTCTACCCAATAAAATTGCTACTCAATAAAATCTCTACCCAATAACAACCCTACCCAAAGACACCTCTACCCAATAAAATCTCTATCCAATAATATCTCTACCTAATAATACCTCTATCCAATAGCACCTCTACCCAAGAAAATATCTACCCAATAAAATCTCCATCCAATAGTATATCTACCTAATAACATCTCTACCCAATAACATCCCTATACAATAACACCTCTAGTCAATAATATCTCTACCCAAAGAAATTTCCACTCAACAATATATCTAGCATATGCGTTCTCTAGCTAATAATATCTCTACCCAATAACAACCTTACCCAAAAACACCTCAACCCAATAAAATTTCTATTCAATAAAATCTCTAGCCTATGGGATCTCTAGCTAATAATATATATATCCAAAAGTATCACTGGCTTATCTCTACCCAATAACATCTCAATCCAACGACATCTCTATCAAATACGATCTCTACCCAATAAAATATCTACCCAGTACCATCTCTACCCAATAAAATCTTACCGAAAAACATCACTAAACAATATAACATCTCTACCCTATCACATCTCTACCCAGTAACATCTTTTCCCAATAACATCCCTACCCAGTAACAATTCTACCCAATAAGTTTTCTACCCAATAACATCTCTGCTCGATTACAAGTCTATCGGATGCCAACTTTCCGGCATAGCTGACAGTAAGTTATCGGCAAGTAACCCTGTGTTATTCCGGTAATCTGCCGATAACTTACAAAAATCCACACCGGACAGCGGGTTATCTGTTAGCCTTATAGTTGGCTAGAGATGCTTGAGTGAGCCTCATTCTCGTACAGTTGTTAGGCGTTGCTCAAGTCAGGTAGACTTTCAATTTGGCTTTTTTGAAGTGCTAAAATTTTGGCAGAGATGTCATTGGGTAGTTTAGTTTCGGCTAAACTTGTAAATGTTCCGTATCTCTTCGTTTTATTTTTGCATCTTTATACCCCTTTGGGCCAAATGAAAAGCAATTTTTCTCGTAAAAACAATTTTAAATGAAAAAAAAAAAATTGGAAATTGCCGATACGTTAACGAAATTTTGTAACTTCTCTTGCAACGAATGCATTTTTTTTTTTCCATCTCTCAAAGACATCAATGATCTTGGAGAATTTGAAAAAGAGCTGTGCAGACTCGAGAATTGGTTGGAAAAATCGTCCAAGTATCTGGACGAGGTGTCGGAGGATACCGAGGTCAAGGATGTCAAAACAACCGAATTTAAGCTCGAACAAATTCGCTCCCTGACCGAGAACATCGAGACGACAAAACCATCGATCGAAAATCTTCAAACTTCGACAAATCTGCTGTTGGAGAATTCCGAGCCAAGGTTCGCTGGTGTACTCAACAGCCGATTGGAGGCCGTCTCGGAAAAATGGAACGCGATCGTCGATGGTGCAAAGCTTCACGGTGATAAATTTGAGTATGCTCTGAGGAAAAACGACGAGGCAAGTTCTAAAAAAAAAAAAAAAAAAACTCTTTTAACTATGAATATAAATAATTTTATAAATATTTATTTTCTCTCGAGAATGATTTTTCAAAATTGAAAAATTGAATAATCCTTTTGTGAGATGAAAAAATTCATCGTCGACGTTTCCTAGAATTTTATTTATCCGCAGATCATAAACGGCATCGAAGATTTTACGAATTGGCTATCGTCACTTGAGAAGGCCATACCGAACGAAACGAAAATAACATCGTCGATCGAGCTCTTTCAGAATCGCGGTCGTTATCAGAATCTCAAGGAGAAGCTCGACACGAGGGTCGAGGAGTTTCGAAATTTGAACGAAATGGGAAACGACGAGCTACTTAGCTCGGAGGGTTCGTCCGTCCAGGAACTCGGCAGACGTTTCACATTTTTGAACGCGAGATGGACCGACGTCACCGATCGTATATACGAGCGTTATCGACAGTTGCACAATGCGAGCCACGAATACGGTGAGTTTCGTGCTCTTGTTGCGCAGGAGAGCGATTGGCTCGACAAGCTCGACAGAAGACTCAAAAAATCGACGAAAAGCGCTGCCGATGCTGAAGAAATTTCGGAAGAGCTCGACGTGAGTACCAAATTATAAAAAAAGAAAAAAAGAATTTAAAAAAAACGACATTTTTGCTAAAACCTTGCATCACTATCGCGGAGTAAATTGAAATAAAGGAAAAAAAAATGTTTTTTTTCCCCCTATTAATATCTATATCAGAGCTGGGCAGTACTTCAAGTACCCAGTACTTGCGATGTACTGGAAGTACAGTACTTGAAGTACAAAGTACTTCAAAAGTACTTCAAGTATTGTACTTAAATTTTCAAGTACATGTCATGTACTTAAAGTACTTGTACTTAAATTTTGAAGTACATGACATCTACTTAAAGTACTTGTACTTTAAGTACTGGTACTTCAAGTACTTGTACTTAAAATTTCAAGTACTTTTCTGTACTTCAAGTACTTTTTCAAGTACCAAGTATCAAGTACTTTTGAATACGTTTTGCTAACGGTCGCATGTATAATATGCCTTTTAATATATAATTAAGGAACGTTCCGCGTAGCGATGCCGTGAGACGAATCGAGTTAATCCTAGAATGGTAACCTTATTTTTTTTACCTATTATGGTAACCTGGGGTGACCGAACACCCCAATTTTGAAAAATTCATATCTCCGATAAAATTTAACAAAAAGGGTTCAATTTGGGCTCATTCTTTGCGTTTTTTAATGCAGAATCACGTGAGCTTACGGAAATTTTGCTTGAAGTCGGAAAAGTTAGTCAAAAATGAGATAAAAGGGTAAAAAACATGAAAAAATCGTAAAAATGACTTTTTTGATTGAATTTGCAATATCTCTGTTGATTTTTATCGAAATTGAACAAAACCAACGGCATTATAAAGTGAAAATATAAAGTTTTGAGACAGGTAGCTTAGTTTTACTCGATTTTCGAAAAAGTCTATTTATTCCGGGAATCGAAGTCTGGGAATTAAAAAAAAGTCGAAATATTGACTTTTACCGCCAAAATTGGTGTAACAACGCCAAATTATGTGAAAATCGAATGAAACCAACTCTATTTTTAAGAGGAAAGGTAATTATAAAAGATATGTAAAATATATTTTATATTTATGTTACATGTTTATATGTACTTATATTCCATTTGACATAGAGAGAGAATTCGACAAATAGTGCCATGAGAGATTGAGCATTGACTTTGATTTATAATTCTTCGTTTAAATATTTCGGTTCAAATCTGCCTAGCCTGAGTGAATCGCGCAATGTGAAAATATGTGTTGATACAAAAAGTACTCGAATCAAAATCAAATGAGTTTAAAGACTACGTAACAAATCAAAAATAAGTACTAAAACTCACGAGATGTCCGTAAAATCTTGAAAAGTATTTGATACTTGATTTTTGACGTACTTCAAGTACTCGGTACTTCAAGTACTTGGTACTTCAAGTACTTGGAAACCTTGAGTACTTGAAGTACTTGGTACTTCAAGTACTTGGAAACCTTGAGTACTTGAAGTACTTGGTACTTCAAGTATTTACGGTACTTGGTACTTGTAATACAAGAGTACTTCAAATACTTGGAGTACTTTGTACTTTGTACTTGAAGTACTTTCCGGACTTTGCCCAGCTCTGATCTATATTTTTGGGAATGTTTTTTTTTTTTGCTTATCGCGAGTGTTAAATGTGTACCAAATTTTGCGATCGAGGTTCGTGCGTGAAGTTTGGGCTCGTGTTCTGCCTTAACGACCAAGTTGGATTTTGGTAATTTTGGTCGGGTTGGATTTACAGTTCGGTTGGGTTAGGTCGGATACGAACCATAGGAATTTACTCAACCAATCGAGCTTGAGGCAAGTAGTCTGCTTTAGAAGCCGAAAAAAAGCCTTTTTTTTCAGCAATTTTTTTGAAAGGTAAGGAAATGATTGCGGTAAACGAAATTTTGAGACGATAGCGTATTATATTCAAGCTTTGAAAAACAATTTTTATTATTAAAAATTATTGAAATTTTCCAAAGTTGTAACGATTTTTCTGGGGGCGCCTGCGGAGTCTGCAATTGTAAATCGGTGCCGGTGATGGAGGTCGTGCGATGCATCTGAAACAGTCGAAACAAATTTTTTTTTTAGTTTTTATAAGTTCCTTTTCTGTATGAACTGAAAAAAATACCGAAGAAATTATGAAATTCCAAATTTTTTCCAAGTTTGAACACAAAAAAATTCACTTTTTTGAAAAAAAAAAAATTCACTTTAAGTCGCAAAACAAGTAATTTGAATAGTACTTTTGTCCAACTTTTTTTAGTTCAAACAGACGATAATTTAATACTGAAGCTTGATCGCTTTGATTTTTTTTCGATCGGATATATAATGGGACATTCCACGTCAACTCAGCCACCCCGTTTTTTTTATTGTCTCGAAAAAATTATTCAGTATGGGCATTTCAAAGGACAATATATCCATGACATTTTACCAAAATTTCATCCCCCCACTATTGTTGGTTCTCGAGATAATGAATAATGAAGTCTCAATTTTGTAAAAATCATAACTTCGTAACTACTGATCGGATTTAAACGATTAAAGAAAGAATCTTTTTTATTTTTTTTGCTCTTTTCGAAAAAAAAGTATGTCATCATCGGATAAAAGCTCATTAGACATTTTTCGGAGTAAATTAACAAAAAACAATTTTTCCCTCTTCACTGATGCCTTCTTCCATTTTGAAAAAATCCTGCGGAGTTGTGTATTGCCTCCCTCTATCAGAAAAAAAAAATACTGAGTAGAATTCCGATTGGCCCTTTCGTGGAAAAAAAAAAAAAAATCGAAAAATTTCCCTGAAAACTGTCTAATGAACTTTTCTCCAATGACGGCATATTTTTTTTCAAAAAGGGCAAAAAAAAAAAAAAAAGATTCGTTTTTTAATCGTGAAAATCCGATCAGCCGTTACGAAGTTATGATTTTTACAAAATTGAGAATTTATTAATCATTATATCGAGAACCAACAATAGTGGGGGGATGAAATTTTGGTAAAATTTCATGGATATATTGTACTTTGAAATGCCTATACTGAAAAACAATATATATATTGTTTTTACTATCGCCGGCACCGTTTTCTAAAACTTGTGAAAATGAAAACTCGAGAAAACGGGCTTTGAAGTTCTCGCTCGGGTCTGCCCGAGCATTCGCACCTGCTCGACGCTCGGCCACTAAAACTGATCTAGCTTCGAGAATATGTCGAATTGGCCTCTAAAATTTTGAACACATATTCATGGATAGTTTTGGAATAGATTTAAGACAAAAACGAAAAATCGTTTTTTTTTTTTGAAGCCTGTAAAGCAGACTACTCTGCCTTAAGGTGGCTCATCGGTGAATTAAAAAACCTATGATACGAATGAAACTTCGGGAGAGTGTTATCTAAGATGCAATGAACGCTCTCTCAAAATTTCGGTGTATGTTGCCCGGCAAATTAATGCGAACGAGTAATTCAAAATTATCTATTTCAACATGGGTCTTATGACAGTTGATTCCATTTTCACCGGAAGTGACATGGATACCTTTTGACAAAGACGAGAGATCTTATTCAAATTTTGAATATTGAAAGATGAAATCGTGAACTTTCCAATGGTATTTAAAAAATTGTGTCTTGCCAGGGATTTTCCAGAGAAATTTAATCGCGAAAGCCATATCGTGTGTGCAAATCTCGGATACAAATATATGTCCTGTCATTTTGCACGCGAGGAAACATATATGAATATCAGCTATCGTTTTTGACTTCGCTCTGACAGCGTTAAATACTTTTGTCAGTTGAGACTTTATTTATAATATTGCTTATAATAAATTGTGGATAAAATATCACGGGAAACGTCATCGAAATTCATAAATTTTATTCAGACAGAGTATTCAGAAAATATTATGATAAGTTTTATGATTTTTTTTCACGTCACGATTTTCACGATTTTTTTTCACGTCACATCTGTCAATCTGTGATTTTCAAGTACCAAGTATGAAGTACTTTCGAATATGTCTTGCTAATAGTTGTATGTATAACGCTTTTGAATATTTTTTTTTAATTTTTTTTTATCTCCACTCCTCACGCTCCCTCGATGGACGTATAGCGGGCCCAAGTCACGGGTTTGCTTCACAATCCTGGAGATTCGTCAATTTTACGAATCTCCGAGACTGGGAATGGAACCCTCGACCTCCCGATGCTCTGGCTTAGAGGCGAGCGTGCTAGCCACTACCCCAAAGCATCCGGCTACTTTTGAATATATAATTGAGGAACGTTCTGCGCCATATTTTGGTTAAGATTGCAAGGAATGACCGTTCAAAGGCTCAAGCTACGGTATAGTTACGGTGTCATTGTCCATGCATGGCTCCGTTTTTAACAATCCCTGAATCATATTCTTTATTTTTTCTTTTTCATGCCTGAAGGTAAATAAATCTTAATTACAATCGTCAATGCTATTTTTTAAGATTATTTCCAATTCTTCGTTTTGATATTTCTGTTCCAATGTGCCTAGCCTGAGTGAATTGAACAGTGTGAAAATATGTTTTGATACAAAAAGTACTCGAATCAACATCAATTGAGTTTAAATAGTACGTAAGAAATAAAATATGAGTACTAAAACTCACGACATGTATATCTAAAAAATTGAATAGTATTTTATACTTGATACTTGACGTACGGTTAGTACTTCAAATGTTTAGTACTTCAAGTATTTACACTTTTTGGTACTTGAAATACACGAGTACATCATCAAGTACTGTACTGAGTACTTGAAGTACTGAGCACTTTAAGTACTAAGTACGTCAAGAATTGTGTACTTCAATTAATGCATACTTTAATTACTCCAGTAATTAAAGTATGCAGTAGTTGAAACGTTCCAACTGTATAAATTTCAATTATACGCATTAAAACTGAAAACGTTCTCACCTTTTCTCCCGAATAAAAAAGTCTCATGCTTTTTTTTCGTCAATTATTCGTTCTTGCTTCAGGATTTGGAAAATTATATTCGCAATCGTTCCGAATCGAGATTCGAAAAAATACGTGAAATTGGCAAGCAGCTTATCGAGCACGACATAATGACTGAATCGATTGAGAATGATCTCGAATCGTTGACGAGTCGATGGGAAAATCTCAATCAAAAGGTGCCTAAATTTATACAAAAAAAAAAATATCTCAAAATTTGTTTATCATAACCCGTCGTTATTGTCTCTCCTATAAATTACCGTTACCTATATACGTCAAAATCTGATAAATATTTTTCAATTTATAACACTGAACAACGAAACGTAAAATACAAAATTTAAAAATATTGCTAAAAAAAAAATGGCATTTTATGGTCACGAGTAGGCAGGCGAACGGGCCAAGCTGTTGGAAGGATCGGTTAAACAAGCCCAACAATCGGAGGGACGAATATTAGCACTTCAGAACTCCCTGACGCAAGTGGACTCCGTTCTGACGGCACGTCTCGACTGCGATCTCACCGCCGATGATTTGCCTCACGATTATCAGGTCTGTCGAAAAATTTTTAGTTTACAAAAAAAAAAAAAACTTACAAGCAAACTTGTCAAAAAGTTTGCATTCAGTTTTTTATTCCCAACTCATTTAAAAACTTTTGAAAAAAAAAAATGTTTTTCGAATGTTCGAAAGAATTTTGTTTTGCTCGAAAATAAGGGGAAAAGAAAAATATTTCTTCGTAATTTTTAGCTCCAAAGTTTCGTACTTATTACAAAATTCGAAGAAAAAAAAAACGTTGCAGATGACTCCGATGTTTTGTTTTTTCATTCTCGTCAATTTTTTTTTTTTTTTTTTTTTACCGGCAATTAGAAATTAATCGGTGAAATGGAGGGTCAGCAGTCGACGCTGGACGAAATGATGTCACAGATCGAGGAATACAAGGCGTCGGGAAAGCACGAAGCAGCGAGCAGGCTGCAGGAACAGATGGCACTGATAGAGCAAAAATTCTCTGAGATACAGAAGAAATTCGAACGTTTTCGTTCACCGACGAATCTCGAGCCGCGTCTGTCACGGGCACTTCGCGAACTACGGGGAATCGAGGAGGCCACCTGCCTGCTCGAGCTTGCCTCCGAAGATCCGGAAGCGATCGAGGGACAACTGAAACACTGCCTGGTAAATTTCGTTTTTCATTTTTTACATGCATGATTTGAGGTAGGCTGTTTTTTAAACGTACAATTAATTTTTGAGCATACATTAGGCCATTCCATTCTTAAGTATTTTTTTTTTTTTTTTTTAATTCCAACCTCTGTCTAAGGATAGATTTGGGCTTGAAAAAAAAAAAAAAATATATATATCACGAAAGTGGAGTTGCTGGGAATAAATTCTACGAGGTGTCTCACTCAAAGTTTAATTCGCGACGATTAATTTCATGCTGCATACACATTTGGAATATTTGTTATTTTTTTAAATGTTTTTATTTTTTTATAGCGTTTCTATCAGACACTGAGCGAGATAAAGAGTGAAATAGAGAGTATAATTGTTTCGGGGAGAAAATTGGTCGAGGATAATAATGTTTCGGAGCCGGAAAAATTTACGAAACGCATAGACACGCTCAAGAAGTTGTACAACAAGCTCGGCCTCGAGATCACCGAGTCCAAGGCGATCCTCGAAATGGCCCTCGAGCTTTCGCGCGACATTTACAAACACATGACGCACATAAACATGTCGGTGGAAAGTATTAACAAAGAGTTGGACAATCAGAAAAACATGCCAGATTTGCCAGTTAACGCGATCTACGTAAAGGTGAGTAAATTATCAATGTTGTTTTTAAATTTATTTCATTTTAAACAAATTGTAATTTACTTGAATTGAATTGAATTGAATTGAATTGAATTAAATTAAATTAAATTAAATTAAATTAAATTGAATTGAATTGAATTGAATTGAATTGAATTGAATTGAATTGAATTGAATTGAATTGAATTGAATTGAATTGAATTGAATTGAATTGAATTGAATTGAATTGAATTGAATTGAATTGAATTGAATTGAATTGAATTGAATTGAATTGAATTGAATTGAATTGAATTGAATTGAATTGAATTGAATTGAATTGAATTGAATTGAATTGAATTGAATTGAATTGAATTGAATTGAATTGAATTGAATTGAATTGAATTGAATTGAATTGAATTGAATTGAATTGAATTGAATTGAATTGAATTGAATTGAATTGAATTGAATTGAATTGAATTGAATTGAATTGAATTGAATTGAATTGAATTGAATTGAATTGAATTGAATTGAATTGAATTGAATTGAATTGAAAAAAAAAATATATATATACAATTCGGCGTTTTTTTTTGCAAGCAACATGACAATTATTCATGTATAAATTGATCTGTTATGCATGCATTGAAATTTTGAAATAATAGGAAACTCTGACCGAGGTTATACCGCGATTAAATGTCGTCAAGGATAAGCTCTTCGGGTGTCATGAGGAATTTACAAAACTATGCGATCGAATGTATCTGGAACAACTCAAAGACAAAATGTCCGATGTTGTTGGACGATTGTCGAGCACGGAAAGACGATTACGAGTTTGCAGTGGTGCAGAGGTAATATTTTACACATCCACACGCATACGCGCTAGCAGGGTGTGGCGAAAATGAAATTTATCTTTTTTTAAATTTTAGAAAATTGTCGCAACGAATTTATAAAATCGACGAAAAGGCATTTTTGTTTCCCCGCGAACTTTTGTGCAAATTTGCAATGAAAATTATGTTCCAGGACGAACCGAATGTCGATGAGATAAATGCATGGCTCTTGCAAATGGAACAAAAGCTCGACAGTTTGGACGCAATGCCCATCGATCAGCTCAACGAGCAACACTTCGAAAAATGCAAGGTAGAGTTTATAGAAAAAATTTAAATAATGAAAAAAAAAAAAACGGAATCGAAATTTGTCTCTTCAATTAATAAATGGTTGCTAGGGCATCTGGAATTTTTTTTTTTTTTTCGTTTTCCTATGAAAGAAAAGTTGATTATCGCGCTAAAAATGATTTTTGGGAAAGATTAGCTCTGTACGCTAAATTCCAAGAGGTCAATCACCTGACTTTTGTGTTTTTACATTGATCGTCAATTATTTCAAAATTTTTTTATTTCATAGGAAAATATTTTATACAAAAGTTATCCATTACAACGTAAATCTACCTCCCTGAATTTTTTCGTAATTTTTCGAGGCCCATTAAGGATCATCGAGATGCTTTAACAGCAACATTGGGTTTTCACATTAATCATTTATTATTTCGAAAAATCAGCATTGTGAAACAAAATGATAAATACAAAAGTTGTTCGGTATGACGAAATCTATCACCCTGAATTTTTTTTTGTAATTCTTAGGGACCCGTTAATAGTCGTCGAGATGTTTAAACATTTAAAATTTTGTATTTTAACATTGTTTATCAATTATTTCAAAACTTTTTCATTTCACACGAACATTTTTTGTACAAAAGTCGTTCATTATCACAGAATCTAACTCCTTGAAGTTTTAAATATTTTTTAAGGGACCTCTCAAGGGTCTTCGAGATGCTTAAACTGTTCAATTTTCGTATTTCCACTTTGATAATTAATTATAGCGAAAATTCAACATTGTATAACAAAATGATTGATACAAAAGTTGTTCAGTATAAAAAAATCGGTCTTTCGGAATTTTTTTTGTTCATTTTTAAGGATCCTTTAAGGGTCGTCGAGATGCTTAAACTTTAACATTTTGTATTTTCACATTGATTGTTAATTATTTCGAAAATTTTTCATACAAAAGTTGCTCATTATAACGGAATTCAGCTACCTGAATTTTTTAAATATTTTTAGGGACCTCTTAAGGGCCGTAGAGATGCTTAAACAGCAACATATATATTTTTCATTGCCACATTAATCATTTATTATTTCGAAAAATCAGCATTTTGAAACAAAATTATAAATATAAAAGTCCTTCAGCATAATGAAATCTATCTCCATGAATTATTTCGTAATTTTTAGACACCCCTTAAAGTGGGCCTTTGACATTATGCTTAAATTCTCCAATAAAAAAAAGGCATCGTTGCAGCACAAATAAATCGATCAATCAAATTTAGAAAAAAAAAAGTTTAGCAATGTCGAACAATGTACTTATGATTTTTCCATGCAACGTAAAATTTCGAAAATAAACAACGATCAAAGTGGTCGCATCAGCGACCATTTAGAATTTAGCTACAGAATTATCCTTCCACGAAAATTTATTTCAGCACTCTAGCCAGCTTTTTTTTCTATGGGAGTACGAAAAAAAAAAAAATTGACACTAGGTATTTAAATTTAAAAAATTTTGGTTTTTTTTTTTAAATTCAAGGCCATTCAATGCGAGATGATAGAGGCAAAGCCAAAGGTACTGCAGTTGCAACGCTCCGCTTTCTATCCGAAAGTGGCAGCTGTCTGCAAAAAGTGGGAAGAAATCGCCGGCAGAATTCAGGTACGTGAATTATGATTTTTTTTTTTTTTCCTTATAAATCTGCGATGCCCTAACGATGAAAAATTCGTCACCAAATTTTCTTTCGTTAATTCGTAGAATTAATTTCAGTGTATATTATATTAAATACATGTATTTTGTTTTTAATAATCACTCATCGCTTGTTTACTTATGGCTTGTAACTCGCTTTACACGTTTTAACAATTAGTTTGTAAAAAAAAAAAAAATAATAGTAATGATAATAACAATAAGAACATGCTCTCGATTAGATCTTGAACGAAAAGTTGCACAGTACAGCAAACGTAATCGTGAATGAGGAAATATGTAATGACTTTAACGATATTTTATTTTTTTTATTTTACAAATCAACGTTTTTGAGTCCATGAGTCCTTCACTCGTAATGAAAATTCATTTCAGCTGCTCTTCTGACAAATTAATCATGCGATCTCTCGATAAAAAATATCGATATTCATATTGAAGATGCTTCACACAAAGTTGAAAAATTATAGGGTTAATTATGGATACATATGTATTTTCACATAGAGTCAACAGAGAAACTTGGGATGTTTTGCACTTGGATTCCCATAAGAAAGTAAAAGTCATTGTGAATCGCAGTAGATCCCGATGAGAGGGAAAAAATTATAAAAAATAATCAACGACATCGAAGTCACCAAGGATATTTGGTTTCAGCTACAATTATGTTAAAAAGTTATAAATAAGAAATTGAAAAAAGCGTTCATGTTATAATTTGCACATTATGCTTCCTCATTACTTTATCCTGCCAACAAAGATCCCTTTATAAGCAAGTGGGTTTTTCGAATTTGGCTTCCTCATAGAGAACGAAAAAATAATGAGGAAGAAATGGGATTCTGAAAAAAATAGCTCTGCAAAAAATAGCCGGTAAAAAAAATAGCCTTGAAAAATAGAAAAATGGAAGTTTATCCTTTTTTTTGATTTGTGATATTTGCCACAAGCTATTTTCACCATGGGCTATTTTTTCCATGGGCTATTTTTTCCATGGACTATTTTTTCCGTCTCCTATCTTTTTTTGAGGCTATTTTTTACCGGCTATTTTTTTCGAGAGCTTTTTTTTTCCTATATCTGGAAGAAATTCAAAAAAAATTCTTGAAAAATTCAAACTGTCATATCTCAAGAACAGCGAGACCGATTTCGCTGAAATTTCGCGCACAGTTCAAGATCATTACCACCTTTGATGAATGCAATTTTTGTTGAAATTATTTAAGGGGTATACAATTTACGAGACTTTAAAAGTTTCGAAAAATTTCTGTGATCTTTCTAACTTTTGTAAAATTTTGAGGTATCGTGCTAAATTTTTCTTAGGTAAATGGAGTATCATCAAAGTATGGCATTGAATATGGCAAAAATGAATTGGAAGGTTCGTGTTTTATGAAATTTTGAATTTGAAAAAAAAAAATTTCTGGGACTCTAATTTCCCCAAATTGTGAGATATCTGGGGGAACTTTTTTGTTTTCATGAATAGAGCATCATTGAAGAAAGGTTGGTGGTGAATTTCGTGAGAATTTTAAAAAAGATCGGATTTTATGAATTTTTGAATTTTACAAAAACACTTTAAATTTAAATTTAAAAGAAATTTACAAAGTCTGACAGCTCTGATTTCACTGATATTGAGAACAGACGCTATTTTTAAACGCATGAAAATGCGTTTACCTTATGAAATATTGAAAATCTGTAAATGTATTTGCAACTTGATGCTTAATACATGAAAATACAAATGACATTATAGAGGGAAAAAACTTCAAGTTGAAACTTGAAAATTGCTTCCTCCTAATTTCGCGGAATGCTTAAGGTAGTTCTATCGTGGTAACTAATCCATAAGATTTAAATTTTTTTTTTTTTTATATCTTCAATGTTAATATAGTCTTCATTTCGCGAAACGTCAATGCCCCTTATCGACCTAATTACGGAGAAATTAATACTTGAAAATGCCAGTTCCTCAAAGCAAATTTGCTTCGGCATATAGAAGAACCAATTTCCGGTCACTTTAAAATGATATATCTTATCGAAAATCCAAAAGATTCTTACAAAAAACGAGACTTAGATTCATTAAAAACGTAAAAATCTAACGGGCCTAAAAAAAAAATATGATTGTCGACCAATTTTTTAAGCTATACTGATTTTAATACGAGCATCCGGGTAGTGATACACAACTTATGGCATAATGTCGTGACGGTGAAAAAATGTGGCAACGCGATATCGAAACGAAAGCGGTATTTGACAAGTCGAACAACATAACCTCTCCGCGTCAACGCCAATAGAGCGGGCGAGAGAGTGAGAGGGCACGAGAATGAAAAGAGAAAGAAAACGCAACGTTGCCACACGTAAATATCATACGAGATCTAGTAATACTTGAGTCGTTGCAATTACTATTTTACTAGTTACATAATTATTTACAATAAACCGTTGATTAATTGTATTCACCTGGGTAAGCTTATTTAATATTTATTAATTTTAACCCATATATCCAATATTTTTAGGAATCATCATTTAGACATTTATAGCTAATTGACTAGTCTGCAGCGATAGAACTACCTTAAAGTTTCCTCGACGAGGAAGCCAAAATTGAGGTGGTTTGTACAGAGAGCGTTCAGTATTCTGCAAAATTGAGGGCAAGCAATTTGCTTTTTTTTTTTATGCTTCAATGAGATTGTTTAATTTTGAAGAATTTTTAACAATTTTCATAGCTTTCATTGAATAACCCGTGTCCCTGATAAATTATGCAAATTAAACTTATTTGAAATTTCAAGAAGATCTATCTATGAAACTAGTCAGTCAACGATCTTGAAATTTTGCAAGGATAATCCGTAAACTCTAATGTGAAAATATGTCCAAAATACACGTGATTCCCTCTCTATTTTTCAACTTTGTGGAAAACATCTTTAAAACTCTCACCAAATCTCACGTTTGGCTGAGAACGCGTACGCGAAGCATCATAAAAAAAAAAAAATCATTATTTCTCATTCTTGATCATCCAACGGATTTTTTTTTTCAAAAAATATTTTTCGAATGAAATCAATTTTCACGTTTGCCCGAAAATTATTTATAATTCAGTCATTGTCAACGGCGAGATTGTAGAAAGGGAGAAAATAATTGAGGAAATTAATCATGATTTAAAAAAATTATTATTATTATTATTTTTTTTTTTTCATAATTTAATCGATTTTTCCCAACTGTCTGATGGGTAAATTGGTAAAAGTGCCTCAATGCATCCCGCCTGTATATGACAATACGGGTGTCCCATAATAATACAGGTGTTCCACACGAGGGACACGTTAATTCGCTTGTTAATTATCCAATTAAACCGCGAATAAAACATCCGAGAATCCCTTCCCACGTTGCGTAGCGTTGGAATTTCGAAAAGTCGAAAAATCCAGACATTATGCGAGTCCATTCACGAAATGTGAAACGCAACGAAAAAGTGAGTTGATTAAATTGGAGTAAAAAAAAAAAAAAAAAAGGAAAATCGTCATTCAGGTTTTACCGTGGTGGTCTGTCCAAGAGGTGTCCTTCTGCCTCTCAACGGTATCGAGTAAACGATATACCTCCATACATTTCTCACATAATATGTATATACGAATATATCGACAAATATAAATGGCAAAACATAATTATCGTTATTATGGAAAGTAATGACACAAATGGCAAATGTGAATTTTGGTGACTGAAATAAGGGTATGAATAGATCACGTTCTTTATTTTTTTCTTGGCACTGGAGTCTCTCCCCTTGAACCCATCACTGTTGTATTTGCACAATCACAAAAAAAAAAAAGAAAATGCATAAACAAACACAAACTTACGCACAATGAAAATTTCGGACGATCGACGGTGGTTGTGACGATTATCACCGTCGCGCGGTAAACGGGCGTATTGGTGATGGCTAAGTGGAATAAAACAACAGGAACAACACCAACAACAACAAAAAAAAAAAAAAAAAAAAAAAAAGAAACAAACGAGAAATATACAATTTTCGCTTTACTCGCATATCGAAGCGCATGGTTTGACCTCATTTAGCCTGGCTTCTTTTTACGTCCATAAACATACGTCATCGAGTCCCAAATAACACTTCAGCACTTCTCTTTTGTCGTATCTAACTTGTCGACTCGGTTCTCTGGTTTTACGTTAAAAATAGTAAAATACTTTTTTAAAGACGAGAATATCATTGAGGCATATGTGGACTGTCAATGATGAAAGATTAATGGCGTATCGATTGACACGTGAAAACGAGGGGTGTGGAATTTTTCGTCGATATTGGCAGTATAATTGGCATCCGATGCTCGTTGAATGCCAATATATTCGACAATGCTGAAAGATATATTGGCAATCAGTGATTTTTATTTATTTTGAAGCGAGATAAATTTTCTTTTATATTTTCATCGTATTTGCATCACCCAATTATTTGTTTTATATTGGCCACCCGGGTATATTGGCTCCTAATATTTTTTTTCCCCATTGTTGGTCAATTATATGAACAAATGAGGCCATTATATCGTTTATATATCTGATTGATATTGGCAATCGAATTATTTTACGAATGTTGCATGTATTGGCAGCCGACGATTTTGCAAAAATTGTCCAACAATTGGCATATCGAATTTAAAAAAAAAAGTATATTAGCCAATACATTGACGACCAATATAATATATTCGATATTGGTAAATTTGGCAGCCAAATATTTTTTTTAAAATAATGGCCAATAAATTTTAAAATGATTTTACGATTATTAGTCGAAACATTGGCAGCCAATTATTCATTAAATATTGTCCAATATATGTACGGTCAATGATTTTTTTACAATAAGGGCTCGTAAATTAGCAGCCTATAATTTTCTCAATATCAGCCTATACATTGGGGCGCCCATTGATTTTTATAAATATCAGCCAATATATCATTTCAACATATTAAAATCCAACGATTTTTCAACACAATGGCACCCAATGATTTTCATGAACATCGTCCAATAATTTTGCCAATATACTTCGATATTCTCGTCTTCGTAACGGTATTGTTTTCCGTTGTCTCATTATGGAAACGAGAAAAAAAAAAAAATTCAAAAATTAGAAAGAAAAACAAAATTCTGTGAAGAATCGTGTGTTTCGCAGGGATGGATTCTCAAGATCACTGATGATTTGTCGATAAAGAACAAACCCTGTGATCCTGACAAGGGGAGAGACAATATTGGCCAGAATAAATCTCTACCGCTAGAACATATCGCTACCGCTAGATTGTCAGATAAGAGAATACATAAAATAGGCGCGATGAACGATGTGATGTATGGAATAGGCTATCTGAATCCGGCATTCGATGATAAACAATGTCCTATCCCGGCGACTAACTCGGCGACGATGACGACGCCCAAAAGTTCGCCGATCGTCGTGCCGTTGCGAAGTAAAAAATCATCGAACAAATTGGAAAGAGTCAAGGATAGGGTTGTCGATATTGGCAGAGCGGCAAGACGTAGATTAGACATGAGCTCGATACCCGATGTCGTGCAAACGTCACAGCCCCAGACGATAAAACGCATTGAATCATCGTCATCGGCTTCTCCTCAATCGCCCGAAAGATACGACGTTATTTCCCTCGACGAGGATGAAGAATTCTTCTTATCGAAGAACAGTAAACTCTTCTCGCAGGTATCCGCTAATACACTCGTACCAATGGAAACGTCAGCAACAACAACAACAACAACAACAACAGCAACAACAAAAACACCAACAACAACGAGAGCCATGAATTCACGTTTGAATTCATTTCACGTTGTTGCCATTCGCGAAATGGAAATTGTCAAGTCCATCGCCTCGTCCAACAGTCACGTTGTCCTGCCAATTGCCAATTTTAGCGTCGAACAAATGCCACAGGTTGTCGAGAGAGTTGAGATAATCGAGGACACGGAGACCGAGCCTGAATCCATTGACGAAGATTCCGAGGATACGTTTGAAAGCATCAATTCGAAGCAACTCGTGCCTATACCAAAGAGCAATACGACATTTTCACCCGTGACATCGAGAAATATGAAAAAATTTACTCTTCGCTCGAACGAGGATTCGGCGAAAAAATATTCCTCCGATCCGCTGGAGCTTCAGGAACAACGACAAAAATCATTGCAATGTCCAAGAAAAAACGTCAGTTCAAGATCAGATGCGACTACAGGTGCAACGAATCCATGCGCTGTCGCCACGGCCAACAGTCAGGTGGAAAGAATGAATTTAACAGGTTTGAAGGACTCCGAGAGCATTGACGAGTATCTCATACTCGATGATCGAAAACCACGTTCAAGTTCGACGAAGGATAATGATGATGATGATGATGATGATGATGATGATGATGAAACGTCTAGAGGTGCCAGACGAAAGATCAACGTGAAAGGTCAACCGACAATGCGGGAAATTACGCGAGAGAGTGATGCAAATGGCATGACGAATGAGCGTGACAAATTGGATAATTCGTTAGCGACGAAGAGCAGCGGAAGTTGCGGTAATTTCGTTGTTCCTACGAGAAGAATGAAATTTTCGACGTTCGACGATACGATCGAGGATTGCGAGAGTTTTTACGGTAGTGACAAAGAGACCGATGATCCATTGATATTTTCCGATGATACGGAAATCGATGTTTGTAGTAGCTCTAGCTCCGAGGAGGAGGATGATGATACGAGACTCAGAGAGCATGTCGTACACCTCTTGGACAAGGTAAAACCGAAGAATGCGAGAGATTTTGAAAAAAAAAAAACACCAAACTTCTAAAAATATTTTCGGAAAATTGATTCATGCATCGTTCGATTGGTCTGTAGATGATTTTTTTTTTTTTTTGTTTAAATCATTAATCCAACCGTTATAATTTAATAACAAACGTTGCTTGCCTAACACCCAGAATACGCTTCGTCTGCTTCGCGGATCTCGCCTTTGAATTTTTCTCATTGTTGGGATTTTCATGAATCGAGTGCGCGCGTTCATTTTGTCGCTTCTTTCATTACCAGAATCCGATGGACAGGACATCGTCGCGCGTTGATGCGAAAAATACCGATGCTGAGAAGCATAAAGTTGATGGCAGAATTGCGAGAAGCGCCGTTGGTTCGTCGAGAACTGGATTCGAGAGAAATATCATTGAATTCGAGCAGGCTGCGCAATTGATGCTTCGACGAATGGACGTTATGCTGATGACGATCGGTGCTATCGCCAATGAGAAGGATCCATCGAAACGCCTGGAGGTAAGCGCGGTCCTAACGATGCACGGTTGGATGATTGAGTCCCGAAAGAGAAAAAGGTTGCAAATTATAAGTTGCAAAAATTGAACGTTGTCGGACTTGTCGTCGAAAAAAAAATTCGAAATTTTGTGAAAAAAAAAAAAAAAAACGTATCGAAAATTCAATTAGTAATCGAAAAATTTGCCAGACTTGAGGGAATTTTCAATCCACGAGACGAGACATCTGCCCGCATGAGCCGATATTCGGTTGATGGCTCTCTTGTGGGACATTTTTTTTTTTTTTTGCTTTTCCTTTTAGGTACTGAAAGGCGAAGTGAGCTGCCTAGCACCGGACGCGGCGGCTCTGATAAGCAAAGGCGACGGTTTAGTGATGACGGTGCACATGAAAGATCCGACAAGAGCCGAGAAGATAAACAACGATCATCAAGACAAATTACGAAGCAAGTGGCATCAGGTTATGACGGAGGTCGATGGGAGACGCGTGCAGGCACATAAAGCCGAGGAAATGCTGAGGCAATACAACAAACTGATTGCCGATTTTGAGGAATGGTTTCGCAATGTACCAGCCAAATTGGAGCAGGCAAATAATTACGAGGGACAGTTGGAAACATTTACGGAGGAATTTGACGTTAAGAACGAGCAAGTCCAGACGCTGAACGATCTCTGCGCTGAGCTTAAGAAATTGAACGTCGGATATCCGGAAACCGTGCGTTACAGTATAAACACGAGATGGCAAGAGATAAGCTCGCAGTTCAAGAGATACAGCGGTGGCAAGGACAAGGATAAACTCGTTACGGACAAAAAGGTCGAATTGGTGAGTAGGAGTAGCAACGTTTTTTTTTTCTTTCAATTCTGTTCTCATGTCCTCTGAATACCAGTTTGGTGAATGGTCTGTGGCGCAACAAAATGCGTTCCAACTTGACATTTTCCTGTTGAATACTTTCCGACCGCACACATTCCAAGTAAACACATTTCAACTGAATACGTTCCAACTGAACGCGTTTCAAACGTACTGCACGTCCGAACTGAAAACTCCACACGTTTCAACTAAGCACGCTCCAACTCTTACGCATTCCAACCAGGCATATTTCAACTGAACGCACTCCAACTGTGCATGTTCCGGCTGTACTCGTTCCAAAACTGGACACATTACAACTGGTCATGTTCCAACTGCAAACATTATAACTGTACACGTTCCATCTCTCTACGTTTCAATTATATAATGTACTAACCGAAAGCATTCTAACTCTAAACATTCCAACCGGATATATTTCAACTGAACATGCCCCAACTGTACACGTTCCAACTGAACTCGTTTAAACGAAACTCATTCAAACAGTGCACGTTCCAACTGTTCATGATCCAATTGAAAACGTTATAACTGTACACGTTTCAGCTCTGTACGCTCGAACTGTTCATGTTTCAACTGTTTAGGTTCCAACTGTATGTGTCCCAACTGAAAAAAATTGTAGCTGTACACGTTCCAACCCTATACACTCCAACTGTTAATGTTCCGACAGTTCTGGTTCCAATTGTTCATGTTCCAACTGTGAATGTTACAACTGAAACCGTTCTAACTGTACCTACATGTTCCAACTGTATACGTTCCAACTCTATATGTTCCGACTGAACACGTTCCAGCTGTACACGTACCAACTATACGCATTCCAACTGTATACGTTTCAAGTAAACGCAATCCAACTGTGCATTTTCCGACTGTAATCGTTCCAAAACTGGACATATTACAACTGGTCATGTTCCAACTGCAAACATTATAACTGTGCACGTTCCATCTCTCTACGTTCCAATTCTATAATGTACTAACTGAAAGCATTCTAACTCTAAACATTCCAACCGGATATATTTCAACCGAACATGTCCCAACTGTACACGTTCCAACTGAACTCGTTTAAACGAAACTCATTCAAACAATGCACGTTCCAACTGTTCATGGTCCAATTGAAAACATCATAACTGTACACGTTTTAGCTCTGTACGTTCGAACTGTTCATGTTTCAACTGTTTAGGTTCCAACTCCATGTGTTCCAACTGAAAAAAATTCTAGCTGTAAACGTTCCAATCCTATACGCTCTAACTGTTAATGATCCGACAGTTCAGGTTCCAATTGTTCATGTTCCAACTGTGAATGTTACAACTGAAACCGTTCTAACTGTACCTACATGTTCCAACTGTATACGTTCCAACTCTATATGTTCCGACTGAACACGTTCCAGCTGTACACGTACCAACTATACGCATTCCAACTGTATACGTTTCAAGTAAACGCAATCCAACTGTGCATTTTCCGACTGTAATCGTTCCAAAACTGGACACATTACAACTGCTTATGTTCCAACTGCAAACATTATAACTGTAAACGTTCCATCTCTCTACGTTCCAATTCTATAATGTACTAACCGAAAGCATTCTAACTCTACACATTCCAACCAGATATATTTCAACCGAACATGTTCCAACTGTACACGTTCCAACTGAACTCGTTTAAACGAAACTCATTCAAACAGTGCACGTTCCAACTGTTCATGATCCAATTGAAAACGTTATAACTGTACACGTTTCAGCTCTGTACGTTCGAACTGTTCATGTTTCAACTGTTTAGGTTCCAACTGTATGTGTTCCAACTGAAAAAAATTGTAGCTGTAAACGTTCCAATCCTATACGCTCCAACTGTTAATGTTCCGACTGTTCAGGTTCCAATTGTTCATGTTCCAACTGTGAATGTTACATCTGAAACCGTTCCAACTGTGAATGTTACAACTGAAACCGTTCTAACTGTACCTACATGTTCCAACTGAACGTGTTCGGACTGAACACGTTCCAGCTGTACAGGTACAAACTATACGCATTCCAACTGTATACGTTTCAAGTGAACGCAATCCAACTGTGCATTTTCCGACTGTAATCGTTCCAAAACTGGACACATTACAACTGCTCATGTTCCAACTGCAAACATTATAACTGTAAACGTTCCATCTCTCTACGTTCCAATTCTATAATGTACTAACCGAAAGCATTCTAACTCTAAACATTCCAACCGGATATATTTCAACTGAACATGCCACAAATGTACACGTTCCAACTGAACTCGTTTAAACGAAACTCATTCAAACAGTGCACGTTCCAACTGTTCATGATCCAATTGAAAACGTCATAACTGTACACGTTTCAGCTCTATACGTTCGAACTGTTCATGTTTCAACTGTTTAGGTTCCAACTGTATGTGTTCCAACTGAAAAAAATTCTAGCTGTACACGTTCCAACCCTATACGCTCCAACTGTTAATGTTCCGACTGTTCAGGTTCCAACTGTTAATGTTACAACTGAAACCATTCTAACTGTACCTACATGTTCCAACTGTACACGTTCCAACTCTATATGTTCGGACTGAACACGTTCCAGCTGTACACGTACCAACTATACGCATTCCAACTGTATACGTTTCAAGTGAACACAAAATCCAACTGTACGCGTCCCAACTAGGCACACTTTCTTACCGAACGCGTTTAAATCAAATGCGATCCAACTTTACACGTTTCAACAGTTTACGTTTCAAGTCAATACACGGTCTAGCTTTATCCGTTTCAACTGAACACGGTTTCAACTGAACGCCTTCCAACTGAACCCACGAGATATTATTTTCGCTCATGCATAGAAACTTTGGCCTTTGTTCTGCGTCCAATTGACGTTTGTGCGGACAACTGGCGAGCTTAGAGTTGGGGCATGCAGAGTTTGAACGTGTTCAGTTTTCTTATCAAAGAATTTCTCCGTTTCGATATATGCTGCCGACAAACGCGTATTGCTTCTTTCTCCGACTCAGGATATCGGTGGTGTGAGCACTCAAGATTTTGCCGCTCGTTCGAACAAATTGCGCGATGCAATATCAACGATATCGAGATCCTTGAATTCCACGCCACTCAACGGCAAGGATTACGAGCTATTCCCGAGTCAGGAGGAGTGCTTGAAGAAAATGAGCAACGCACTGAGCATACTCAAGCCCAGCATCGACGAGATGGGCTATCTTTGCGAGAGCAGCGCGAGAACACTGAAGAAGGAACAAGCCGAGAATGTGAAGCGTATGACGGAGAAATTGAGGGACGATTGGCTCACTGTTAATCGCCAGTACAGCGAGAGGAACAATCGTTGGATCAAGTGCAATGAAAAATGGAAGAATCTTAATAACGCCTGCTGGAACGTATTCGAGAGGCTCGACAAGCTTCAGGAAACACTGAGGAATCTCGAAGAGACCGAAAACTTGAAGGATTGTCATTCCGTGATATCGCGAATCGAGCAAGAAGCTGGAAAAATCAAGTGTGCGATAAATCGTATCGGTGTATTGAATGCAGAAATCGCGAGTAGATCGTCGCCTGAAGATGTAACGGATTTGAAAAATACCGTCGTAAACGTGACAAGAAGATGGGAAAATTTGCTCGCCGATTTCAACGCTCAGAAGGAAAAGTAAGTGCGAAATTTCATTCCTTTTACAATCGATACAATCAACTTTCGACTTCATGAACTCACGGTATAGATGACACAACGAAAATCGCAATGCGCGTACTTTTTTTTTTCGTTTTCCTCAATTCTACACAAAGTCTACTCAAAATTTTGACAAATCTCCAAGCAATTGGATTCTCGATCAACCCTAGTTTACCATTCCGGGGGTCCCAGGGACCCCGGGCCCAGTGCAAAATCGATATTTCTTTCGTCTTCTTGGACGTTCTTCTTTCTTTAAACCCGGTATAACTCAGAGCTTTTTCGTTCTATCGAATTTTTTTTTTTTTGCTACGGACCTGTTCCTCGATTGAATCTCCATCGATTGAATAACAAAAACAACTGAAATATGTCAATTATAGCTGGATTTGTGGGGAAAAATCTGCGTGGGATTCACGGGACCCCAGTGTGATAGCGTCGTAGGTAAAAAATAAGTGTGTTAGCTTAGGGTTAAGATTACTAAGCAGAGAGTGAAGGGCGGGCAGTGGCTCAGCGGGTGAGGCTCTGGGTTCGCACACCACGGACCCGGGTTCGAGTCCCACGGCCGACATCAATGGAAAATATTTTCTATGTGTTTTTCTGCAATCTCGGTGGTTTGGGGAGCCCACCGTAACAATTAAATCAATAGAATCTTCTCTGCGATGGGTTGGTGACCGATTTGTGGCTTTGGTGGACTCCTGAAGCGGTTCTTACCGCTCGGAAGGTGGCGCGCTTAGCTGCGTGCACTGACTTACCTACTGAATCGCAGAGAAGGAGGATCCGACCTAGGGCGCCACTGGGGTACCGTGCTTGAGTTTACTAGCATCGTCACCAGGGGGACTAGGTTGGAGCCGTCCTGTATCGACGGAGGTTTTATGCGGTTTCTCTCCGTTAAGGATGTTCCTCTGTTATATCGATTTAATGTCATCGACTTGAAATTTTTACAGCCCGTTAGTGTTTATCCCCAAAACGTGTGTGCAAAGATTCAATGAGATTAGGAGCCTCGTTGTCGAGATATTAAATGTTTAAAAAAACATTATTTAACATGCGTTCTTATGGGCGCACACGAAAAACAGGTTCTAATCGTTCTGTAATTCACGAACTCGAAATGCCAGCACCTTTTAAAAATTATACGACCTAGATCTATATATAATAAAACCGTGTGCGAAAGCTCACCTTAATTAGGAGAATTTTCGTTGAGTAATTAAATGTAATATGTTTAAAAATGCTGAAAAAAATCGGGCGTTCGCTGTCGATTTTAGACGCGACGGACAATGTTGCCGAACTCAACTCGTCGAATCAGGCTTTTTTTTCAGAATAAAATCCTGGAATTTTTTTAGCGTCTTTTCATAGTATATGGCATAAATAATAACTTATAAAATGTCCGTTATTATCCCTCTATACATTTTGGCAAGGGAAAAATTGAAACAATGAAAATTTCGCTCTTTTTGTGCTTCAACTCTAAACGCTGCTCAAACTATACATAATAGAGGAAAATTGCTCATATATAATTTTATAGGTAACTAAATTCTCTAAAATAAAGTCCGCGACGGCATATATCTAAAGTTAATTATTGAGGCGTGGGAGGCGTCCAAAGTTGTAAAAATAATTAAAAAAAAAAACATTTCAAGTAGGTGGCTTTATTTGAATTTAGTTATAAATAAAGTTTTTTGGGCGGTAATGGCTTTCTCGTTGTGCCCAGTTAACGTATGAATTTTTATGCATTTTTAATTCAATGCTAACGCGGTGATATGTAATTTAACATCTAATGGGTCTACTATTCTGCGATTTTACAAAAATCACACTCCATCGTCACGCCACTTCGGACACCTCTCACTCATCCGCTATTGACTTATTATGTATACCGTCCCGGACTTTTTTTATAGAAAATTTAATTCTCTACAAACTTCTTATTGGGCAATTTTCTCTATCTTGAATAGTTCGGACAGCGTTTGGAGTTGAAGCTGGGAAAACGTGAATTTTTAATTTTTTTTTTTCCAACATAAACGTTAATATTTCAAAAACTTACAGGAGTATATTACTATAATTTTTATACGTTGTTATTAATGCCACTTACCATCGAATAGCATTTAAACGAAACCTCAAAGTTCTAATTCTGATTTCGAGAAAATAAATTAACTGGTCGAGATGAGTGAGGATTTGACGTTGGCACCACTGAGCCCTGCCTGTGTATAAGCATAGGGACCCCCCTCGGACGACTCGTCCCGCAAACAAACAGAGGAACATCCTTAACGGCGAATGCGATATCAGGGCGAAAGGGAAGCGAAGCGGCTGCAGCCGTAGGATCGCAGATAAAAGGTGGTGATATCAATGTCGGAGGAATATGAGTCGTAGAAAAAGGTTGTGAAGTGTATATGAGATCACGCTACCCTTGTAAAAATCCGTAAAGGTTATGCAAGTAAAACTCCCGCGTTATTATTATTACTGAGCAGAGAGCGAAAAATTCTAGGCTACGACCGATAAAATACGAGAAAGATAGTTCAGGAGTCATAATGACAGTAATAAAAATTGTCCAGTATCAAGAAAAAAATCATCACGGAATCCTCAATATTCGTATATATGCACCGCTAGGCAGTAATGTTATTTCAGCTATTATAGCCGCGTGGCCTGGGCCATGACTCTATAGCATCAATTTTGTACAGCTATTTCAGTTGTCCCTTGTCTCGCGACTCGCGTGGATCTCCAACATAACTCTGTAGATCTGCACGCTTTCACCTTGACAACTTTGCGAGTCACGTTTGTTTTGTTTTTTGTTTTTTGTTTCTTGTTTTTTTTTTTCATGTTTTCACGAGACTCTCGTTTGTCCCCGTTGTCCTTTTTGTCCTTGCTGTCGTCGTTGTCATTGTTGTCGTTGTCATCATAGTGTTCTTATCTTTCGTGATCAGGATGAATAAGAAACGAGCCGGTATGGATAAGGCGATCGAATCGTCGCGCAACATCGTCGAACAGGTCAATACTTTGCTGTCATCAAGCGCTAATCCATCCGACAACACATCACTGTCCATCAGACTGTCGATGATAAAAGTGAGTAAACTTTTTTTTTTCTTTTGTCACCACAGAAGTGAATGATAATGTTTGAAAAAAATGTCTCCGTAAATGCGTCCGAATATTTTGTTGTTTGCGGTAATTTAATGCAAAAATTGAGTGACTTGGAATTAGTTGAGGAGAGACTCGTAAAATTGCGTGAATTCTTTGTACAAAAATGTTTAATGTTTCGCGTTGATTAACATTTTCATAAAAAACGTCATTGGATAGACACACGTCAAAGCCCCTATTGGCGTTCAGCTTTTTATATTTTCGATTGCTTTTGATATCGTTCGACCTAATAAACACTGAAAAAAAAAAAAAAAAAACACTTTTCTCAATTATCACGCTTTCACAGTTCTCTCAAGGCAGAGCACGAATACGAAATTTTTATTATCATTTTTATCGATAAGTACGATTCTTTTCGATTTCGTTTTTTTTTTTTTTTTTCGTACCTTTTTCGAGCTTAATTTTATTTCTCAATTCTCTGAATGTAAAAATAATTCACCGGCTTAGTGTCTCGTAAAAAGAATATATTTTTTTTTAAATTATTATTATTTTTTTTTCCTCGCTATTGTCGAACCGAAAAGATTTTTTTTCGTACAAAAGAAAAATCATTGAACCACGCTCCGTGTGGGGGCATACGATTAAAAATAGATTTTGTCCTACGGAGATTTGTACGGTGGTGTTGTGTATTCGTAATTATAAATAGAACTCTCTCGGGTTCGTTTATGAGCGTAAAATAGGATTTTCGTGTGACTATCTTTTTTGGTATTGTGCGCGCGAAAAAAAAAAAAAAAAAAAATCAACAAATATGGTATTGTTAACGAAGGCACGCGAGGTGGAGCTACGAACACAGAGAATGACATTCGAGGCTCTGAAGAGTCAACACGCGGGCCTGGAAACGGAACAGCGAGTCAATCGGATGGCGATGGACATTGAAAAGGTAAACAACGTCGATATGAAACTTTTTTTTACGACGAACTCGTAGCCAGTGAGGATAATTTACAATTTTCAGGCGAGAAAGTGAAATTGAAGAAAATTTTGTCGTTTTTTTTTGTTTTTTTTGTTTTTTGTTTTTTTAGGCACAGACGAGTCTGTCAAATCATCGTGATTATGTCGAGAACAAATTGGTGTCTTTGAAAAAATATATGCACAGCCTGGACGGAATTATGGGTTGGGTTATGGAGACACGAACGAGACTGAACATATCGCGTGAATTGCCACAGCAGGAAAATGTCAAAGTCGTCGATAATATCATGGTGCGTTAAATAATTTGTCGTAGCTGGTCGTAGCACTCTCGAGCCCGATCTTTTAATCGTTAATTTTTGTATTTTTTTTTTTTTTTTTCACACAAAACGGAGATTTTTTTTGATACTTATTGTTATTTTTTTTTTTAATATTTTTATGAATTTTCAGGCTGCCGTGAAAGATCGGGAGATGGAGGTGAAGGACGTTTTGGAAAATTATACAAATTTGGAAAAAGAGTGCGAATCCGCGAGGCAGCCGATCTCAGTCGAGTTTCAAGTGAGTCAAGATAATTTTTTTTTATAATTTTTCGAAAAAAACTAGATATAATTATTTTGGAGAAATCGAAGATTTTGCTTCCTTCTAGCTTGGTGAAAAGGTCATTTTTGAATTTCAAACGTCCTGCACCGCAAATCGGCTCAAAAATAATTCCCTTTTGTATTTTCATATTTTTATCTCAACTCTGATCCGTGGCCCTCAAGGGTTGGATTTTCGCATTCAACCCTTTAAGGAGCACACCAAATCTACGCAACCGATTTAGATGAAATTTGTCTTAGGGTGGTTTCTTCGGGTTCGCTGATTACGAATTTGAACTCAAAATTCGAAAATTCAAAATGGTGGGTCCAATATGGCAATATCAAGTGACTGTTGGGGTTTCGGTCCACCATATTGGATCCGCCATTTGGAACTTTCGAATTTTTAGTTCAGATTCGTAATCGCAGCGATCCAAGAAACCTTTCTATACCAAATTTCATCTAAATCGGTTGGGCAGACTTTATGTGCCCCTGAAAGGGTTGAATGCGGAAATCCATCCTCTTGGGGGGGCACGGATTAGAGTTAAAATAAAAATCTGAAAAAAATGAGGGAATTATTTTTGAATTACTCGGAGCCGATTCGCGCTAGGGGATGGTCGAAATTCAAAAATGACCTTTTTAAGGACCAAACTTGAAAAATTCACAAGTCCGCATCTCGAAAACCAATGAAGCAATCGTGAGCAAACATTGCACGCGACTCGTGCACGAGATAGACTTTTTGTTTCTTGAAATTTTTGCCGCAACCTTTCAACAGGTGTCACGTTTTACATGATTTTGAATTTTTCCAAAAATTTCTGTGATCGGCCTAGATTTCGTAAATTTTCATTTATCGGCTCGAAATTTTTTTACAAAAATAGATCATGTGACATGTGGATGTTTGGTATGGAATTTGGCAAGAATCGCTTGAGAGGTTAAGATTTTTTTTTCCAAGCTTTGAATTTGTCAAAAATATCTCTGATAGCCCTAACTTTCGCAAATATTTGGCTTGTGCATTGAAAGTTCAAAGGCCGGTTGTGCACGGTATTGAATTTAACGAGAATCGCTTGAGAGGTTTGATTTTCAAAAAAAAAAAAAAATTAATTTAAGAAAAATCTGCGATCGCCCAAATTTGCGCAAATTTTAAGATATCGGACTTTTATATTTTCGACACAAACGGAAGATTATTGAAGGGTCATTGGCATTAAACTTTGCAAAACTCAGCAAAAGAAACGTCGGACTTTATTGAATTAAATTTTTTTTTTCCAAATTTTATTTAATAATTTGTGTTAGTTTATTACATTCTTAATTGAATCAAATTCAGGAAAAAAAAGCGTGCAAATTAGAAACTTGCACATTGCTTCGTCATTGTTTTATCTCGTTCGCAAAGCTTTCTCGATGAGGAAGCCCAAAATTTCCCACTTGCTCGTACAGAGGGGAGCTTTGTGATCGTGATAAAATAATGAGGAAATCAATGTGCAAATTTATAATTTTTTTTTTTTTTCAATTCTCACAATTCTTATAAAATCTTATACATGATCATTATACTTAATATCTTATTAATAATTAATAATAATTAATATACTTAATAAATCATTATACTTAAACAATTCTTATAAAAAAAAATAAAAATAAAATAAAATAAAATAAAATAAAAATTCTTATAAAATTATTAAAAAAAAAAAAAAATTATAAAATTCTTATAAATTTCAAGAGAGATGATCGTTATTATTTTGATGGGTCTGATAAATTGAAACATTTTTTGATTCATAGTGTATAAATATGGTGGAAATTTATGCACAAAAAAAATTTAATTTTTTTTTTTTCTCGAAAATCGTTATCGAGTTATCATCATTGAGTCAAAGTGATAAGCAATGAGTTTGAGTAATTAAAAATCATATGAAACAATCGATAATCGTGCTGCAGGAAAAATTGAAGAAACTCCGAGAAGATTGGCACTTTGTTAAGCATCGTGGTCAATTCTCGAGCTCCGGGGAGTCGTCGACTAAAGCGGAAATTACGTCTTCACGAAAAGAGGGTAAGTGGAATAAATTCAATGTACAAAAATCTGTGACAGTGGATATTGATTAGCAATGACGTTAAAGATCACGAAATAATGAGAAAAATATTACGAAATTTACGCTATCTTGACAATCTTGGTCATTTTTTGTTGATAACGACTTGACCAAATTTAAAAAAAAAAAAAAAATTGGTACATTGATGATTTTTTCGTCACTGGATAAAGTATTAAGGATGTATGAGCACTAGCTTCACGATCATATAAAAATCTGAATTTTTTATATGGTGTAGCTGAAGTGTATATAATAAAACCAGCAAAATTTCAAAGCGGGTCAACGACTCTTTACGCGAGTAATTAATTCGTGAAATCAAGATATTTATCCCACGCCATATACGAATTCTGGGCTGACGCAACTTTGAAACAGAAATTCGTATCTTTCACGATCAGATACGATCAATATTAAAACTGTTAAATGTTCAGAAAACTATCACGATTACATGCATTCCATAAAAATTGGGGGTCAACGAACCTTTTGACATACAATTATCGATTTTAAGGAAATTTTTCGCGTGTGTCGCATTATGAGCGGTCCGACTCTCTCTTGTTTCATGCGTGCCCCTCGCTCACCGCGCTCACCCGCGCCCACGTTTCCGCTCATTTCCCCCCACCTTGTGCTCATACATCCTTAATGAAAAAAAAATTAACAATAAACTTTTTAATAATTCACAATTGTTTCAATGAAATAATATTTATTATTATTATTATTATTATTAATTAAAACAATGACAAATTAATATTTTGACTAGAGTTGAGAAGCATCTCCACAAATTCATACAACCAATAACCATACAGCAATGCTGTCTCAACTCTAGTGAAAATATTAATTTCTCGGTTTACTAATTAATAATAATAACAATTAATATTATTTCACTAAAAGTATTGTGAGTAATTTCATGCTTTTTTAAACCAAGTACACGATTAATCTGATTTTTGTCATGCTGCTTTATTCACCTATACTGTATTGAAACAATAGTTTTTTTTTTTTTTTTTTTAATTTCCTCTGCATTTTCTCCGGACTTATATAAAGGGGAAAAAAATCGCAATTTCTGCAAGGTGGCTCATCAGTGAATTAAAAAACCGGCGATACGAATGAAACTTCGGGAGAGTGTTATCTAAGATGCAATGAACGCTCTCTCAAAATTTCAGGGTATGTTGCCAAGCAAATTATTGCGAACGAGTAATTTAAAATTACCTATTTTAGGATGGGTCTTATGGCAGTTGATTCCATTTTCACCGGAAGTGACACGATACCTTTTGATAAAGACGAGAGTTCTTATTCAAATTTTGAGCATTCAAAGATTAAATCGTGAACTTTCAAATGGTATTTAAAAAATTGTGTCTTGCCAGGGATTTTCCCGAGAAATTTAATCGCGAAAGTCATCGTGCGTGTGCAAATCTCGGATACAATATAATATGTCTGTCATTTTGCACGCGAGGAAACATATGAATATCAGCTATCGTTTTTGACTCGATCGCTCTGACAGCGTTAAATACTTTTCGTCACTTGAGACTTTATTTATAATATTATTTATAATAAATTATGGATAAAATATCACGGGAAACGTCATCGAAATTCATAAATTTTATTTAGACAGAGTATTTAGAAAATATTATGATAGGTTTATGATTTTTTTTCACGTCACGATTTTTGACTAATAGTGTTGTCACTGATGGGCCGCCTTGAGCCTCGTCAAAAATTAAATTTTCATGCGTGAATTGTGTAGGTGAAAATTCCCAAATAATTCAGGCACATTTCTACATTATTAGTGAATATCTGATTTAAAAAATTCCGATTTTTCTGTGCATTTTGATCTACCTGGTGAACCTACTTAAAAAAAATATATAAATAATATAAATAGCCTTTTCGATAAGGGTTGAAAGTGCTCCATACATCTATATCTATATTAATAGCATCTGTCCTGTTGGGTTAACGTCTCAACAAGTGTTTATCGAAGACTGGCCAGGCTCATCAGCCTCGCTATGTATAATGTATATATATATGTGTGTATATATTAAGGGTGGCCCTTAATATCGGTAAAAAAATTTTTTTTTGTCTTACCCCCTAAATCGATTCGAAATATTAAAAAATGATTTTTAAGACTGATATCCGCCCTTAATTTTAATATTAACAGGTGCCTCAAAGGCCCTTAAACCGCTTGACTGGTGGAAATTTCGGGTAGACAAAACTTTACTTACTATCAACTTGAAATTTGGTATCCGGGGGTTTTCTGGGTCGCTGAGTACGAATCCGCACTCAAAATTCAGAAATTCAAGATGGCGGATCGAAAATGCAAAAAGACATTTGACGAGAGCAAAAGTTAGTACTCGAGGGTTTTCGGGGTCGCTGATCACGAATCTGCACTCCAAATTTAGAAATTCAAGATGGCGGATCTAATATGGCGGACCAAAAATGCAAAAAGACATTTGACGAGAGCAAAAGTTGGTACTCGGGGGTTTTCGGGGTCGCTGACTACAAATCTGCACTCCAAATTCAGAAATTCAAGATGGCGTATCCAATATGGCCGACCGAAAAAGCAAAAAGTCTATATATATATATAGAAAAAGCAAAAAGCCTATATATATATATATATATATATATATATATATATAGGGAATTTCGTGCCAAGACGGCCTGTCTTCGCCTACACGATTTTCGTTTAAATAAATAAATAATTATTTAAATGAATAAACAAATGAAATTTTTTTTCCAATTAGCTTTTTGCACGGCATCGCTAAAATATAATTTATACTCTACCTAAATTTCAATTTTTCTTTAAAATTAGTTCCCCCGATTTCGCATAGTTGCAATGAATTTATTTATTTTTCTCCTGAATAGCAAACAGTGTTTCGTCAGTTTCTAAAAAATGGGCAAACTTCCGGCTAAAGCGACCAAATTCGAATGAATTTGGTAAAGTAACTTTATAATTAATCAAAGTAACTTTATAATTAATATATAATCTTCGTAAACGTCTGAACCGACATTTTTTTTTTTGTTTCTTGGAGTAAACTTTGTCGTATATAGCATACAAGAAATATCGGCGAAGAGGCCAAAGACCTCGATCCTTGCGTGTTGATAATTTTCTTGATCGCTGGAAAATCAATGTTAACTTTTAAAATCAGAAATCTTCCCCTACAAGCTCTTTCTTCGATGCGAATGAAAAAAAAAAAAAAAAAAAAAAAAACAAAGTAAAAAAATTCCGAGCAGGCTTGGGGTGCGAGTAATTTCGAGGTGGAATGCCTGATGCGTAGTACGTAATATAGGTTGTATGAGAATGGTTACAAGGGATACGTGTTGGGTACAATGGAGCTGGAGAGGAAAGGAGGGCCGAAGAGTATACACGAACGCGCAGGGATAAAGGGTGACCCTATAGTCCCTTTGCACACGATATGTAAGCACGATTTTCCTTAAATCCAATCTGTTCTCTTAATTGAATCGCTCGCAAAGTTATACAAGGACCTATCCGGTCTACACATTTCTATCGATGTACAAAAAAGTATCGATACATATGTTATATACAATTTTTTTCGGGTATACCATACCCGATCTTGCATGTCTTTTTTGAGTGCAAACATTAGGACCAAGTGGATATTATGCAAATCAGAGAAAAATTAAAAACAGAGCACTATATACAAAGCAATATGTGCCACTATTATTATTCTCAGATTTGAAGGATTTTGCATTTTTTAAATACGAGAGAAGAACGGTAAGAGGAAAATATATTTTTTTTTTTCTCGATTAAGGGAGCTTTCCAGTGTGACAGCCCGAAAAATCGCTGTTTTTCGCGATTTTTTTTTTTTAAAGAAAAAATAATCTAATCGGTCTGGTTTTTTTTTTGTATATTAATTGGGTATTGAAGAATACAAAACAATTTTTTAAAGATCGATTTATTTATTAATTAATATCTATAAAAATGATGAAACAATTGTTGCAGAAAATGCACTTGGATGTGGTGTCCACGTTGGGGGTCACAATTTTGATCTGAAACAAAAAACACAAAAAGATTATTGATCGGTATATAATTGGCTTTCGTGCTATGGAGGCTTTTTTTTTTTTGCAAAAATGGCGCCGGTTTGAACAAAAAGTATCGATTTTAGCATTTTTTTTGGCAGTTTTTTTTACAAAAAAATAGGAAGATGTCAAAAAAAAAAAAAGCTTCCATAGCACGATAAACAATGACGTTAAGAATATTGTGTAAAAAATTCAACTCGATAGCTTTAAAACTCTGCCCTCCAGGTTGGACACCGTTTTAAAAAATGCTGTTTCGAGAAAAACGCGTTCAAAGTTTCAAGTGAGGAAATTTTAGGTAAATCGTTTACTTACGGTCAATCAGCGATGCCAGGTCCATACAATATCTCTTCTGCTTCTTCTAAAAGATCGTGCTCAATGGATTGTTCAGTCAAAAAAAAAAAAATCGATTTTTTGAAAATTTCACACTGGAAAGCTCCCTTAAAGCTGCTAATTTGCCCGAATAAAATTATTAAAAATAATAATTATGTGAATGGCGCGTGCGCAGATGAACAACGGATCGCTAGAAAAAAATCTTGTTAAAGTATAGCCGATTCCGAAGAAATCCTCGGGTGATTCGTAATTTTTCGCATTTTTTTTCTTGGCTTTAAATAAAACTTAATTTTTTATTCACAAAAACACACCGTATATGTTATTTCGATTTAAAATTTCAATTGAAGTTCGGGTCGTGTTAATATTGAGCTACACAGCGTGGAGACTTCACGTACCTTATTTTTTTTTTTTTTTTTTACCAAATACTGACGTATTATCCACTGGGAGCAACAATATGTTCCAAAGTAACGGTCACCCTATAGTGTGTAACTACTATGAAAAATTTAATCGTCCGTAACTCGATAACCAGCTGTGCTACAGCGCTGAAATTTCGCAGTCGAGTAAAGCACGATAACCCAAAAAAAAAAAAACAAACGGTGAGAGATTTTCTGAAATTTTCAATTTTTCGAAGAATTTCTGCAATATCTAAAACTTCCCAAAATTTTGAAATATCGTGCTAAATTTTTTTTTTTTTTTTCATCATTCAAATCATTCCTTCAATAAAACTATACAGTATTATTAAATTCTTGAAACAGACGTTATGAAATTTCACATTTTATGAAATTTTAAATTGAATGATGATTTGAATTTGGAAATAAACGATGGAGGGGTTCATATTTTATGAAACTTTGAATTTTTCGAAAAAAATTTATGTAACAAGTTCTACCACTGCTCACGCTTTGAGATATCCAGCAAATAATTTCTGCATGAATAGAATACACGTTAATAACGCTGCATACTTGCATAATAGAGAAAAATTTTGCAAATTAAAACTTGCACATTTATTCCTCGTAATTTTCGAAATTATATGAAGCTTTTTTTTATCTCGTTCATGAAAAGATTCCTCTATGACGAAGCCAGAATTGAAAAACTCACCTGCTCATGGAGGGAGCTTTAAGGGCAAGACGAAAAAAGCTTTATGAAATTTCGAAAAAAATTACGAGGAGGCAATGTGCAAGTTTTAATTTGCAAAATATTTTTCATTTTTCGCAGTTAAAGTTTTTCGCTTTTGAAGCAAAATTTTTTTTCTCGCGGGTGGCTTTGACACGTGGCAAGATCTATTCAAGGATAAAAGCGGTAAAATTGCCTCGCCATATACAAATGCCATGTGGCGTCACGTATTCGCATATTATAAGGAAGGGACCTTGAGAAAGGGTGAAAAACCGGAGGGTCGCGAGGTTCGCGGTGAATTGACGGGGTGGATATTTATGTATAGACATTTATACGGGGAATTATAGTTCGAATCGACAGATCTTCTCGCATCACACTTCAAGCATCAAACTTCCCTCGTTTGTTGCAATTTTCGTTGAAATTTCTCAAGGGATGTTCAGACTTGACGGGATTTAAAATGTTTTTTTTAAATAAATGTCTGTGATCGCTCCAATTTTCGTAAATTTTGAGATAGAGGGCTACATTTTTTTACATCAATAGCCATTAACCATTAATAGGGTTTATGAAAATTTTTAAATTTCTGATTTTATGGAATTTTAAATTATTCAAATTTTTATGACATTATGAATATTCCAAAAAAACGTTTCTGACCTCTCTTATTTCCCCAAATTGTGAGATATCTAGCTAATATTTTTAATTATCACGAAACGAGGCGTTGGACGGTTTTTCTAAAATCTAAAAAAAAAAATCCCTCGAAACGATATATCAACAGGGGTGGAGTATTTTTTTTACGCCAATTCACGCAATTGACTTGTAATTAAATTGAAAAAAAAAAAAAATTTAATTAGAAAAAAAAATTGCCAGCCTCAAGGCCTGTCAGTTTGATCTGGAATGCTGCACATAATTTTACGAGGCTTATTCATGCTCGTATTTGGATCTATATCGTTGGGCCGTCGACGAAGAAAGGACGAGCACGAAATATAAGCTCTCGTCTTTGTATGCCAGGGCAAGAGTAACGAATGGAAAAAAAAAAAAAAATGCGAAAATAATACGTCGGGAGCCAGAAACTCGTCCCTCAACTGCTTTACTTTTTCCATTAAGGTAGTTCTATCGTGGTAACTAATCCATAAGATTAAAATTTTTTTTTTTTAATATCTTCAATTTTAATATATTTATTCATTTCGCGAAACGTCAATGCCCCTTATCGACCTAATTACGGAGAAATTAATCCTTGAAAATGCCAATTCCTCAAGGCAAATTTGCTTCGGCATATAGAAGAACCGATTTCCGGTCACTTTAAAACGATATATCTTATCGAAAATCCAAAAGATTCTTACAAAAAACGAGACTTAGATTCATTAAACACGTAAAAATCTAACGGGCCTAAAAAAAAATATGATTGTCGACCAATTTTTTAAGCTATACTGATTTTAATACGAGCATCCGGGTAGTGATACACAACTTATGGCATAATGTCGTGGCGGTGAAAAAATGTGGCAACGCGATATCGAAACGAAAGCGGTATTTGACAAGTCGAACAACATAACCTCTCCACGTCAACGTCGATAGAGCGGGCGAGAGAGTGAGAGGGCACGAGAATGAAAAGAGAAAGAAAACGCAACGTTGCCACACGTAAATATCATACGAGATCTAGTAATACTCGAGTCGTTGCAATTACTATTTTACTAGTTACATAATTATTTATAATAAACCGTTGATTAATTGTATTCACCTGGGTAAGCTTATTTAATATTTATTAATTTTAACCCATATATCCAATATTTTTAGGAATCATCATTTAGACATTTATAGCTAATTGACTAGTCTGCAGCGATAGAACTACCTTAAATATTTTCATTCAGTAGTTTTAGAGATACGGACTTTTGAATTTGGTTAAAGAATTAATTTGAAAATGATCAATTGTTGAAAATTGCCCGAAAATAAGGAAAAGTTTGTTCTGACATCCTCTGTTACATCAGACAATTTGTCGACTAAAAAGTGAGAACAGTTGAACGTGAAAATGTTGCACTCAACGAGGCTCAGGTGTGATCGTGAAAGAGACTCTTTTTTTTTCTCTTTTGAGAAAACCACTTTTAGCTTTAGATATATATGCTCAAAAGGACCATAATAAAAGAGGAAAATAGAGATCACAACTCATGGATTTTGTCATAAATGTATGGCAGCTAACTTGCATCCGACTTATCGTTTTTGAATTCGGGTATTTTTTTTTTTTTATTTGATACAAACTCGGTAAAATTCCAATGAAGCAACTGATTTTTTTTTTTTTAATTCTTGACTAACTGAAAGGAAAATTATAAACCTCGAATTTTCGGTCTATCCTGAGAAACTAACACGGCTTTATCCTCTCGGTGTTATCTCACGTGAGAGCAGCGGCATATATAGCGTGACTAACGGAACCGCGACGGAATTTAATTTCACCTGCTACTGTCGCCGGGCGAAAATATCACAGCAGCGAATATCCTAATTTTTCATATGCCACTGACGAGGCCCAGACGTATCACATATTTGATGGAAATATAAAAATGCCTGAATCATTGTTTTTACTTTTATTTGTGCACGCTTTATCTTTACTCGTCATTAAAAAAAAAAAACGTTAATGAGGAACGGTCTCATTGTACGTATATGTATGGCGCGTTCTCACTAATCAGTCCGGAGAGTCTTTTTTTTCTTCTTTTCAACCGTTGAACAATATACACTGAAGTACCGAGTACAAATGTATTTATATGCGGGGCGATCTCGTTACGTTTCACAATACGCTCCGACGAATAAATGAGAACGCTGGATATGGCGAGAGACGAAAGAAACGAGAACGCTTGACGTTCGAGAGCGAGAATCAGCGAACTTGTTCGTTACATTGAAAAGATCTCTCGCATATATAACAAGGGAGAATGAGATCTCTCTTGAGTTGAGATAAGAACAATAAGCGGTATTTTTGATACTGAAACGTATGGGGAACGGGGCAAAAGATTTTCTGGCTAGGTCAATTTTAATTCAGACGAATTATTGGGTAGAGTTGTTATTAGGTAGATACCTCATTGGGTAGAGTTGTCATTTCCTAGATCTGTGATTGGTTAGAGTTGTCATTGCGTAGAGTCGTGATTTGATAGATTCGTTATCGGGTGGAATTGTTATTTGGCTGAGTTGTTATATTGGTTGGAGCTGTTACCGGGTAGACTTGTTAATAGGTAGATTTGTTGTTGGGTAGAGTTGTTATAGCGTGGAGTTGTTATTGGGTAGAGTCGGTCCCGACAGCAGAAAGCCTGATAAGGTTTGCATCGGGGTGGCCTCTATATTGACAGGGTAAGCCTGATAATAAGGGTAGTTCAGTCCTAACCCCGCTAGAAGCCACGTCGAGGGTGCCCCATATAATAGCGGAGGTGACGGTCATAATCGAATACCGTTAGTTATAGTCGATGCCGCCATTTTTAATTTTCCGATTTCGAGTTGAGATTCGTAATCAGCGACCCAAAAAATCACATACTGCGAATGTTTCATGTTGTATACGAAATTATTTGCTCCCGCACCAGTTTTGGCACAAAACGTTGATTTCGGATTCACCGGTGTTCCCGGTTAATAAAATTTCAAGGAAGCATTTTCAAGCTATATGAGAAAAAAAAAAACAAGCGTCCAAATTAGAAACTTGCACACATTGCTATGTCTTTTCAAAGTTACCTCTATGAGGAAATGGTTCCTCTCGGAGCTTCGTAAATGTAGCGATGATGTTCGCAACTTTGCATTCATCGTAGAGGAAAAGATGTGCAATTTTCTAATTTGCACGCTTTAATTTTATAAATTCGATTTGTTTGTAAAATTTTTTGGCTCGATAATCTCAAAATTGCTACAGTCAGAGCGATCACGGATATTTTTCGGAAATTCCAAGTCCGATACTCTTATAATGATATGTTCGCTTCCTTTATTGCGTTCTCACTTTTTTCTCTTCGGGTAATCCATAAAATATACTATACTTCCGTGCTGCTATCTTGTGACTGGTCTTCTCATTTCTTTAATCTTTTTTTTTTGTGGCATCCCGATGAGATGCACGAAGCTTTGACTCTTTGCAAAATAGGCGACACCGTGAATACACTCTTCGAGATTAAAATATTCGCTTCGAAGAGCAATATAGCGATGAAAGGAGAGGGACGCGATTAATCTTCGCTGAAATTAATCAACGAAGACGAGGGAGGCAATATTTTTTTTTTCCCCTCATTTATATTGATACAGAGAGAAATTATATAAAAAAATTAGGCCATATTGAACATCAATCGTGCGTGCGTAAAGCACAGAACCAACGATCAACGAAATCCATCGATTTGTTTTTTCTTTCATTCTTCTCCTTAAATTGTGCTCTCGTCGAAGGGCAGAGAGGCAAAATTTCTCGAATCCAGAAAAGATATTTATATTTCTTGAATCTTCCTTTTCATTTTCCGTCTGTTGTCGTTTTGCATTGAAAAAAAAGTGAATATGCGTTTGAAAAAAGGAAAAAAAAAAATATATATATATATGATCGACAAGGAGAAGAGACCTCGCTGCGGATGACGGGAAAATGTGAAAAGAAGTAAATTGAAAAAAATGTTTCCTTCGCTTTTGTGAACAGGCAGTGCTGCACGAGAATCACAGGAGCGTGCCAGGGGTGTTTGATCATTTTCATATATATTATGTATGTATGTATGTATGTCAAATTCAATATCCGTCCGGAAAAATGACTTTATTGTGCCAGGCGTTCGATAACGTGCAGCGATAGAAGCTGTGCAATTTTTAATCGTAAACGTTCACAGAAGTGTCTTTCGTCCGTTAATGAAATTGCCCTGTACTGCAGAAATTCACGTTCTCATAGAGAAAATTTCCCGCAGCTTCTATTCGACCTGATACTCTCAATTTTTTTTTTTTACAAGTTCAAATTTTCTGGACCCATAAAATTTGAACTCGCAAAAAAAAAAAATTCAGTCAACAAAATCGACCCCCACGAAAAGGCAGTTTCCTACACTCTACTGACCTTTATTTTTTATTTTTTTTAAACGAACCTTTCCAAACATTGACATACTCGTGAAATTCTGTCATCAGTGCAGATAAAAAAAAAAAAAATCAAACCTTTAACAGGAAAAAAATTAATCAAAATCATCGTATGAATATTTGACTTGAAATATTCGAATTTAAGAAATTATTGCACGTTAATTCACAATCTCATTGAAAGTCAGAATAATTTTTCAGGAATGCAGTCGAGGTAATTATTTTTTTTCCGTTTACTGCACATCGTGCAAAAAGTACCTTAAGGCGGTCCATCAGTGACAACACTAGTCAAAAATCGTGACGTGAAAAAAAATCATAAACCTATCATAATATTTTCTAAATACTCTGTCTAAATAAAATTTATGAATTTCGATGACGTTTCCCGTGATATTTTATTCATAATTTATTATAAATAATATAAATAAAGTCTCAACTGACAAAAGTATTTAACACTGTCAGAGCGATCAAGTCAAAAACGATAGCTGATATTCATATGTTTCCTCGCGTGCAGAATGACAGACATATATATTGTATCCGAGATTTGCACACACGATGACTTTCGCGATTAAATTTCTCGGGAAAATCCCTGGCAAGACACAATTTTTTAAATACCATTGGAAAGTTCACGATTTCATCTTTCAATACTCAAAATTTGAATAAGAACTCTCGTCTTTATCAAAAGATATCATGTCACTTCCGGTGAAAATGGAATCAACTGCCATAAGACCCGTGCTAAAATAGGTAATTTTAAATTACTCGTTCGCAATAATTTGCCTGGCAACATACCCTGAAATTTTGAGAGAGCGTTCATTGCATCTTAGATAACACTCTCCCGAAGTTTCATTCGTATCGCCGGTTTTTTAATTCACTGATGAGCCACCTTAAACCTTGGGTCTATCATTTTACACGGTCGACTCGAGAAGTACTTCGTACTAATCGTCATTGACATGGAGCTTTTATGAAATGTTTTTTTTTTTTGCTTTCTACCAGAAATAAACAGTCTCCATTACGCGATATTCTTTGTTACGTGTAAAATACGCGTGATTATAATATATGCATTGAGAAAGATTTCGTGAAATTCCCTCGAATAAAATTTTATTACGCTTTCCATTACCATGCGAATTTATCGCGGCATTTTGTCCGATGACGTATTGTCCCGTAGATCCGCACCTACATTGAGTGTGAAATACGCTTTCTCATATTGCCAAACCATTACCATTCATTCTTTACATCCGTGTTCGCGGTATATCGATCTCGTATGTACCATATACACACGTACATGGGCCATTCAATGTAAAATCGATCTCTTGTCCGATCATGTAAAATATAATACATTTCATGTCTTTTCCTTGTATATTTTGATCTCGAAAAAGTACTCAAGTTGCTTATTGTCTTGACATTAAAATTAAATAAAAAAAAAAAAATTGTCACACGAATAATAAATAACCATTTTTTACAATGATAGCTTTTTATGAAGATCCTTTTTTTATAATAATTATTTCGCGCAGAAACTTGCCGATTTAAAAAGAAAAAAATAAAGAATATCGGAGTTTTTGTATTGTTAAAAAAAAAAAAAAAGAAGCAGCTGCACTCGAAAATTTATAAAATAACATTTCAATCGTATCAGAGATCTGTGGATCAGTGATGTGAAAAATTAATGAAGCATATGTAAAAGGAACGGATTCAAAAGTCGATGAAATTTGCAACGAATATCCCATACGTTTATGTATATGTATATTGATACAATGGTGTATACCATGGCCACCAGAAAAAGCATCGACTCTTCGCGGTTGTGGTCATAACGTGAAATAGATCGAGGGCATTACCAAATTTGCATGGCTATTGCTCGAATTCACAATGAAACGACCATCCCTGTTCTGTTAAATTGTATTTCTCTCTCTCTCTCTCTCTCTCTCTTTTCTCGATCGCTAGCTTCGTTCCCTCGTTCGTAGTTCCGTTTTATTTTATTATTATTATTATTATTATTCGTGAAGCCAATATGGACCGACTTCCGCATAATTCATCCTATCAACGAGTACTCAGGAGCCGTATTTCGTGATAAAAATAGCACGTGAATAGGTCAAAGGGACTTCTATAAAGACGATATTAATTTAAAAAAAAAGTCCTAAGCTTCTCTCGATGCAAAAAAAAAAAAAAAACGGACTCGATCCGTCTAATTCCGAGGAATCGATATCCCTCCATAGCTGTAACTTTTCTCGGATCCTACACGGTACATCAAATGTCAAAACGTCACAATAATGAGAGCCGCATCTCAAAATGTGTTTTTCCTATTTAATTTAAATTCACTGCAATCGCGGGGATTGATTGAAAAATACTACAAATGAGCTGAAAGGACAGGAAGAAAGATGAACCGGACAAAAGTTTAAATAAGACCGGTAAAACGTGATCGAGACAGAGAGAGGCCGCATGACAGACAGCATTGGGGTTCACGTGTCGTACACAGCCCTTAAAGCTCAGAGCTGAAGGCTTCTTTTTTTCGAATCTTAAGGTACTAATGGACGTACCGTCGGGCAAAATGTTAGTCCAAAATTGGCGAATCGTAGATTTACAAGTTTAGATCATGTCACTTTTAATAATAATTTAAGTCAAATTTGACGATATCGGCACGTGCTTAAATGAGGTTTTGTCAGTGACTGTATAATTGTATCAACGGTCCAACGAAAAAATTTCTCAATTTTTAAATGTAATTAATACATTTAATAAAAAGGGTCGGTCGAAAAAAAAAAAAAAAAAATTAAATAGCCATTATCGATTCATCGATTCGAAAAAGTTTTTATCCGTTCGAACTTTTCGACTTCGTACACGAGTCGACGAATTCGAATTCGTGAGATTTGCCTCCATGATAGCGCAAGAAAATTCAACGAATAAATAATGAGAATCCGCGGGAGCCTACGTTTTTATTGGCTCACGGTTTTTGCTCGGTAAATTTTGCGTAATCGTTTCATCCTCGACACACATTTTCATCCGTGCTACTAAGTTTTAACAAACACCTTTCCACAATCGTTTCACTGCAGATATCCGCGCAGTTCTCTCTTTTCGTACCAAGAGTTTGTAAAAAAAGGTAATCCGGAAATGTTGTTCGTTGTAAAGGTTACGGCTGTGTGCTTGAAAAATTCCGCGCAACTTTGAAATTCCCTAGCTGCACGAATTACTGCCCGACGAACGTATTTTATGCGACGTAGAAAAGTGGGGACGAAAAGGAACATAAAAGAATAATGAAATGAACGAGAATCATGCGGGAGAGGAATTTTGTCTGCCAAAAAAAAAAAAAAAAAGGGAAATAAATTCAAGGAAATATCGCAGCGAGAGGGAGTTGAAAGAAAAAAAGCTCGCGAATTATAAATTTGGCACGCATCGCCTCTTCATTATTTTATTTCGCTCACAAAGGCCTATATGAGCAAGTGGGGTTTTTCAATTTTGGCTTCCTCATAGAAGTTTCCTCCGTGAGTGTATTATAATGTGAAAGCAATGTGCAAATTTCCAATTTAAATACGTTTTTTTTTCTGAAATCGATTTCAATAACAATGCAATACATTTTTTTGCAGAATTTTCATCAAATTAATATGAAAAAAAAACCAAAATTTCCCAAAATCCAAAGTCTTCTATATCGGTTATTTTCAAGCGCTATATAACGAACATGATTATTTCTTTAGCTCATTCGTGGGACGAGCGCTGTCTCGATAGCTTTGAACTTACGAAAGTTTGAGCGAAAAGTTTTTGGCTCGAAGATCTCAAATTTTCGACAAAAGCAATTCTTGCCAAATTCAATAGCGAATATGCTTGTCCGCAGGACCATTCATGTTAAATATTTTGACCCCCTAGCCTATTTATAATAAAAATATTTGGCTCAATAATCTCAAATTTACAAAAGTCAAAGGAATCACAGAAATTTTTCCGAAAATTTTAAAGTCTCGTAAAATTTAGGGTCCTTAAGCAATCCCGTCGAGAGTGGCACCAAATAAAGGCGGTTGAATGCTCGAAGTGTGTGCGATGTTCCAACAAGATTTGTCCAACTGTCTCGAGATGTATAGAAGTTAGAATTTTTTTTAAGGCCAGAATACACACACACACACACACACACTTCCGGACTTTTTTTCTTCTAAATATGATTTCTGGATTTTTGGCACATTTCGAACACACTGGCATTGACAAAACGGTAATTTATTTATTTCACCGTCACGAAGCTTCCTCTATATGTGGAAGCAAAAAAAAATCAGGGCCGGTTGTTCCATCTCCGTGTATAATTTATCTGACGAGTAACCAGTGTAAAGATACACGGGTTTATCCGTCAGATAAATTTTACCCGGAGATGGAAAACAACTGGGCCTTAATGAAGGATAAAATAATCAATTCGAAGGACAATTTATTTATGAATATTTTCGAATGAATTATAATTAGAACGAACGAAAGGGTAATTGAACGTGCAATGAGAGGAAATAAAGATGAAAGGCTTGAAGAGTGAAAGAGAGAGAGAGAGAAAGGCGAAGAGGTATTCACGAAGCCTTTGTGATGTTTATGTGGAACGTGACGCACCCAAAATCTTCTCCCCTGGTCCCCCTGAGTTTACAGCATCGTTCTAAGGAACAATGCCGAAGCTTAATAGCGGAGAGGTTTTGTGGGGTTTCCATCGCGAGAGCTAGATATATATATATATATATAGAGTTAAAGCGAGACCAGCGGAATAACTCGTGAAACGTTTGCTCCGTGCCTCTTTCTAATGTTCCGGGCACTGAGAGTGAGACTTTATAACTTTGCCGCGGTTCTCCCGTCTACGAGAGATATCGTTGAACGTTCAAACATTTACCTCGACGCTCGAGCGGCATACGGCTGTTTGATTTTTATCGGCATTATCTTTTTTTTTTTCCTCCCGGACGAACGGTTGAGTTTGTTTTTTTTTTGCCTTCAACCACGAGGAGTTGGCGAGTTTGCGAATAATTCCGAAATCCAAAACTACGTCTAACTGTCAATTTGGGAGCAACGATATTGGAATGTACAGAGAGGCTCGCAGTTGGCCAAGTCTTCGATCGTCATGCGTGGTGGTCGCAGCTATTGGATTTTACTGTTCCTTTTTTCTGCTAATCTCCGGATCAGATGGATAATTTATTCCCCTCGTCTGACATATTAGGTACCACCTTTTGATCCGAAAATTTGTATTCCATTCGCGATTTCGCCGAGAAACGCTCGTGCGATGTTTCTGCTTTTCCGCAGCCGCGGGCGTCACCGCGTCCACATGGTGACGCGGGGATTAAATTGAATTGAATATAACGTTGGTTCGTAAATCGAGGGCCGCGAAATTGCGAGGAGTGCGAGAGCTAAAATGCATGGAAAATATGATCCTTCGGTCCATATACAACCGCGTGCGGCGGGGACGAAGCAGAGAGAGTGTAAGTCGAATTTTCTCGTGGAGATCCTTCGTCGTACACGTCAAGCGAGCATCCTTGCTCCTGTAATATTATTGATTGCCAACTTACTTACTCGTCTGATTCAACACATGCATCTATATATGTTATATGGGAATAATTGAAATTTGGAGAAATCATGTTCCCACACTTCGGCAACATTTCGTGTTATCCCTTGAAATAAAACTTCGATCCCCAAATTATATTAACTCTCGGGGACATTTACAGACCTTCAATGGTCCACCAAATTGGCACATCCGAGACTATAATAGGGAAATTTCATCGATCGTTTCAGATTAGCCAAGACAATTCTCAGTTATCATGAGATGACGATTTTTCGAAAATGTTCTTTTTTTCTTCGATACAAATTGTAATCTCACTCATCTCGGATTCGCCTTATTTTCCTATAATTTTCCAAACGAGCTGCGGGAACAAGACTTAACTTTATCTCGAACAAGAGCTTTCATCTTCATCGCTACCGATTAAGAGACACAGCAAACATATTTTGACTCTTGAGAACGATCCGCTCGTACTTTGAGGGACGCGCGGAGCAGAGGGGAGCCCTATGCCCATAAACAGGCCACACGCAGTACCTGCCAACCTAATAGTATTACGAACGAGAACTTTTCCGGGATTGAAAAAAGTGCAATGAATATCTGTTACTGGTCTCAAGTAGACAAAAAGTTATTGTTTTGCTAATTAAGAGTCGGAGAAGTAAAAAAAAAAAATAAGAAATTCCGTTTATTTTTTATTAATTTGCGATAAGGTATCTTGGGGGGGGGGGGGGGGGGGGCTTGACATTTGGTAACGTTGCAGAAAAGTGACGGGTGCGAGAGCCACGATAGAGAGCCTTTCATAGTACAAATAATCAAAACAGCCACCACTTTTTTAGTTGAGATTTTCCAGGTATATAGAGTATACCTTTACAAGCATTCTGTTAAAATTTCAAGTCGTTGTCACTTATTTTAGGTGCGAGCGCATCAGAACCTCATCCTTGTTCTTGTTCGAAGATGCCCTCTGCTGTATCTGATTTTCACGATCTGCGAGTATATGAATGACCGAATGTTTGCCCGAAAATCTCGATCCGACGTATATATACCCGGAGCCTCGAATTATCGGATTTGCTGAGGTTAATTTGGTTTACTACGGCCATAGCCCCGGTTTATAAATGAATCCCGTTGATTAATGCCAGTACGATATTGTAACCGATCATAATACATTGGCCGCATTAGCAATGTGCACACATGGTCGATGCGCGAGAACACACGTGCGATTCGTGAAAATCCCATCAGGGCGAGTGTGCCCAACCGAAAATGGGCGTATAATAGGCGTCGAGGAGTATTAATTACTCAAAGTTCGAGATCCAGCCTGATTATATATATATATATAAACGGTCGGGTATATCACGGAGCGAACGCGCGGAAATGAACGATATCCTATTAGCGGAACCGCGGCGTTATGGGCGAGGGTGTGCGGGGATTTTATATATACGAGCGAGAGGAGTTAGCATGTGTTCGAGGCTGGACACAATGGCAAATGGCTCGAACGGTTAACCCTCGTGCCATTCTTGCCACAGGAATGTGTGTTTTAACAGTATGAGTGCGCGCATGCAGGCACACTCTGCCGGCAGCGAGCGGTCGAGTGTGAAAACAGATGATCAATGGGCTTGGGACATGGGGAATCGAGAACCGTGAGCTCCGGTACGATTCTTCAATCGTTTTCATGAAAATGCGTTTTGCGTCAACCGAGCGCCTTGAAAATGGGAATTCCCTTACTAGTCCAGTCATTCTAGCAAAAAAAGTAGGTTCATAATGAAATCTTCTACAGAATTCATTTCGCTTTTGGGAAAGCTTCAGGGGTATCCCCTGAGTGTAAAATTCAAGCTGGCGGGTCGCGGGGGGGGGGGGGGGGTGTCGAGCTTCAGCCGCCATCTTGGAAAACACGCTTTAGCAAAGATATCGAGAACCGTGTATCGTGCGACAAAAATAGTGGAGACCCTTTTTGTAGATAATGAAATTATCTGCAACTTTTATTGGAATTTTTTTCCTGCATTGTGTATGATTTTTGATTCATAGCGTGGCAAACTTTTCCAAACATGGTTATTGCTAAATATATAGTTAACGGTTTTGACGTAACAGTAAAAATGGTGATGATCGGAAAAGTTTGACGCTCTCTAAATGAAAAACCATATGCGCTATACAGGAAAAAGTTTTCGATACAATTTGTAGAGAATTTTATTATCTACAAAAAGAGTTCTATTATATTTTTGTCGTACGATATGTCTGGTCTACGGATATATTTGATAAAACGTGTTTTCCAAGATAACAGCTGAAGCTCGACCCCCCCCCCCCCCGCGTCCCACCAACATGAATTTACACTCGCAGGGTACACCCCTGAATCTTTTCCAAGAGCAAAATCAATTCTGTAAAAGATTGCGTTATGAACCTAATTTTTTGGCTAGAATATAACTGGACCAAGAGTTAAAAGAGTCCAACGAGCAGAAACAAAATGCATGTATAACACACGAGGGTTACATGAACAACACACGGGGGGAAAGGGGATGAGGAGCGCGCGGGAAATGGCATGGGAGGAATGAGCCCCGCGGCATCGGGGGTAGTTAGGGAGATACCGGTGACATTGACCGCGGACCATGCTCGCGGGGCTGCATGGGCCATCTCGCTTTCCCTTCATCCGTCCCTCTCGCACATTCTGCTACAGGCACACATGTGTATATATGTACCATTATGTTGGTGGAGTCTGTGGGATGCCGAGGAAGAATAGGGATAGGGAGTTATTCGTTAGGTTTGCCAAAAGTAACTTCATACAAAGAGAGAGAGAGAGAGAGAGAGAGAGAGAGAGAGAGAGAGAGAGAGAGAGAGAGAGAGAGAGAGAGAGAGAGAGAGAGAGAGAGAGAGAGAGAGAGAAAGCTGAACGGGAATCGTATGCGGGCATCGCAAATGTGCCGCATTCGTGATACAAACACACGCGTAAATTTTCTCCCGCTTTTGTCTATGTTTATGGCACAGTGGACGCGCGTTTTCACGTTGAGGGTGGGCGCGCATGCGACGATGCGATGTGCGTGTGCGAGACAAATTCGCATGCGCATAGCGTAGCTGGCTCATATACGTGCGCGCACCCCGTGTGCCGGTTTGGGTTGCCTCCCCCCACCCTCCTCCTCTGCTCTCTCTCTCTCGATAAGAAGGGGGATGCGGCGATGGGATTCTAGTGCACCCCTAGACGAGCACGGGGTATGGTCCGCGTGCTAAGCCGCATATCGCGTACGCAAACCCGGTCCATCGGAATAAAAGTGGACCCCATATGCGAGCTTTCCTTCGACCGCATCCTCTCTCTCTCTCTCTTTGTGTCGGTTATTTGGTTTTTCGAGGGTTTACGAGTGCGTTTACTTGTGCCTGCGTTTCGAGTCAAACATTCATCTTTGTCTTTTGGATAAATATTCACCGATTATATTCGGAAATAATCGCAATCTTCGACGGGGAATATGAGAAATGTGGATCCGGACAATGAACGAAAAGCTCCTTCAATGTCACGCGGATTCATATACGCAACGAGATAAATGACGAATTGTTACAATTCGAGCGATAGCAACCGTTAATCATCCCCCTATGACATATCCGAATATTTGTGGAAGCGAATAGAATTACCCGGTGTAATTAAGTGTTCCGCGTACGTTTTGCGATACGACTCTGTGAATTATCGAATATGTGCCGGTTTATGTGTATCGAGAAATTCTCAGAAGCATCGCGATAAAGATTTAACGAAAATTGCAACAAAAAAAAAGAAAGAAAAATAAAAGAAAAATTCGACGGAGTTTTGGCTTGCTCGATGAGCTCTAATCCGTGGGTGTTTTTTTTTGCGCGCGTAAATCCCGAGCGTTCGGTCTTCGAGAATACGGCTTGCTCTTGTCGTTATAGTGTCAGTGCTTGTATAGCGAGGATCTTGCAGTGACGCGAAATATATATATAAAATTTTCGGAGGACCTCTGGCTCGTTGGCACATGTTTTCGCCATGCCTCGTTCTATGTGAGTTGATTCTTGTTTTCCTGTCTCGTTAATCCTTTATTTGATGAATTCTTTTAAAGCCCCAAGATAGGCACAAGTGTGGGGATGCTGATTAAACGTGAACTTGTGATCATTGCATTATCACAAAATGGTGCATTTTATCGAGATAAGACCACGTGCGATGCACCGACGATTCATCAATTATCAACGAAAAACAATGGCAGATGGCATTTTTATCTCGTTGCAGAATGATTGTCCAGTTTTTGCGTCGTTGTAGCTTCTATGTAACGAATATCATCAAAATTCACATACCAACGTTTTTTTGTAAAACATTTTTTTTTGTTTTTTCGATCTGCATTTATTTAACAGGAACTGTCAGTGTTTTAATTATAATTTTGTTGGCATTTGAACATGAGCCTTGCATTATACAAATAACAATAATAATAGTTCAATTGATTATTGTTGTTGTTATTACAATTATCAATACTCATAATTGCACCACATTTTTTTGAATCTTCCAACTCAACGTTCGATTTCTGTATACTTTATATCATTTATTTTCCACAAGAAATTACACAAATACGTTTGATGTAAGTATATGTGATGTGACGAATGAAAGTACAATGATGTCTGACGAGGGATCATTCAGCTCACTCGGTAAAAAAATGCATCATTTTAGTAACGTCTACGCAAGAAATTCTGGCATGTACTTCGCTTGAATGCTAACCGAAGTTTGTGTACATTATCTAAGCTTGTTCATACATCATCAAATATTATTATGTGGGAACGCTATAGATGATAGTTAAATCAATGCAATAACAAAAGAACAATGGCGTATCTTTTTTGGAACCTGAAAATTGTCAAACTACAAACTGTGTTTGATGGATAGATATTCGTACACACTCGGCTTTAGCTCAAGCAATTTCAACGATCCAATTCGATTTTTAGGAATTTAAATTTTTTTTCATGACCTCACGGAAAAGAAGGTTCTCTCATTTTTTTTTTTACAAAAATGGAATATCCATCAGCGTGTCGAGCATGCTGTCCATTCAACTTTGTGCAGATTCGATTTACGACGATACGAACGAATCTGATTTCCATCGTTATTGCTAAATCGTATATACGAGACTTTATAGCTGTCTGCTTAACTATACTTGACTCCCCAACCTGTTGACCTGTCGTAGATTATTATTCAAACATCAGATATGTGCCGAAGGATTTCTCAGCCAGGGTGTGCGTATTGCGAGATGGATATGGAGTGTGCCTGATGTGTGTGTGTATATAAATGTATATGGGCCATTTCGAATGCCTCACGTGTATCACTTTTTTCCCTCTTCGCCCCATGGCAGTTTATTCGTGCCCCATTCTTTCATTGAATGTCAATGAGCTCGGTAGCCAAACGAAAGCTCCTGGTCTTCTTACGTTTTGTAGGAAAAATAAAATCTGGAGGATAGATTCAACGATTGTGATAATTTTCTCTGTCATCTAAATCGTTGTTTCTCGAAATACTCACATCACATCGACGATAAATTTTGATACGAATCTAAATGTTATTATTATTGGATTTGTATAGTTCATTAATTGTTATTGTTTCTTAAAAATAATTATAACTTTTCAGTATAAATCTGATTATACGTCATGTCTCTTCGTATGAATAGTTTGAGCAGGGTTATGATCAATGTGTACGTGGAAGGAGTTGCTTTAGCGCACGCGAGCTTGTTCACGAATTTTTTTTCTCATTAAAAGATCAATGAGGATGTACTCTTGCGTTAGCTTTCTGTGTATCCGATAGTGTGTGTTGCAAGCGATTCAATGATTATTCGTGGCAAATCGCCTCGGACACGCATCACTCGCGTTGATGATCCGCCAACAACGTTTCAACTCCCATCCTTAATCTTATCAGGGCATTAATATGGATACATAGATATACCAGCAATCTTTATCAACTCCTTTAACGTTTGTCGCAAGTATACGTGGCAAGAGAATCGGAACGATAAACCGTTAAACGAGGTGCGTATATACGGTGGTGAATAACGGAATTAAATCCATCAACACTTATACACACAGAGGATACTTTCATGCCAGCCCGTTCAGTTTTACACGGGCCTGAACAACTCGAATCTGATCATTCAATCTCCTATACGTAGCTCGTAGATCTTTAAAAACGAGCTTAAGATACTATTTTGGTTATCCGATCCGGGATCTTTGCTCGTAGAATGTCTTTTCGTGGATAACGATGGAATTTCAAATTTTGCGAGGCTAAAACGGTTTTGTTAGCTTCGAGCTCTATAGCCGAGAGAACCGACAGAGTCTCGTGAGGTCAATGAGCGGTGTGGTTTCCGGAATCAATTGAGCAAATTAAGAAAATTAAAAGTAACCGACGAACAGTGACGAATGTGCGGTTGGTGTGCGGCTCCGCGGCGCTCTCAACACTTAAGTGGTATTGGGTCCTAGCCAATAGTGGGATCGGTGACCGTTTAGCTGCGCACTGGCTTGCGGGCGTCGTCTGCTTAGCGGGTCGAAGGTTTTCCGAATTTACGATGAGAATATACAACTGAAAGTCGGTAAAATAATAGCCGTTTGTACTGGCCAAGTTTTCCGTAGTTTCCCCGTGCCCTCGTGCAAATGCCATACTGTGAAGTGCCCTAGAAAATATTGGCTGCGGACAACACTTCGGGGGGATCTCAAGGAATGTAATGAAGCATGGAGATTGAAGGGACACGTAATTGGCGACAAAGGACGCCGTGTGATTAGAAAATTAATTTAAAAAAAAAAAGCAAATGAATAAGTCGTTCGATAACCCCGATATTTCAAGTTCGATATCGTATGCCTCAATGTATAACTATGACGCCGTCAATTTTCACGCAACATGGAAAAAGTTTTTTTTTCCATGACTTCATCCGGAAATCTACATTCTGCTGACCCAACTGCTTGCAACACTCCCGCGGGGATTCATCCCCGATGGGCCAAAAAGTATAAAACAACGAGAATAATATAATGAAATAAATCATACGGCAGTCGACGCGGGCTTTTCGTTGCCAGGCCATAACACGACCTTTCGGGTTTTGCCGAGAAAGCAGAGAGCGTCGAGTTCACTGCTTGCAAGTTTTTATTTCCGCGTCGCTGGAATTTCGCGGATTTAATGGACGGCTCGTTCACAGCGTGTAAAAATTAGCAACTTATGAGCAATTTCTCGTGGCAACGCCGAAATTTCAAGAGAATGTTTCATACTTGGAAAAAAAAAAATGCTTTTATTTCCATTGGAGCTGAAGGAACATAATTGAATGGAATTTTTTACGTGGAAATAACTGGAAATTTTCGCTGAAGGTTCTAGTTATGTTAATATTGAATATCATGCGAAAAAACCGGATGAACCCCCATATTTTCGGAGGAAGCTAACCGAATTTTTTATCAAAATGTCATCAGTCGCCATTTTTCATGGCGATTATGCTTGCACGCTAATCTACGCAAACAATCGTTGAAAATTTTACATAAAAAGTACAATGATCTTTCGTCCAATTGTACTAAATTGAGGCCTTATTTTCGCTATTGCAAATTACTCCCCCCCCCCCCCCCCCCCCATACGAGTAGTGGCGTTCGAGAAACGACGAGAGGATGAGACGAGGAAAACGAACTGATTGCAAATGCGAATTCTGGGGGAGGGGGGTGGGGGCGTAAAGCTCCGGGATAAGTGGCGATCCTTGCGGCCTGATAAACAATTAAATCAACCGGAAACGACTCTCGTTTCATTCTGGTATACGGGCGCACGGTATAAAGATGGGATCGGCAGAAGAAAGGCTTGCCGAATATACTACCCTGCGACATATATATATATATATATATGTATAATATATATGTACTGCTAGACGAAAGATACGACTTGTAAGAGTTTTTCGAGTGTTTTATCGAAGGGACGGGCACAGTTGGTTAAGCGGTGTCGCTATCCTTCTCTATCTCTATATATCTATCTTTATCCCTTCTTCTCGCTCTTTCTATCTTCCCTGCACACACACACACACACACACACACACAAACATACATACACACACAGACACACAAAGGTCGATAGAACGCGGTGCACGTTCGTATATGCCAGACACCCCCGCGGTATATTGCATCCCTTTAGCCCTTCCTCCCCTCTTCGCCTTATTCAGCTTATTCCTATAACCCCGAGTTCGTTCTATCTACGTCGAGATAGAGGGAGCCAGAAAGAGACTCGATTTTTATCGTTTCCGAGGCTCCTTTCCGAAAAAGCCGTATACGACGTGATCTTTCGCAGATTTTCATACAGCTTATCGTAGAAGAATTCAAATTAAAGTATTTTAACCCTATCACTGTAGAGCTTTTTTTGCGCCACTAAAGTGTAGGGAAGGGGTGGAGGGGTCGTGCTTAAAAAAAAACTCGAAAAGGTCTTCCTAAAAATCTGAAAAAATCCGTGCGTCATGCTTAAGGCTTCTACTTTACGATGAAATGTTGTAATTAATAGGCGTGGGTAAGGCCACACTGCCTTGCTTGGTTTCAAATTTGAAAAGTTTAAAATTTCGGTCTGGGTTGAATCGGACCCCCCCACGGCTGATACAATGATCAGGTTACTCTACTCTCTCTTTATTCAAACGTAAGATCGACTGTAAGAGCATTTAATCATTGAGAGCTTCTTTGCAATTACGAAATATTCCGAGGGTGATATAATATGTTGGGGAGGAACAAAAAAAAAATGTGGCATATTCCGCTTGGGGTAGGACGAGAAAATAAAGAAACAAAAGCGCGTTCGATAATCCCGAGGGTATGGAAAAGAGTAATTTTTTTTTCTTTTCTTCTATTGAGATACAAACAAATCCGTGGATCGCGGATGTACCTCAAAGCTTCGTGGGGTTTCGGAGAACATATGCGGTGTCTCCGAATGTGTTTTCTTTTCTTTTTTATTTCGCGCTGTACACGATAATTTCGGGAGTTATGGAAGGCTGAGAGAAATGGGAGGTTCAATAAATTGAAAAAAAAAATTCACAGATCTGCGTCTCAGCAGCAGTCTCACGATATTCTCATTGTTTCGATGCAAAAATCATGGATAAAGTACAATCGACGTACAGTCGAGTCTTCGCGATTGAGATTTATGATCAGAAGCAAAATTTTTGGTCTTCACCAGGGGAAGCGACTGCTCTATATTCGTTTATGAAAGGATTATTTGGGATATATTTAAGCGACCTCTATCTTTCGTTAGAATTCGTTCTTGCAAGGTCTTCCCTATATTGGCATGGAGAATAAAATGTGTTCGATCACCCGAAAGGATGAAATGAGCCAAAATTTTTTTCAGTGATAAAGTCAGTGTGAAATGAATGGTTATCGGACGATTCTGTTGCGCGAGAGAACTCGAGTTTCGTGCGGGGTTGATATCGATGGTTAAACTCCATATAGGGGCGTATAAGCTATGCTTATACATAAACGATACGCCCCTTTGTCATTAGTTCACCGATATTATCACGTAAAATATAAGCCCGAGTAGTTAAGTAGTAAAGCGCATTGGTGGCCAAGCTTTATAGTTTTTATGAACGAGGACAAAGGGATGGAAGACGAATCCTGTATCAGCGGACGGGATGGAAGATGAATCCTGATCACCCGAAAGGAGCCAAATTTTTTTCAGTGATAAAGTCAGTGTGAAATCAAAGGTCATCGGACGATTCCGTTTGCGCGAGAGAACTCGAGTTTCGTGGGGGATTGATATTGTCACGTAAAATATAAGCCCGAGTAGTTAAGTAGTAAAGCGCATTGGTGGCCAAAAGCTTTATACTTTTCATGAACGAGGACAAAGGGATGGAAGACGAATCCTGCTGGATAGAGAGTCTGCTGGCGTGTTTCACACCAATGATAAATGCTACATACAGCGAGAGGAACAATACTTTCCGGCTGTATATATACCACGAGATTCGTTCGGGCGAAAAGCATGTTGGATATAGAGAAAAAGAGAGAAAGAGAGAGAGAGAGAGAGAAATAAAGAGAGAGAGAGAGAGAGAGAGAGAGAGAGAGAGAGAGAGAGAGAGAGAGAGAGAAAGAGAGAGGAAGGGAGTTAGAGTACAAGTGGAAAACAAGGGTTGGTGTGTTTGTGTATGTTTGTGTGCGGTTCCCTCGTTCATACGAGGCATTCAACTCCATATGTTCCTCGAGTCCAGGATCCCTCGCGGAGCACACCCCCTCGATGAAATTTCGCGCTTGGAATTTGCTTCTCGCACGTATAAAGGGTGCCACAGACACGCGATACACGTTGGTTAATCAGTAATATGCCCTATATATGTAAAACAAACATCCGTTTATTCGCAATTGCCTCTGCCGTTTGAAACGTTATACCGCGCATATGATGCCCCCGTCATATGTTAATCACACAAGTACCGCTGGCTTTTGCTACTATATACACAATCAATAAGATCGCCTCTCGACATCACCCTGAAATTACTCCGTTAATATCCTCGGCAATCGCAAAGTTCTTTGCTAAAAATCGAAAGAATAATATATAGTCGAAATATCGGCTTTATAAGAAAGATGCGGTTGTGATGAAATTTTAGAATCAACACGTAGGACGAAAGTCAATGACGATCTGTCAATGGATGCAAAGCGAATGATATTTATTTCAATAGCCATTTGATAGGATTATCAGTAGTACTGGACAAAAAAAAAGTCTGTTGGTTTGGTCGAAATTTTTTTTTCCTTATTGTTAAAAAACGTCGATTACAACAAATATAGATACGACGAATGAAAGAAACGGCGTATAAAGGTCCAGCTATCATCAGTCAGGATATTTTTTTTCTGCACTTATTTGCATTTACTGAGCAGCTCTGTTGAGCAATTATCAACAATTTCTATCGATCACCCTCACGGACAAAGCACCTATCAGCCTATTATGTTGACTGAAGTGCCTTGTTCTAACTTTGATGTTGAAACGTTGGTCTGCCGACGGTCAGACTTCTGGGTTTGATGATGAGAGGCTAATGAGATCATTCCGAAGGATATTTTACACTCATTGGAGTAATAATTAATGGAATATTAGGAAGATAAGGGCGCCTCATAGAGGAAGCTTCGTTGACGAGGAAAAACTAAAATGTGAAGATATCTACAATTTTTCAACTTGCTTTCTTCTTGTTTTTAATAATAAAAATCCCAGCAAACAAAATTATAATCTTAATTTTTGAGAAAGCCGTATAACAGTTTATTAGGATTCGGTGGGTTTTTTTTTCACTGTTTGACTTTTTTTATTCAATCTCACGATGAAATCACGAATGTGAAACTGTTATAGTGGATTCGTGGATTATACGAACTTGAAAACGTCCAGGTGGACGGCTTCACAAATTCATAAGGGTTCCCCTGTTTTGAAAAGTTGATAGGTTTATTGCCCCTCGTAAGCCAAGTTACCAAAAAGCTTTCATCGTCGCGTCAAGGCAAATTCGTGAATTCACCCACACACGTTTACGTGTACGTTAAATTACATAAGCGTGTTGGCATAGAGCATAGGTGTCAAACACCCCCTACATTACAACCCTTTGGGTTCTCTCTCTCTCTCTCTCTCTCTCTCTCTTGCTCTAGTCGGTGTTCCCTCGGGCGTTTACGCAAGCCAATTCAACGAGGCACCTCTCTGAGACCGATATTTCGTGATTTCTGAATTTATCTCGACAAGCGGGATCCTTGTGTCAATATTAGACGAAAATTGTCACGAAGAAAAACACATTAGTGATAATATAAGCGCAAGGAATTCCTCGGGCCTTGAAATGGCCCTTTTGCCGTTTCATGATAGTACCCGCAGAATACTCCGAGCATTCGAAAAGTAGTTGTAGAAAGTGAATTTTTTTTTTTTTTTTTCAAATGATAAAAATATTGTGAAAATGAATGAAAAATTCTTATCAGAGGGGTTTGCCAATTATTTATATTATTATGGAGCATATTTTATAGCTTGCAACAAAATTTTTTTTACATTTTTTCATCCTTAAGAATTCATTTGTTCCTTTGGAAAATCCTTGATAAACGAAATTCATATAATATCACAATTTTATCGTTTCAACCCTAGAAGTATACACACTCGAGTATCCCTGACTCGAGGACAAATAAGAAAATTTCAACGCAACGATCGGGCTAGCCGCCATTTTGTGTAACTCAAGACGGCCATCTTGAGATTAGCGCGCTGTCATTGGCTCGTGCAGCGTAGCAGTCGGAATTCAAAACAATTTTTTATATTTACCTTGAGAAAATGAATGTAGATAAAGTTGGTTAATTTTTCCCCGATCTGCTTCAACATGAAGGAAAAATATTTTGTGCAAAGAATAGTAGACATAACCGAGCCAAATTTATGCCCCAATAAGTCCAGTCATTAAACATATATCCTTAAATCCGCGAGAACTTTTTCACGAAGCCCACTGCACCCCTGGTCTCTCATCCGCGTCACACTTTCTTTCGCAGCTGGAAGAAAAAAAAAAAAAAAACATTCCAATCGATATCACGCTGAGAGACCCCCATCCACTTTCATCAGACTCCCCCGCGTCGCGCAATAAATTCGTAACTCCCCCCCCCCCCCCCCCCCGAGGCTTCCCTCGTTGTCGTCGCAAGGCGTCGAGGTGCTTCAAATTATATTCCGCAGCTGTCCCTCTCGCAGGCCTTCTTCGAGCATTATTTCCATTATTCGGGCCTGCTTCGTGAACAACGCGACAACGAAACAATGAATTTGGTTAATTGAAAATATCGAGTCCTCGTTCGAATTTAATAAAATTTATTTCTCCATAATAAAATTGCTTCGAGCTGGAAATTTCGTAATTTCCAGTTTAATGGATTATTTGTTCAAGTTTTTTATTTTACAAATTTATTTTCAATTCGTGATGTCAATTCGATGGTAGTTAGAGAGATCATTATTGAATCTTCAAGAGATCCTTATTGAATCTTCAAATGTAAGTTATATGTGAAAAAAATATATATATATTTCGACAACTGATGGCCTCCATATATGATCTTTAATATACAAGGAGATTCAACCCCATAAATACTTTGTCTGAGAGGACAGAGACGAAGAGAGACAAAGATACGATTGGAATCGATAGGACATCGTGAAGGTCCATTTACGATTGGCTGGCTCACAAATCTGTCTCGAGGTACCATGCATCATACGAATACATATGAATATACATAGATTCACATACATATATGTATGTATATGAATATGTATATAGAGATACAGAGAGAAAGGTAGAGAAATTGCTGGACGTGCATGGCTGAACGACGAAGGCTGGGGGCTATAAAGCGAAAAAAGGGGGAATTGAACGATATGAGATCGAGAGCTGTGTGGGTGGCTTTGCAGGAAGAGAGATGCGCCAGTATAGAGACAGTACATGCCTACACATTTAGACAGGCACGAGAATGAGGAATAGTAGATCGTTAATTTACAAGTCTGGCTTAAGGTAATCTTGATTCGTCTGTTGTCTCATTGCAGCTAGACGATCTTTATTCCAAAAGCTCATGAGTAACGGTGGCAAAAGGAATGTTAATGAATGATCGCGCTCATCCTAATATTGGATTTTTTTTGTTTATGAAAAGAGCCGGCTAGCTTGCGACGATTCTTTTTCTGTTTTTTCTTCTTCATGATATCCCAAGCTCCTAATTTCGGGTCCAGTGTGGATCCTGGGGGGGGGGGGGGAGTATATTTTTTCACGGTCATCTCAATTTTTTTTCATATCCCTCTCCGATCTAAGCTTTGCGATGTCAAACCTTCCAGCGAGTTGATTTCGTCATTGAGGTATAACTTTACTTTACATTTAAACAGAGTAAATCGTAACTCGTTTATCGAATCCTCGGAACGATCGAATTCGAAAAAAAAAAAAACAGCTGTGTTGATGACTGTTCCATGATAAGGAAAACCAAAACAGAAATTATGAAAGGCAGAGAGGTCAGGAAAATGTGCGATGAGATCGGGGGGGGGGGGGGGGTCCCTGAGGGATCGGACCGTAAAAAATGAGAAACCCATAACAGCGTAGAACGCCACCGGGGATTGATAGATCGGACATTGAAAAATGTTATCTTCGAATCTCGCGGGAAGGATTCCCTCTTTCGTCGAGGGAGGAAAACAAACAATTGTTAGACGTACAAGGCATATTATCCTTTAGACAAGGGAGCGAGGGTCTGGGTGGAAGAAATCTTGAGCTTTTCTCTTTTATCCATCGGGATCTGCCGGTGTATTCGTCGGAAACGAGAAGCCTCCCGGAGCTTCACCGTTCCCTCTAGCTCTCTCTTTCATCTCCTTTCAATATTCTGGACTCTCATTACCTTGCCTAACTTGCAGTGTTAATGTTTTGTCCACTTTCTCTTTCCCCCCTTCTTTCTCTCTCTCTCTCTCTCTCTCTCTCTCTCTCACACACTCACTCTGTACTCGCCGAAATGTTTTCCCCACGGTTTCGTTCCTATTACTTTTTGCAACAAACATGTATCATGCAAAATGTATGAAGGCGTTCTTCGCTCGCTCCAGTTGCCTTTGCTTTTTCGTTGATGAGTCGACGGGTATTATCGTGAGCCTATCCAGCCTGGATATACACGTGTATCCCTTTGTTCGCAATTTACACGTGCTCGATGTCGCGTGCGATCGTCGAGATTCATTGACCATTGTATGAGAATCCCTCGCGAGGGAAAATAAAACGTGTGCCAAAACTTATCGGTATACGATTTTCGTACGAGCCGGTTTCATTCGTTGTCAACGCCCGAAAAATACAATACACAAAGTTGTTTGTTTTTCTTTGTAAATAATTCAGAATGATACGTATGGTAATAATTTGTTCATGTTAATATGGTTATTCATCATTATATAATTTTATATACGATTAATTTGATTGAGAAAAAGTATTGAAGATGACATATATCTCATATAAGAACGCTTTGATGATGACACCAAGAGATCCGATAACGTTTTTTTGTGCTGTACCGTTGTTTTCTAAAGCAGGTGAAAATTAAAACTGCCTCTCGCGTTATCCGTGGCCAAGTTTGCTGCGCGTGATTAGACAACGAGGCTACAACCCTCAGAGTCAATATACGAGCCAAGTTTTTGGTCGTTCAGGTGGTAGAAAGTTTGGCGAACAAGCTGATGCCGCGCGTCTGGCTCGTGAAAGCAATGCAAAACTACGTATACAACATATATATGTGGGTTTATGCATGTCTCTCGAGGGCGAACAAAGTGCCAGATTCTCGAAGGCAGGGAGCCTCAGTCGAGAGAATTTTTCGTCTTTTCACGTGAACCTTTTTTCTTCCTCGACTTCTCAAGACGACTGCCAGAGAGTCAAAGATCGCTTCGTTGACAAAAATAATGATAAATATGTGTCTGCTATAAGAGAGTTAATCGTTTTGATGATCCAAGAAAAAACAACATTTTACCGAAAATTGATCGTTGTTTTGCCATCGCTATTTTCGGCTAAACAACGATTCGATGGATATTAATATTTAACGAAAGTTCATTCGGTTTAAAAAATAAAAAAAAATAAAAATAAATGAGAAACAAAAGTGCAATGCCATTTAATTTTTATTTAAAATTTTAAATACAATGAGCTATGAGGTCTTGTATTAAAATTTGAAAAATCAAAATTGTAGAAGCTTTCTTTTTTTTTAAATAAATTCTAGGTTTTCTCACTGTTTCGTGAAACTAAAAGAAAACAAAAATAAATTCCAAGCATTTGGATTTCGGCGTGAAAGAAAAAGTATTCGAAACTATCGTGTGTTGTATGTATACGTTGGGGTAAAGTCGATATCCGGAGCAAACATCCGCGACAGTGGAGGTTGAAGGTTTCATGCCGCGAGGGCGTGGACCTGGGCTCCGGAAGTACTTAGACGACTTTTCATATGTGTAGGCAAAAGTCTATGTCCCATTATATACAGACACACATATATATTATATATATATATATATATATATATGGCTGAGAAGTAACACTTGGATTCTTGGTGCATGTGCAGTACGCGTTTTAGAGGATATTAATGGCGTGCTTTTGGCACCGACATCCGGCACCAGAGTATTAAATCCTAAAGTGTCGAGAGTCCGTGCATCGTAAAATTCACGCGGGATTTTGATGAGCTTCGGACTTTCCATATCCATACATTAGTATTGTTTACTTAAAATCCGTGTGTTGCGTATTAATATAAAAAAAAAGTGTAATGAAAAATGATTAAAAAAAGGAATTATGACGAATGGAACTAACCATGTAACGAATATATAAATATACGTGTGTAGGAATTATTAGGGTGACGTAAAAAAATGAAATTGATGTTTTTCGAGCTCGCACTTCGGAATAATTAAGAAAACAACAACAACAAAAATAATAATAATAATAATAATAATAATTGATCACAAAATTCCGATACGAGAAAATCAAGTGTCAATTTTCAGCGAAATTGAAAATTGAAAAGACGTTGAGCGACTTTTAATGAAATAACATTGTCTCATTAAAAATTCCAGATCAGTTTTTTGAGATGATACAAAGACTCTGAATTCTGACAAAGAGTGTGTATTTATTATTATTAATTTTCATTATTATTTAATGATTACCATTATTTTTATTTTATTATTAATAATATATATTGTCAATAAATAATATTATTATTATTAAAAAAGTTGATGAAGAATCGTGGATTTTTTTTTGACCACTCTAATATGTCGACTGAAATTATCATCAAAGTCACGGGGGTTGACATCAGAATGAATTCCCCCCCACCCCCCTCTCTTGATTTTACGTAAAAGTGTGTCTGTGCGTCATTTTTTTAATATCAATTTTTTATATCAAAATTTTGATATGAATAAAGAGCTGCTGAAAACAGTTCCATCGTCGTATAATTTTGTTTATAATTATCAGCCAGAGCGTTATTTTAGATATAAAGCGTAAATTTTAGACCGCGTGCATGTGTCAACTAATAATGAGCTCCGTCTAGCCCTCTTCCTCGAGCCAATCCGGATTTTCAGAGCCTTGATAATGGAGAATCGATGGCTCGACAAGGCTATATGCTTCGAACGATTTATAGGAGATAGGCTTTGTTTGACCCTACATCTCTGCCCTTCCTATTTCCTCTTGTGTAGGTCGTGTATATGGTGAGCGGCAAAGCGTCGTGATGCTCTGGTCGCGCTCCTGGCAGAGATCTCGGGCTTTACGACTTGATAAATAGTTCCATCAAATCCACACGCCGTGATAACGCTCCCATGTCGGTACGAGGATCCATATGGAAATAGCATATAAATACTATATACTGCATATAACAGTGGCTCTACGAGTATAAGTTTATGTAAACATTGCTCAGTGCCACCATATCCAGATCCGGTATTTTTGCATCGGGATTGAAATATATCAGGCTTGGAAAAAGAAAATCCTGCCCAGAGATAATAATTTTTGTTTTTCAAATCCAGCTATACCGCGAATGGTTCTCCGTCCGATATCGATTTTTCCAATTCTTAATTGCAAAAATGTTTCATTTGCACTTGAAATAGGGGATCGGCAATAGCTTCTATGTATATAATAGGCATGTATACCAATGTCCATGAAGTTTGATTATTTTTTCGTTGTTCCGTTGTCATCGGTAACGAAAGGAAAATTTCGTGAGCTCGGAGAAACTTCGTTGGCTTTCTTACATCTTGTGACCTCAATTCAGTCGCGTAAAAAGTTTACCCGCGACAGCTCGAAGTTTATCCAAGCTTATATTACATGCGTTACAAAGAAATTCCGTAAAATTCAAAATATCATAAAATCGAAACTTCTTTGTCGAGTAACAGAATTGTTCATTATTAACTTATTTGCCCAGAAAGGTTTTGGCTCTGCAGCTTTAAAGGCGTATATTGATTTTTCCAAAAATTCATGAAACCTCCAGACCGATTCTCATTGAGCATCTTTAGTAATGTTCCAATTAGTGCAAAAAGTTTGAGCCCGATACGTAGAAAATTGCGGGTACCAAAGCGTCGGCGGACCGTTTTGAAATAATTTAAAGACCCTTAAAATCCAAATTAGTCGTTCATTTTGAACGCGAAATTTATAGAGAAGAGAGGCTCAAATAAGATGAAGGGATAGAAGAAAGGGTGTAGCTTTCAAATGAAAGCCCGATTTGTCAACCCCTTTAAACGTTAGAGGGTTGATTTTTTTCTGGTCTCATAGCCTTTTTTTCTTACATTGGATTCAGCGATATCTTCGACTATTTTGAGTACAATGATTTCGGAATTTGTTTGTTTTTTTTTTCAATTTCTACAATTCAAAAATCTCTTTGATTGAAAATCTTTGATGAAAGATAATTTTTATCGCTCTTATTAAGGAAAAAAAATCACGAATAATCATTCAAACTTTAGAATAACCGAAAAGTATATTTTTTGAAAAATGATTTTCCATATTTTTTTTTTCGCTCGTTAATCATCGCGCCAAATGAACCCGCATGAACCATGTTCAGGTGGGAGTTTCACTCAATCCACGAACATATATCGCAACGCAACGCTTGGCAGCAGCAGCAGCTTTTCGTGGTTCAGCCCGAGGAGCTTAGCGGCAGGGCGCGCGAGCTCTTTCTCGCGATAAGAAAAGGCTTGTGCAGTGGTCTATGTCTAGGCTACGAGTCTGTTTTCATGGCTTAATTACCCTCATGCCCCCAGCTCTGGTCTTTCGTGTAAATTCTCGAACAATAGTAGAAGGCAGCTTTGCTATCTTACCTCATCTCTCTCTCTCTCTCTCTCTCTCTCTCTCTATCCATCCCTCAAAGAAATACGATATTTGATCTGCTGATAATGGTTTCTTTACAGCATATTGAATCAAAAAATCATTAGAAATAATTAAATCATTCAATGTCAATAAAAATCTTTAATTTTCCTGATTTGAGGACCGAAGACAATTTTGATGAAAACATTTTTCTGTAATATAGATTCATTCGAGAAAAATGTGAAATAGAAAAAAGCGTGCAATTTTAAATTAAATTTAATTGATTTGCTTGAACGAATTCGATTTAATTGAGCATTGATTGAACGCAATGGACTGTCATAGTAAATGAGAAAAGAATTGAAGAAACAATTTGTCGGAGCGACGAATTTTTGCATTGATTAGACTTTCGTTCGACGCTTGATGACCGTAATTTAATTCACTAATTGTGTTTTTTTTGCTTCCTCATGAAGGAGGCTTTGTTTTCGTGAAAAAAAATTCGAGTGTTTGATGCCAATGTGTTCGGAATGTGCCAAATCATCGAAAAAACAAATTCAGAAAAAATTTCTGTATGTATTTCTGTGCAGGCAGGCCTACGAAAATTTGAAATTGCAATATCTCTCATACTGCTTGCTTGTTTGCTGGAATTTTCAAAAAAATTCATGACGGATGTTCGATTTTAGATGATTTTTAATGTTTCCAAAAATTACTGTTATCAGTCTAATTTCGGTACATTTAAGGATATTGGCATAAAACTTTTTATGTAAACAGGCTAGAGGATAAGCATATTTTTTATTTCGGCTAGAATCGCTAAAGATTCAATAAAATTTTTATCATTACGAAAAATATCTGTGATCGGTCGAACGTTCGTAAATTTCAGGTTATTTAGCGGGAACTTCTTGTATAAATACACTTTGGGACAAGCATCTTTGATTTTAAATTTGGCAAGAACCATTTGAGGCGTTCTGATTTCATAAAATTTTGAAATTTTCAAAAAATATTTGTAATCGCTCTAACGTTCGTAAATTTGAAGTTATTTAGCCAAAACTTCTTATATGAATACACTCCGGGACAAGAATCTTTGATTTTTAATTTGGCAAGAATCGCTTGAGGGGTTCAGATTTCATTAAATTTTGAAATTTTCGAAAAATATTTGTGATCGCTCTAACGTTCGTAAATTTGAGGTTATCTAGCCAAAACTTCTTATATGAATACACTCCAGGACAAGAATCTTTTATTTTGAATTTGCCAAGAATCGTTTAAAGGGTTCAGATTTCATAAAATTTTGAAATTTTCGAAAAATATTTGTGATCGCTCTAACTTTCGTAAATTTGAGGTTATCTAGCCAAAGCTTCTTATATGAATACACTATGGGACAAGAATTTTTGATTTTTAATCTGGCAAGAATCGCTTGAGGGGTTCAGATTTCATAAAATTTTGAAATTTTCGAAAAATATCTGTGATCGCTCTAACGTTCATAAATTTGAGGTTATCTTGCCTAAACTTTTTCTATGAATACACTACGGGACAAGATTCTTTGATTTTGAATTTGGCACGAATCACTCGAGGCTTTCTGATTTCATGAATTTTTGAAATTTTCGAAAAATACCTGTGATCGCTCGAATTTTCCCAAATTTGAAAATATCAGCACAAAAAAATTTACATAATTATGCTAGGTGGTAGGATATTAAATTTACCACGGATAAATAGAATTTAGAAAACAAGCGTGCAAATTAGAAATTTGCACATTGCTTCCCCATTAAAGAGCTTTTTTTTATGGGGAAGCCGAAATTACGAAAGCCATTTCCACATTTACGAAATTATTAAAATTATCTCCTTATAGAAGGTAACATTGTAATGAAGAAACAAAATGTGCAAGTTTCCAATCCGCATGCTTTTTTATTTCTCTTTATTCTTGTATCGATAACTATTTTTTTTTGCCTTGCCTACCAGTGTCATCACTGTACTCTAGCGTATCATGGGTACAGAGTGGATTAAGCCTCGAGACCGACCAGACTCGCGAGAGGGTGGAAAAGATTTTTTTTTCTCGTCGTCCTCTCTTACCGTCGAGGTTGCGCCTCCGTATAGGAGCCCGAAGACGCGCGTGAAAATGTATACGATTCCATGACTGTATAGAAATATCTTCGTGCATGATTAAAAAAAAAAAAAAAGGGCTTTGGGTCTGCGTCGCGAGGCGAGTGCCTCAAGAGGGAGTTGTACAAGAGAGGGCGTCGTCAAGTGGATTCATCCGACGACGTTGTACACACACGACGTAGCATATATGCGTCAGGCATTCCACGCCAAATCGATCTAACTTTGAATCCCACGATTTTGAATTTTACAAAATATTCATTTATATCTAATAACAATAAAAATATATTTTTTAAAAATCTAATTCTAATACTCATTTGGTCGCATATTCGTGTTTCGTCCACGTTTGGCAAGATCTAAATAAAAAGGGCTCAGGGTGAAATTATTCTCAGAACGTAACGACGGAAAAAAAGAATGAAATTAAAAATAAAAAATATCCGGCTCCAAAATAAATGCGAAATAGGTTCATCTTATGATAAAAAATTGTGTACTGTTCAATTTAGCAATGGATAATTAATTTTTCGGACTAAGCATTGCTGTGCAAAAAATATTCTACAAGTTCGATAATTTAATTGTTAATTATTACACGTTTTTATATTTATTGTGCATTAGGGAGATTTTCTTTTGATTCCATTGTTTTCTTGTGAATTTGCCGTCAAATAGCGAATGAGGGCTTATCAACGTTACCGCGCTATTTTCGAAGCAAGCTGTTCAAAGGTACAGGCTGTGTGAGATTCTACTGTACACTAGGACCTCGCGTCGGTTAGATTTGGATAGCAGCGCGGTCCCCCTCTGTGCGATGCATAGCGATCAGTGCAACGTATGGTGGGAGAAGCGCTCCGCCAATCGCGGCATCGCTCAGCCACAAGGTCAGCTGCGCAGAGTAATGTGCGCAACTAGGATTTAAGATCGTGTGAAAAGCGACGAGAAACTCCGATGACGTCGGTACAGTAGGAAATACCGAAACTCGTAGAATGTTTGGGACAAGTGCATCGATCTCGCGAATTACCCGATTCGGAAGCGACTATCTAGATATTTTTTGATATCAGGCTCCTAATTTAACAGTTAGAATCTCGAAAACTCATCAAATCGTTTTTCCTAACGGAAAACTTGCCGGGCAAAGTCACGCGCTTATAAAGTGGTGCCAGTGGAATATTTTCGAACTATCTGCGCAGCAAATTATCCACGATATTACAGTGAACTCTCTTTAAGTAAACGCTCTCTAAGAGGTCATTTCCCCTAAATTCTCTCTGGCAGAGAAGCTCAGGTGGGGAAGCATTTATCCCCACTTTTCTCTATTCATCAGGGCGCTCATGCTCTAACTTCAAGAATTACCGTGCCATAGCTCATATAGCGGGGGACGCTCTCTGGTAGGCCACTCTCTCTAGTATAGAGAGAGTTCACTGTATATATGCATTTTTGAATCGGTGTCTCTTCTCCAATTTTCCACGTACGGAAACGAAAAAATGCTCGTTGGATAGGATTTGTATCCGTCTAGAGCCTAATGGCAAGATTTTACGGAATTAAAGTTATACAATAATTATTACATTTTTTTTTCGTTGTAGATCTCTCGGATTTTAGCCGAAAATGTACATTTTTGTACTGAATTTTGATATTTTCGGGCTGAACTCTGGATAAAAAGGTCTCCAGAATTACTTGTTCCAATTTCATATAATTCTGTTTCGTAGTTCAGGTTTGGGTTTGGGAATAGCATTGTCCTGAAAATTAACATGCGCTCTGTTATACCGTAAGATTCGGCGGTAAAACAAAACTTTCGCATGTTCGCAAGCACGTGCACTCTAGTACCGATCCCACCGCTGTTTTCTAGCTTGAGGTCGCTGTGAAGTTACAAAAGTTGGACCATTTTAGCGTTGAATATCTTATACACCGCGTCCATATGTCGCGTACTCGAATAGCACGTTGTAGGAATCGCAAAATTCTCTCAAGTTCGACCCCTCTCTTGTCACGATGAAGCTTCACGTCTACCGTGTTGCAAGATCCCGCTTCGTATGTATAGAGGTTCGGGTCGATGGGCCACTTCATCGTTATATTGAACGAAGTAATCCACTCCTCTCTCTCTCTTTTTTTTCATCTCTTCGCAGTTCGTATCCACATTTCGTTTCATATAGCTATGTAGACGTATATAAATAACACATCGTTCCAACGTCAAGTTTTCTTTCAACGCGTCGGCAGAACATCCATTGGCTCCCACATGACCAGTATAGAATGCATGATATACGTAATAACGTAATATATGCTAATGCAAATGTATTAGCATTATTATTCCTTCAGGATAAAAGTGTATTTCATTTCCTTATGCATTCAGTCGAAATGCGTGCATAGAAAATCATGGTCATGGAATAAATTGTGGATGGAGTTTTTTTTTCATATCTTTGCCAATGAGAACTTCGCATTGAAAATTTCTTTCAGGCCAAATCAACGCTCAATGCATAATGATCTCTTTCCAATTAAAAAAAAAAAAAAACCCGCAGTTAAAAACTCAGGTTCAGCCGAATCCCTGAATGTCTAATATCTGTATTTTTTAGCAGTGGAAGCAACGAATCTTTTTCCGTCATTAGATATATGGAATTTTAATATTATTTGATAAGAAATACTTTTCCTGCAGCTCCATTGCCTGTACGTCATATTTTCACTCTATAACGAACACCAAAAAATTCCGGAAACGCAACACGTATTATAGCACGGATTTTCCGCACTTTCCCCGTGCCCCCGCATAAGAATACGATACAATGAATTTTCTCCGGTACATTACATTGTTAAATTTTTTTAACACACCCCGCGTTTCTGTGAAAATAAAAATTCACATAAATTTTATCGATCTGCAGTTATGTGAGTATAGTGCTGGGTGTGCGTCTTGTGAATTTTTTTGCAGCTGATCAGATCCACATACAATAAGATATTATACGATTGAAATTTTTTTACAATCTATAGCAGCCTCGTGAAAAAAAAACAATAATTTAAATTATCAGAGAACTTTGTATTATTTTTATGGAAAACTAACCGAGCTCGTTTTCCAATTGAAATTGAGAGACATGGCTCTTCTCGCAGACTTTCTTTGATTTATTCGAAACTCATCGAAGGGAGGCGTGGCCACGTTAAAATTTTTCCTGCTAAAGAACCCCTTTATGTATAATATATATATATATATAATGTGTATATATAAACATATATATACACTCCCTGTGTGTATGTACATGCAATTCTAGACTGTGTAAACAATACAGGATCCAAGACAAATGAGAAAATCCACAGCAGCAACGCCGTGAATGCAGGAACGCGGGTGACTATACTCGTCGACGTGCAAACAAGTGGTACACGCGCGCGTCTCACCGCGAAATCGATATTTGCTTAGCACACGCAGCATCCTGATCTTTCAATGCTTTACCCCAGTCCTACGGCTCTTATTTGCACAGTATGCCATTCTCGTATATACCGAAGAAATATCTCTAGACACACTCTCGTGTGCGACGAATCGTGATTTTACGCTCTTCAAAATTTCCTCGGTGAATTCGTTCCGACGCGGAAAAATTATTCGCGAAATTAAAAAAAAAAAACAAAAAACAAAAAATCCCACAATTCGAAAAACTATGCACAATATTTTATTTAACTTTACATTTAAATCGTTCGAATACATTTTCAGGATGTACGACGATTAATTTGGAGTAAAAGAATTTTCTTAGTTAATAATAATTACAGATATTTAAATTTATATTGAATATTATCATTATTAATCGTGGCTGCCGTTGATTTGGCATATTCTTTATTCCAAAAGAAAAAGTCACTGCGTATTGCAGTAGATCCCTATAAGTTAAGAAATGAAAAAAAAAAAATTTTTAAATAAAAAATAAAAAAATTCACAGCATTGAACATGCCAAGAATATTGACTTTCAACAATAATAATATTTAAAAGTTATTAATAATAAATTTCACTAAAAATTTTGTCAACAAAATGTTCAGAAAAATTATTATAAATATATATTTGAGACACATTTGTACTGAATTTTGTCAGTGGATCGGTAAAATTGCCGGAAACCGTTTACGTTGCTTCGAGCAATGCGGGCAGTGCTTTTGAGAATCCACATATGCAGCAGTCGAACTATGCGCGAGTATATACGTGTGCTCTACATATTCGCTATACTCATCATTGTTGACTGTCGAGAGAAAAGTTGAGCTCAAAATTTTAATGCTCCTCGAATGTTTCGCAATACATTCAGAGTGGTTGCAAAAACAAATTTTCAGACTGTCTTGGTCATCCATAGATGCTTTTACCTGCAGAAAAAAATCGCCCTACCAGTGTGAAAAATTTTCCTCGATACGCTATCGAATATTTCAGGTATAAAGACGATCTTACGTAATTTTCAAATCTAAAATTGTTCAACTTCATTTTAAACATTTCACGCGTAAAATCGTCCAACGTCATGCAGAACATTCGATAAATTCAAGCGTTCAATTTTACATGACTGGCACACAAAGTTAATCCACTCAATCTGGAACGAACGTAATTTTTTTTTTTTTTCAATCGTATTCGCTTTTTACGTATCACATTCCCTTACAATTTCCATATTCTATTTTATCCTTTGAGCTCCCACTCCAGAGTATTTTTCGCGACCACTTTTCCCTGATGCATTGCCGCATTGCATTTGCACGAGGGCACGGGGCAAGTGAACGATACAGTTCATCCACTGACATGAGTTTCAATTTTGGAGATAAAAAAAAATGTCTCCCTGTACCAGAGAGGGCTTGAAAGCCAGTGCATGACTGAGCGGGGGGTCACCCATCCCGGTATTGATCGCGGTCAAAAATGCTCAACGAGCGAGATCGTCGAAGCGTGTGAAAGGTGCCAATCGAAAAATCGTTCCGCTTTATGTTGAACGTTCCGGACATGAATTTATTCTGCTGCGCGTTGAACATTTAAGACACGATATTTCTTCACTCGAAGCAAAGCGTGAATAAAATATCATGATAGAAAGTCTTTAGATTCATGCGAATCGACCCCTTGTATGTGTGCTCCACTTTATATCCACACCCTTATTATTTCGCTGGATTATGGAAAGTGCATCGCATCCCCATATCGCGCTCACATCAGGAGTCTCTTTGTATCTCGGTGTGGCCGAATATACCGAGGAGGAACACCCCCCTGTTTGCTGCAGTCGATCAATATTATATCGTCGTTGTCGTAATCTTTTTTTTTCCCCCTTTCCGTTCTGTAGACTCGTCATCGAACACACATAATATCCCGTCGAGAGCGTGCTAGCGCAGGAAGAGCGAGATCTCTTCATTCGTTCGACTCTTGTGTACATAAATTTCGATTCGAGAATTCTCGTGCAAGATTTTCATGACGAAAATAAAGATTTTATATGACGAAGCGCAGGAAGAATAAAAAATTGTAATATTTAATTTTTCGTAATTGATATATATTACAGCAACAAATGATTATACGACTGAACGAAATTTTATTCTATGCCAATTAATTTCATTCCATTGAAACGAATGTTTCTTTTTTGCTTATAAAATTTTTCCAAATCGAATAAATTCGTTTTCGTCTTTCGATGTAACTCACAACATCAAGTCACGATCCAACCTCGGTTCGCTCAGCACGAAATCTCTAATGAAAAAAAAAAAACTCATAAGCTATATCTTAATGATGTATCGGACGTATCGTCCCAACCAAAAGTGACTTTCGTCGACAATATTGCATACTTCATGATAAGATAAAAATCGGAAAAATTTCAACCACAATAAAGACGATAAGAAAATTACTTTTTAATAATAATAATGCCCAAAAGTTATCAATAAATTGTTTAAGCAAAACATTTTTTAACAAATTTTAAGGGAATGTTTTTTTTTGGCCATGTGAAATGAATTCGTTGATTTTTCTGACTACACATGAATTTTTTAAAAATTTTCTTATCATTTTGAAATTTCGGTTTTCGGAACTTTGTAAAGGTTGTATTTACGAAACTATTCGTTCAATGCCATGGAAACTTCTTAATTGTAATATACAAAATTTTTACGAAAAAATATCCAAAATTCACGATTTTTTCGAAAACCGAAATTTCAAAATGATAAGAAAATTTTTAAAAAATTAATGTGTAGTCAAAAAAATCAACGAATTCATTTCACGTGTCAAAAAAAACTTTCCCTAAAAATTTGTTAAACAATTTATTAATAACTATTTGGCATTGTTATTATTCAAAATTAATCTCTTATCATCTTTATTGTAGTTGAATTTTTTCCAATTTTTATCTTATCATAAAGTATGCAATATTGTCGACGAAAGTCACTTTTGGTTGGGAGGGTACGTCCGATACATCCTTAAGGTACGTGGATCGATTTTTCCAGCTAACGTTAGTGAAAAAGAGGTATGAAAGAGAAACATGGAATCCATTTTTCTGGCAAATGTGATTTCTGTCATAGAACGGTATTACTATCTCTGAAGAATTCCAGGCTAAAAAATCGAGGATTCCACGATATTATTTGTCCTCTGGGGATTTAGTTTATAATTTTTTATACTACATATTGCTAAAACCTTTTCAAGCCTTTTTCGAGAAAAAAAATTGACAAAAATTTGAATCAAAAGCCAGTACAGTTTTGCGATTTTTTTTAAATTTTTTAAAGTGTCTTTTTTGTCTTTTCAACTTTTTTTTAAAATTAGTATTGTGTAGTAACTGGCATAACGGCTATCGCTGTTGTATATCGTTGAAGATTGAAAGGGGAAAAAAAAGTACTCGCGCACCTCATTGAAACGTTGTGATCGGCTGAATGAACTTTGCGAGCCAATCAGAACGCTTGGATGAGATTGAAGTTGAAAAATAAAAATAACGCTAATTAATCCGCTGCTACCGAGTTGCCGACAACAAAGTTGGAATAAAAAAAAAATCAAAACTAAAAATACGATTTTATTGAGAGTTCATGAAGCATCAACACGTCAGAGTTGATAAAGTTCAACTAAATCGAACACTTATTATCGAACTCATGCGTAAGCTCGGATATTATCCAATGAGATCTGCATTTCCAAAATTTAATTTTATCCGATGAAAAACCGGATATCGTATCGGTATATAAATTCGTACAAATAATGTGCAATCGTTATTCATACGAAACTTCACTGATATCGTTAAGTTACGTATATGTAAATTTATATTAAAATTGGCTTATGCAATTTTATTTGTCTGGCATTTTTTATATGCTTGTTAGATGCAATGAGAAGGGATGCTGTGACGATTTTCTGCTTTTCAACTTTGAATAGTCTTCGAGAAAAATTAATTTCGATTTTGACGAAAAGTGCCCGAGTCGATGAAGAATGTATGCATATATTTATATTCGTGCACATTTTTTTTGGTTCTTTCGTGTAGCGTTTGGCCGAATTCCAAAAAATCAGTCGCGTATGTCGAAAAGCGAATTGCACGTTGTTTGGTGACATTGCGGAATTCGCAGTAGAGATGTGCATTATATGCATTAAAGTATAACATATGTCATCTGTATTCTATGCTTGTGGAAATTTATACCTACTATTTTGGGCAATGGACATACCGTATATGGGAGAACAAATTTTTCATACGATATTGTTCCTTCCTCATAGAGGAAGCTTTGCTTTCGTGAAAAAAAAAAACAAATCGAGTTTATGATGCCAATGTGTTCAGAATGTGCCAAAATATTAAGTGACCCACATTGTGAAAAATGTCCTGAGTGTGTTTATGCAGAAAGGCCTTCGAAAAATTGAAATTACAGTATCTCTTGAACTGCTTGAGCTGCCACGCTAAAATTTTGCACACTACTAAAACATGGAACCCCTCTTGTTTGAAAAAATAAAAATAAAAAAATTATAACGGGTGTCTGATTTTAGATGATATTGAATTTTTTCAAAAATATTTTCGATCACACTAACTTTGGTGAATTTGAGGATTCTCATCTGAAATTTTTAAAATTAATAAGCTTATGGAACAAGCGTATTTGGTATTGAATTTTGCAAGAATCGCTCAAGGAGTTCAGATATCATAAAATAATTAAATTTTCGAAAAATTTCTGTGATCGCACTAACCGACGTACATTGGAGATTATCAACCGAAAATAAATTTACATATAAGTACGCTAGGAGACAGGATATTAAATTTCCGAAAAATAAATCGAATCTGGAAAGCGAGAGGGCAAATTGGAAAAACTTGTACATTGCTTTGTCATTCCAAAGCGTTCTCTATGAGGAAGCCAAAATTACAAAAGCCATTTCAACATTGACGAAGCTCCGAAAATCGTTTTCTCGTAGAGGTTACTTTTTAACGAGGAAGCAATGTGCAACTTTCCAATTTGCACGATTTTTTTATACACATATGTGGCATATACGCGAAATATATAACGTTGAATTTCACGTTTATTTTACACATATTTTGCACGCCAAACCCAAACTATATTTTCATTATATTTCACTCGCATACATTTTTTCCAGGGTAAGGTCACTGAGCTATACATTTAAAAAAATCATATCTTAAAAAATTTTTGAGCTTAAATTCTGAAAAAATATTGAACACTCATTTTGTCACAAGAAAATCAATTTAAAAAACTCAGCAAGGCGAATGCCTTGCGAAATGCCATTCGAAAGATCTTGAGGTCACTATATAATGTGTTGATCGATTTTTCGTGAAAGGCTTCATGTAATATTGTTGGTGTATGATCATTCATGCATATGTATGTGTATAACGTATATATGAATTCTACAAGTTTTCTCTCGTTCTACATAAACATTAGATATATCTTTATTCCTCATTTATGTTGCCCCACACAGTGCATCCCCATCCCCCAGGCCTTATCGTACGGCTCCAACAGCAGCGCTGAATAATGCATGCTTCCCGTGTCTACCAAGGGAGACAGCGTATCAATGGGATAGTACTGTGCACCCTTGCGTATATTTGTGCTTCTCTGATGCTACTACAGTCGTACTGCCATCATTCTCCTATATATATATATATATACATATTTGTACGTCTGCAGCAGCATCTCTGAAGCGCACGATCCTCCTCTCACTTTCCTCTCGGCATTCTGGCTTTGGACTACGAGCAAAATACGAAAATATGCACAGAATTATTCATTCTGATGGTTCACAGTTAATGCTACGTGTTTCATCGTCACAAAGTTCGACAGTGCAGAAAAAATTGAGTTTTTTTTTGTAATTTATTTATTAGTTTATTTTCAATTTTCCTTAATATATCCTCAATGAAGGATTTTTCTTAGTGTATTATTATTCTTCGTATCCGTATCATTATCATTGTTATTGTTATTTAGTGAAACAGAGTTGTGACTGTAATAAAAATAAAATAAAAAAGTAGGGGTTATTAGGCAGAGAGAGAGAGAGAGAGAGAGAGAGAGAGAGAGAGAGAGAGAGAGAGAGAGTACATATGGTGCCCTGTAAGATCGTCAAATTACACAAACTATCAGCCAATATGCGCGATCGCAAATGAGCAAGATTTCATAAAAAATTGACGTATAAGTTCGGAAAGGTAATTGCGACGCGTTAACGAGACTCAACTGATCAAAGAAACGAACGTTACGTGGGACGAGGGGTTAATAAACGTAAGGGTGTAACCACGAGAGCTCGTCAAAGCTTCTCTCATAAGTAATGCACACGTAATACGGTGGTTCTACCCGGGGTTTATATCAATTAGTGGCGCATAAACGCCCTTTGCCAGATCTTTATGCGGAATTCACATAACACATTCTGGCATTCTGGTGTACCGGATTTTTCATAGATATATTTATGCTGTTGGCAGAAGACCGCATGCATGGGAGTCACCCAAAGAGACATGGTGCTGGCACCAAATCTGTCGTTAAATTTTTTTTCTCAAATCGACGATGCTTCAACTAAATCTTTTGCACTGTCTTCTACAAAATGCTCGTAAGTCTCGGAGTCGCGCGATCTACTGGAAATGGTTTTTTTTTTTTTAATTATTTATACAAAAAAAAATCAAGAAATGAAAAAGTTTACGTCCATCGTGGGTAAACCTTTGCAATTCGTACAAAGTAAGGATATTGTAATATATTATGTGGGACAGAATATTTAAAAAAATCTTAAACAAATAATGTCGATAATCGCATAAATAAATTTAATTTAAAACGGAGACTCAATCACTCAATTCTCTGTAAAATATATTTGCAATTTTTCTAACTCCTAAGAGTACTTCAAGAACAGCGAAGTTGTGATTTCCAATATAGTATCGTCTTGAGTCACGCGAGACTCTCACAGGATTGCACAGCGTACCATATCTTATCATTCGATAATGATCTTTTTTTTTTGGCTCGTGAGAATCTTCGAAATGGGAACAACGAAACAAAGGTCTTCGAAGGCAGTGCGATGGCAACAGGTTTCAAAGATCTTCCGATCGTATTCTCTGTTCCAACAATGGATTTCCCCAATTCAGTATTTTTTTCCCTCTAGCTCTTCTCTTAATGGATCTTCTGGTCTTCATTATTCTTGGGACTCGGTTACGTTCGAGCTAATCGGATTTTCTTTCAAGCAATTCGCATACAATAGGAAACTATATATACGTATAATATGAAATGAGATCTATTCGAGATTCGACATTTTCCGTGCACACCGTTAACGTCCGAAATACGAGGGAGTGTCTCCGTTCCGATAAATGGATATCCTTGTTCGACGAAGGCACGATAATAAAACCAATCCTAATATCATAGAGGTTAATGGAGTTTCTCGTCGCTTCGTCGCAGAGCTAGTTATCGCCCCTTTTTTTTCCTCCTTGTACATCCCCGTCTTCAGCAGCTCCTCTTCCCTTCTGCCGCCTAAACCACTCTCTGTTTTCGCATCCACCTCGTGGCTTATACGCTGTCAACCTCATCTATCGTAATGTAGGTCCTCGTGGTTAAACCTCTTTCCTACATTCAAACCGGCCAAGAGGGAGAGAAAGAAAGAGAGAGAGAGAGAGAGAGAAGGGCTCTTATATACAGCGCAAGAGCAGTAAACGTTTACTAGTAGACCGTTAATGTATTTGGTTGAGACGAAGATTGTTATAGCGGGTGACAGGAGCAACGTACGAGGATTTCCCCAACCATATCTCCCTGTTGTCCAATTCTCCTTGAAACTATTATACGTAAACGTACCAAGAGTTCGTCTTTAGCCACAATTTCTCCGGTAATGGGGTAGTCCAGTCATTCCAGCCATTTTTTCTGCAATCTTCTACAGAATTGATTTTGCTTTTGAAAAAGATTCAGGGGTGTCGCCTGAGTGTAAATTCAAGTTGGCGGGACGCGGTGGGTCGAGCTTCAGTCGGCATCTTGGAAAACACGTTTTATAAAATATCTCGTGAATCATGCATCGTACGACAAAAATAGTTGAGACCTTTTTTGTACATAATAAAATTTTCTACGACGTTTATTGAAAACTTTTTCCTGTGAAGTGCGTGGTTTTTAATTTACAGCGCGGCAAACTTTTCAAAACATGGTTATTGCTAAATGTACATTTAACGGTAAAATGGTGATGTTTGAAGAAGTTTGCCGCTTTTTAAATAAAAAACCATGCACTATAGAGGAAAAATTTTTTAATAAAAGTTGTAGAGAATTTTAATCTATACAAAAAAGATTTCTACTATTTTTGTCGTACGATGCACGGTTCTCGAGATATTTGATGAAACGGGTTTTCCAAATGGCGGTTGAAACTCGACCCCCCCCCCCCCTGCGTCCTGCCAACTTGAATTTACACTCAGGGGACACTCCTGAACCTTTCCCAAAAGCAAAATCAATTCTGTAGAAGATTGCATTATCAACCTACTTTTTTGGCTAGAATGACTGGACTAGGTTACGTATAATCTTCCAGACAATAGGGGAAATACCTAGTGTTGAGGCAAACCAACCGTATACCAACCGAAGAAGCAACAAGTTGAGAGGTTGGAACTCTGTTGGTTCTCATCAAACAAACCGTCCATCGATTGTCACTAAGAATAGTTGGAACACGGTTGGATTTCGGTTGGATTTTTGCACAAAACAACCCATGCACCGTTGAGCCAGTCCACCAGGGAAATGATCCTGAAAACTTTACAAAACAGTGAAATGGGAAAAAAGTTCCTGTTCATTGGTTAGCGGCCACGAACTTTGTTGAGATTATGGTGAAAAAACTAGAGAAATTGCTATGACAACTTTTGAGATTGCACATGCAGGAATGTCACGATACAGAGCAGGAATGCCACAAACGACAGTCATGCAGGAATGTCCCTCACATGAACGGGGAGAATACCTGAAACTATAAAGAGCTTTTTGCACCCCAGGGTCGTAGTAATAATTTTGCAAACTCCAAGAAGGTAACTCTGGCTCAAGTCCATAAGATATCTTGGTAACATCCGTTCCTAAGTCTGACGCACGCCTCTCACTCCGGCTCTGTAAGCGGCGACTTGGAGCCTGAATTACTTAGACTCTTATTAAACCGCTCCTCAACCGCTCGTAAATTTTCCAAACTGCGGTCGTTAAAGTTGCTCGAGCGAGATAGCAACGCTGTAGGGAGGTCTCTTCGACATCTATGCTCTATACACGTTCCCGCAGGACTTGTGGTATTCAACCCGTACCACGTTTCACGTTTCGGAAAGGTCCAGCATATTCAGCCACGTTATTTTATTAATTTCACGATCATTCGTGTGTCGATTTGCCATATTGGGCTACCTAACATGGTTGCAGCAACTGGCATTCCTAGAGCAATCAGGACTGATGATCTTGTTGATCTGTTAATGTTTGTACTAAATTGAATTTATTTCGTATCGAGTAGAGACATGCACATGCAAACGTAAATCCACAGAATGACCTGAACGTTACGATATTTTATGGTCCTGAGTAACGGTCCGATATGACCATCATGGATCACGAAGCCCGTATCATTTCGGCAATAATGTCGTTCAAAAAAATCGATCTTCTCAATTTTCCTGATCTTGGATGACGGGGAAGTATAAAATCAGAGCTGCACTAGACGTTTTACGGTGAGGTGAAACGAGTACGGAGATGAGTACCAATGCCCGGCCCGATGTCCATGTGGATCCGCGTCAGCGGATAGTGGAACGCAATCCATCATTCTCATTCCCGTTGTCGTAGTTATATATAGGCAAGCTCAAGCACTTCCGTGGCAGAAAGACTATCCCTCATTGTTGCCTCAGGCAAACCTCGAACCCCCTTCGCATTTACTCTCTTCCGCCCACCGAACAACCCTCTTCAGAGCTCTCACTTTCTCTCGTCCGAATCAGTAAAACCGCTTCGTGTTCGTCACTCATCATTGATGAAAACACGATTTAGACTCGAATCACATCCGGGTACGTTTGCTAATCTTTCTTTGAATCAAACATATTACAATCTCTAGAATAGGCTAAGGAATGTTTCAATGACGTTCAGATGCAAATTCGGTTGATCCTTATTGCTGACAACCTAGAACTGGAATAAAAAAAACCAATTGTTACTCCTCGTCACTTGGGCATTCATGATGCTAACGCATCCCTTGATGAAAAGTATTTTTCGAAGTTTCGTTTATTAACGAATCGCGAATGTATGTAATAGTTTATATTTTCCATAAATATCTAAATTCTAGTTCTAGTGAAATTCATGTATTGTGACGTTTGTTCGTAACCGGTTTCTCTCTCACACATCTCATCAGGTCATCTCTCGCCTGGGAGCTTTTCTTCCTCAATGTATCCTCACTTTTCTATCTGTGACGAATGCTATTCTGGCACACATGTATATGGCACACACCGGCTTGGTTGAAATTTCATTCCATCTCTGAGCTAATATACGGAGTAATTTCCGGCAGTCTGACGTGAGCCGAATTTCCCGCTACACTACGACCTATCTTGCCACTCCAATACTGATGTCATATATATATATATACCATACTGGCACATCCTGCACATCCTGATGCTTCCGTATATCAGAAGAGGATTATAGCAGCCCTTGGGTGTTCCCCGGCCTCCTTTCATCATTGAACAGTACTACTATGATATATATGTATATAACCATATATACAAATGTATACATACATCTAAGCAATCCGATATTCTTCGTTCTGGAATTGAGCGCTATGGAAAGCCCAGAGTTACATGTATATAAGCCTTGAACTCAATTCGAACATGCTCGAATATCCGAGACCGGAGATTCATCGTGATCGGAGCAAGAGTTATGAGAATTTTGCCATTGCGCTGCTGTTACTCTCGTCTCGGCACACATACCTTCGGGAATCCGTATAATTAGAGATTGCAATCTTATCCACCTTTCCACCCCATCCTCCCTATCCCCGCCGTCAACTACCAAGTTCACAGGGGGATAGAAACCTTGATGTTGCATGGACTAATTTACAGATTTGTTAATTAGGTCCCGGCTAAGTCCACTCTCTCCGCTCGTTTCATCCATCTTTCCTCCCTGTAATTCCTCATTACAATCGAGCTTTGCTCATTCGGGGCATAAAATAATTATGAAAGCGGAAGCGGACGTAGAGCTTCTGACAAACGGTGGAGGGTAAAGTTTTGGCAAACTCGCCGGTGGGTGCAACATTCCGGAAATAAATTATGAGCTTGACGCGGTAAAAGAAAACTTTTGTTCGGCGTGTACTGTAAGAACATGACCCAGTCTGTTCTCTCTCTTTCTCTCTCTCTCTCTCTCTTCCTTATACTTCCGGTCATATTTAGGTCCGTATTGTTATAGATGCATCGTTCGATGAGGACACCTTCTACCATTGCAATTAGTGATTCTCGAGGCAGTAAATGAATCTTATCCACCTATCTATCTAACATGCATAAAAGGTTCTACCAGCAAAAGCCTTCCACATTGAAAATAACATGCAACGAACTTTTACGAATTTTATTCTGGTAAAAGTACTTGATTTTTTTGCTTCGCCAAGTACTGTTCACGTATCAATCGGGTAAACATAAATGAAGAAGTAATGAATGAGAAAAAAAAATGGAAAATCAGCAGTCACACGATCGTAACGAGGATTCGTTGTCTCTTTTTCTTGCGTTGCAGAAACGGAGAAGAGCATCGTTGGCGAAGCATCGGGGGCGACTGTAGCAGCAGCGGGAGGTCCTCGTTCGTTGGTGGCCTCTCCCGCTCACTCGACGCCCTCGACCCCGACAGAATCTAGCCTCACGGGATCTGGTATCGTCGTTGCTTCTTCGACCTCGTCGTCCCCGACTTCAACAACATCAACACCTGCTACACCAATCGCGGGAGTGGATAAAACTGTTCTTCAGGTAAGTCAACGTATTTGCCTTTGGATATTGAGTATGCACTTTACGATATTAACGCGCAAAAACGCAATTCATATCATATATAGGATCAAAGGAGAAGCTTGAAGAATTCCATTTCTTCAGTGCATTTATCTCACTTTTCCATAACTTTCGTGACTCGCTGTGCCAAGGTATTTTTCACGCTTGGAGAACGAGTGATTAAATGTAGAGGAGAGTGGGATGACACAATATGTGTCATGGGGAACTGTGAGCCACTATAAATTTCTTGGAGGCTCGTAGTGCATAAATTATATGAAAATTTAGAGCGAATAATGAGGTAAATTGAACTCCTTCAGATCCACTGAAACTTCGATGAGAGCTCGTCAAAAGATATTAAAAGTAAGAATTGATTTGGAGTCCTGGAAAAAGAATTTTACTCCTGGAACAAAAATGTAAAAACTAACCTCAATTTTCACAGCCCTCCAAGCTTGCGGGCATAAGTGGCAGTATGATTCTCCCTTCGTCATCCCAGAACCCACGTTTTATTATTCATATTTCGATAAATAATTAATTTTTATCATACATTTGCTTGCCTGCGCTAATTGGATACAATTGTTACGAAATTTTGTGGCACGAATGTATTATCTCTTTACGAGAGACCCGCACGGCAAATTATTTGTGAAACAAATTATTGGATTGTTCTTTTAATATCTTTTTTCAATGTTGATTCTCGTTCTTATTATCTAAACATTAATAAAATGTCGAAGCTACGCGCCGTACAGGTCAATTTAAATGCCAAAAGGGTGTCTAAATTTCTCATATCATGCTTATTTGCCTGAATTCCGGATTAATAATCGTAAATATGGAAATACAAAAAAAAAAAAAAAGTGAAACATAAAGACGTATCTGTCAGCAAATACGCCTTTTTGGCATTATCGTTCATCATATTTTGAATTTACTAAATCCAAAAAGGCATATCCATCATTCTTTACGTGGTTTAATTTTCATTTTTTTTTTAATTATTCGAACAGACGAAGGGTACCTGTGAAAGGAAAAGTATAATAAAGATTCGTATGTTGTGTCGGTTCATCCTGCCTAATCTTGGCTCATTGCGCCCGCCTATATGACACATTGCACCCCCCCTGGTCGAGTCTAATGTGCAATTTCATGAGATTTTTTCAAACTAATTATTCAAATGTCATCGATTTTTTTGCAATATTAATTTGAGCTTTATTCTGTGCCTGATGTTCTATAGAAATCGTTTATCAATGGATTTTTATCATTGTACAATTCGTTATTAAAAGAGTAATAATTCATTCAAGTAAATCGGCTCATATTGCGCCCCACTCTCCCCTAAATATTCATCTCATTGTTAAATAATAATTATTAAATATTTGTATTATTATTAAATTTTCTTCTTACGTGTCGATACTTGCATATCGTACAAATTCATGTGTCCCGGCCAATGAGACAGTCGTCAGTTTGTCGTTGTAGCTGTAACCGCAGTACTGACTGTGACCAATGTGTCGGAGCCCCTTTCCTCCGGTACAAAGGGTGGCTTCCTAACTCAATTACCGATGTCTCGTGCAGATTAGTTCCTCCATTGGATGCCTCCAACCTCTCTCTCTCTCACTCTCTCTCTCTCTGCTGTGGCTTTGCACGTAACTTTAAGGGTTCACATTGTGTTACAGTTCGGGCTAAATCATACAATACATATATACATTTATCCAGACGTGATTGAAGTTATTACCCTGAAATTAATTATTATCCAATCAACGACTAAAAATGGAAAAAATTTTTCACCTCTTTGCAGAAAATTGTTTCAAAATTAAACAGACCATGCGACAAAGCTTTTTTCACACAGTAAAATGATTCGTTATTCGTTGCCCTTTGTGTTGTTTTCCGAAAGAAATTTGAAAAAAAAAAAAAATTCCCTTGTGATTAACCTGCTTTCCTTAATTTTCATTCAACGGAGCTTTAGCACTGAATCACCTGGCTCGCGGGGAGTGCGTAAAGTTGAATACATTTGATTTATTTTTCACTGCCCTTGTCACCGCTTCAGAGCACGAGTGATTAAATAACATTATTTTACAATAAACAACAGTCGCGGAGAAATTAAAAAAAAAAAAAATACGATAGAAAGGATATCGTGTATTGAACCTTAAGAATACCTGGGGAACTGGTTGGACCTGGTATTATTGGAACTGGAGATTACCGAGAACTGTATCCTCAGTATTGTTTAAGAAGTTTATTATCGCGTTGTCCATCATTGTTTATCGTATTTTCGAAAAACTTTTCACGAGCCGATGAATCTCTGTTTTGCTGAAATTGGAATGAGAAGGTTGGCCGTGGTACTCTTCTATGATATATCCTGCTCCTTCCCTCTTGCCAACTGCTGCGCCTGGGAATTACTGGAGTCCCGGGCGATCCCTTACCCTGGTGATACACGGTTCTCTCATCGTCGACGCGAACTCGCCAGAAAGTTTATCCAGAATCCCAAAGTCTCGTTGTCTATCTTGCTGGTAGAGGAATTTGCCAATTTACGAGTCTTGGGTAAGTTTTCCTGGATTGCTCGATATTAGGTTCTCCTTTGCCAACATACCGCTAAACACAAAGTACTGGCACGTACACACACACATTATATATATATATACATACATGACAGGAGAGGTTCTTCTCTGCTAATCTCAGTTGCTCACGATCCTGTGGCACATGAACTATTTTATAGAATCTTCGCCTGTACTCGACTATATATATGCTCGTATGATCCAACAAGACACTGGCTGGTATAATTCAATAATCACTTTTTCCGTTAATGATTTCTTCTCAAACGTTGCGTCAAAGCGAAATGCTCGGTTTGTATGCTGTCTCAAACCTCCTGAAATATCAACACGGTGCGTGACCCGAGAGAGCCAATTCAATCTTGAATAATAGATGAACGAAAGCTTGGGCTGAAGGTCAATTCAGTTTACATGGAAGAGACTAGAGGGAACCTTTTGTTTGGACACAAATGAATGGAAATGGAGTAGTAAATAGCTTGGAAGGGCATAGTAAATTACTCGAAGTTGAAGCCATGGAGAAGTCAAGCGCATACAGCTGAGAGGTTACCTAGTTCAATGCATATCCAATTTTCCACCAATCATATGTCATTGAAAATTGACCCTCCGAGTACACTTATCTCAAGCGCGAGAACTCGACATGAATTAAAGGAAGTTTTTTAGGATCGGGATAGATGAAAAGATAAACGTCGAGCAGCCTAACTGATTGATAAGTCGAAGCTACAATCGGATGAGAAGTGCGCCGAAATTTAGACAAGCCAAACCTCGCTTCGGTCACAAACCAAAGTATCGAGGGAGGTTCCGACGATCTCTCGTCTGCAGGGGGAAAAAAAAAACGTTGAAGCCGTATTGCCCACCTGTGAATCTTTAACCGTGTGGGATTCAAGCTTTCGCCCCGACGACACCCATGGGTCGACTTACCTCCTCCAGCTTTACCGATATGGTTAATCCGTAGACTCGTTTTCCCGGTCCCTCGGACTTTTGTTTGCGGACACTTGCGAAGCTCATGAATTAAAAATCAGCCTGCGGGAGTCCGCAGGAAAGCAACAACATATGTACAGCCAAGGTTTTGATTCTGAATAAGTTGCGAACGAGCTTGGACGTATATAGACCAATATGGAACTTTTAGTCTGGGACAGCAGGGAATACTTATATTTTCCATACCATCCACTGATATAAAGTATCATATTAATATCATTGATTTTGATAAGTAAATACTGTAAATTTACATATTTTCATTTCATACACCGAATTTGAAAATTTAATATGTATTAAAACCCTTAAAGGATTACTAGGGGTCAACCTGAACAGAAATTTGCAGAGAAACATTCACTGATATAAAGTATCATATTAATATCATTGATTTTGATAAGTAAATACTGTAAATTTACATATTTTCATTTCATACACCGAATTTGAAAATTTAATATGTATTAAAACCCTTAAAGGATTACTAGGGGTCAACCTGAACAGAAATTTGCAGAGAAACATTCATAAGATAGTATTTGAAATCAGGCCGTGTATCCATACTTGCAATAATTTTTATTTCAAAGGACAAGGCTTCAAGATTATCAGGTCAAATTTTTACGAAAAAATATTGAAAATTGAAAAAGTTATCGAATTTTACGTGAAAATGAGGCAATTTTTCGGTTTTTGTTTACATTTCATTTTATTTTTCAATATTCAAAGTCCTTTTTCACTCTTCTAGTAATTCCATCTTATTTTCAGATATTCAAGTTGTGAACCTGAATTTTTTTTCACTCAAAAAACCAACTGTGCTCTTTAATGATAATGATGATAATTAATTTTACTGGAAAATTCAATCCGGAAATGCTACTGAAATTTTTCGACTAATCACAAAAGAGTCCATGGCCAAAAAACAAAATCTTACCATCAATACTCGGGGATTCCCCAATTTCAGCATTTTACGAAATTTGTCTTCTCGTCCGCTGAAATAGCACAACAGATGGGGAAAAAAATAATCGAAACATCGTTTTTTTTTTGGGGGGGGGGGGGGGGGGCTTAATACCTTCCTTTATTACAAAACTGAAAAAAAACGAAAAAAAAAAATAATTCTGTGAGATATAAAGTAATCGGGCAAAGTGTTTTGCATAAACCGGGTCGACGTTTCTAAGCGTGGCAAAAGTCGCGTTGATGTAGTTCATCCATTTCACGTCGAGTGACATAAACTTCCCCCGCAACAAAGATCCACACGCGTACGTCGCGTCGGTAGAAGTTGAAAGTATATCTCTCTCGCGTGTCCTATACCTTCTCTAGGTTGGTTGGAATGCATCGCAGCGACAAAGTCACAATAGCCCATACGGAGCAATTCAACTCAAACAGACTGCAAGTTTTTTTTTTTTTTTCCTCAACGAATGCCCATGTCGTACATTTATTTTTTCGTGGCTTTGCATAGCGAAGACACATATAGCCCTGTGGCTACGAACAACGCGGATATTCAAAGGATAGAGAGCCACGTACTAGCGTGAAAAATAGTCGGATGGGTGAGCATCGTCGAGTGCATGTAACTTCGTCTCGCTCGTGAGGGAATGCAATTCAAATGGTCAGCTTTGTTGGAATAATGCTCGAGTGGTTGAGTCAATAAATTCTAGCAATCAGTCACTAATTTATGACTGGATCAAAATTTGGGTTACGCTACACAGAAACGAGTATGCAACGATCAATTTACTGGACAAAACACATCTTTTTCATACCAGCATCGTTTGGGGAAAATCCTGCACACGTATTGGTCGTTGCGTTAACGTTTTCTAATGCTTAGCATTAATAAAAAAAAAAAAACTCACGATGAATCTCGATAAGAGGTCAGTTAGTTCTGATGAGTGCATCACTCGAAATTGGGAAATGCCGGATGTAGCGAATGAATCAGCCTGTACATATGCCCAGCCCAAAAGCTCACTTCTGGCTGACTCGACGTGTTGGTAAAAGCTTTCGGCTTTACTACATTTCTCATTTGCCCTTGTTTTCTTTTTTTTTTTTCCCCCCTCGGTTTTATTTATTTTTTCACTTCACCAGGGGTGGCACTCTTTCTCCGTCCATATAGTGAATGTATACAAGAACTGGCACGACCGACTTTTCCGTCTGACCAAACTCGACCTGAACTACTGTTACACATATTTTACGTTTTTGTTTTCCGCCCATATCGTGTACGCATCAGCTATTCGTATAGTCGGGAGTAAATATCAGATGAGTATAATGAACGAATAAGTCTAAAGTTTGATTTCCGGCATTAGAAATTTGTCTTTTTTTCAGAAGTGAACATTTTTTTACATTACTTGTACTTTTTTCTAAAACCTTCTCGTCAATGCCGATACATGAAAATTCCGATCATCTTTAGTTCAACTGTTATTTTTTTAATGCGAAAAACGTTTTCGAAGTCTGAGGAATATATTCTTTTGCGTTAGCTTTGATACTTGAGTCGTTAATTGAATAAAACTTCTGCTTTTTCGTTTTTTCGCTCTCTCTCTCTCTCTCTCTCTCTCTCTCTCTCTCTCTCTCTCTCTCTCTCTCTCTTTCATTCTCTCTCTTTTTCGTCGATCGAGCTGTGGTTCACACAACGACGAAAAATGTTAAAATATCACATATATGTATGCATGTATGTGTACACCATACCGGGAAATGGTGATTATCGTGGATGAGGAGAAACTTACCTTAATCCGGCATTAGCATCGTAGGAAACCCGTGAGCGATACATTGAGTAGCGTCTGGGCGAGATAGTATGCCACAGTGATTATATGTTCTCACTGCAGGCTGTAACCACCGGATTGTCGAGCTAGACAGTCGCATGCAAACACTAGAAATTAATATTCGCTAATGGAAAAGGTAAAGTGATAAACGCGAGTAATGAAAATAAAATTAACATTAAATAAAATTGAAATAAAGTTAAAATTAAAGCGAATAAAAATAAATATTATACGTTATTTTTTAAATGTCATTTTTTAACGTTTAGACATTTTTAAGTTCTTTGTCAAAAAAATTGAATGAGTAAAATCATAAAAATTTCTCGAAAAAAAAAAAAAAAACAAAACAAAATTTTGCATCGCAGCATGAATATCATTCGTTTAATGTGGAAGAAAGTATATGAAAAGTAAATAATTTAGATAATTTAGATAAGATGAATGTCCCATTTAGTGAAAATTTAACGGAGGATCCACGTTCTTTTTACATTTTTCAATCATATCTGAGTACGATATCCAAAAACATTGGTTTGATATCAACAATTTCCGTTCATGCTGAATGTAATAATATTGATTTTTCTTATAAGAACGTTAAAAAATCAGGATAAATAAGCAAACTAAAAATGCGTATTTGATGTCCGAGTTACTGACGACCCGTCGATTTGCTGGCCCATCAGATAATGACTCGACAGAGTCCCAGTTAATTAACAGTCGGGAATCAATCCGAAGAAATAGTTATTATACTTTTGTTTCCAATTTACTTAGTTCCATATTTACATTTAATTGACGAATGAATGAAAAAAATGCAATACATTGCGCAGAATTTCTAAGGGAATTGGAGAAAACTGAAAACTGTTTAGGTGATGGAACACCAATCAACAACTCGGACACGTCCTAAATTCGTTGTTCCAGTTAATGATGGAATAAATGAAAGTGCCGATATTCAAAGCTAAATTCATAATGTATAGTAACTACTCTGAACTTTTTCTAGCCAGTAAGTTGAAAACTGAACCTTTATTTTTTATTGAATCAACGATTCGATAAAATACATGTAAGCTATCATTAAATATGTACCGGATCGTTTGACAACTGGGACGCGTTCACTATCTGGCCCTATTTGGATCTTATTCGAGTCATAAAAAAAGTCAATAGCATGTTCAAAATAGTTGCGGGGACTAGAAAATATTTTCATGCACCGTTGCATATGCATTGTTGAAATTTTTCTGAGTGCAAGATTACCAATAAAGTTAATTAAAAATCATATTTCCTTGTAACTATATTTTCCCTGTCTCACAATTTCGTGTGCCACATTACAGTGAACTCTCTCTCTCTCTCTAACTCAACTCTCTCTATAAGAGGCCATTTCCCCTAAATTTTCGCTGGCAGAGAAGCCCATGCAGAGGTGGGTTAGCGTTTATCCCCACTTTTCGCTATTAATAATGGCGGGCATGCCGTTACATCCATAACATAACCTAAAATAGACGCAACATTTAAAAATTTTCCCCAACCACCTCGGTGCCCTAACTTAACTATTTCCTGAAATAAGAAAATTAGCGCGTGGTAGCCCATGGTGGGGGACGCTCTCTAGTAGGCCACTCTCTGTTGTACCACGGAAGTTCAGTCCCGAGGGCGTTGTGTTGGAGAGAGTTCACTGTATTATGGCGGTTGTGAAAATTGAGCTTTTATTTTTAATTAAAAGAGCCATTTTTATGTCTATGATCGGCTGGATGGAGAAAGAGAGAGAGAGAGAGAGCACCGTAAAGATTACCCCGTAGTCGTAAAAGCCGTTTCTTGAATGGTCTCGTACAGAAATCCCCTTCTTCTCTTTCTTCTTCTTCTTCTTCTTCTTCTTCTTCTTCTTCTTCGTCGTCTTTTTCGTGAGCTCATGCTGGTAAAGCGCAATCATTCTTAGGTAAGACCTATTTAATCAGGGTCTTTCAGCGTGCAATACACCGAGAAAGAGGACCAAGGTTCGTTGGACGTTGTGAACGCTAACTCTTGCGAGGGATGAGTAGGGCTTTGAGTGGGAGAAAATAGAAGAAGCTCGAGGGACTCGTATTCGATTTGTGAAAGCGAGAGAAAGAGAGAGAGAGAGAGAGAGAGAGAGAGAGAGAGAGAGAGAGAGAGAGAGAGAGAGAGAGAGAGAGAGAGAGAGAGAGAGAGAAAGGATGGTATAGAGAAACGGAGCAAGTCCTTAATTTCCTGGCAGTACGTCGACTTATCTGTTGGGATTTATCGTCCTCGCTCGAATAAATCCAACCGACGAACCTCTTTGATGCTGCGAGGCCTTTGGTAGAATCAAAAATTTTCCGATGATACTTTTTTTTTTCTCTTCCAAGCCTCAGCGAGTAAAATTTTCCTCGGAGAAACAAAATTATCCGTTTTTATACATTGAAAATGGATCAATCTTAATGAGTTTTCAATTAATTTTTTCCAATTGCAACTTTCTTTTATGGAAAGTCATAGGAAACTGACAGAAGATCGATGCATATAGTCATCCGCCGTTCCTTCCTCATCTATCGACCTGTCGCGAAGTAATTGCTGTATATATCGTCAAGAAATTCTATTTAATTTTACAGAAGAGAAAAATAAATATAAGAATGCAAGAGCAGAGTAGAGACGCGATGAAATGGGAAAAGAATTTCCGCATTGCTTCAGCAAACTGTACGAAACTTTTCGATAAAGTTTCACAATGTTCCAGCCTTGATAATTTATTTTCTATCGATTTTTATATCAATTTGGCGCTGTCATGTTCATTCAGCAGCGAAAATTAATATCGCTGACGAGACAATAAACATAATGAATAAATTACTTATGGAGAGCAATTTACCGTCGTATACGAAGTGACTATCATTAAACCCATGGTCTTCATTGAAAAAAGCCCATCGATCGTTCGGCTACTCGTTCAACTTCGATACTATAGTCGTATACGATGTTTTTTTATTTTTTCAATTTTTCATGATTCAGTCGATTTATCGTATATGTATGTGTCGACGAAAACGATGCTCGAATCTCAATGGATTCGACCAAATTGAATGCGTGCCTGCCTCTGTGTCCGTTAACGTTCGAATATTTACGCGCAGGCCGGTAATTTTCGTTCGACAGATTCAATTACGCGAAGCGACCGTGGCTCTCGCTTGAATGAGAAATAATTGGTACGTTCGATCGTTCTACCATATAAATATATATGTACACAGCCGTACGACATGACAAGCAATTATGACAAAATTGGAATCCACAAATAATGTGCGAATTTCGCTCTTCATGAAAGTCCATGCGCGGATACAATGAACGCCATATAGCGAATGTCGATAATTCACATTCATCCCTAATATGTTTTACGATCGCAATTTGAGAGATATTCACGTTTATTTATCGTCATGATAGCGAAGGATCGCCTGTGACGGCACGAATTTTCCGGCACTTTCCCCGTGCCCACGTACAAATACTAAGAGAGTAAAAAAAAAAAATGTTCTTTAAATATTCGTCATGCCGAAAAAAATAACTGCTAGAATCGTCTTTGCTTCAAAGCCCCAATTTAGGATTCCCATCGTACGCTCAATCGACTGAAATTTTTCGGAATTCATCGTTGACGAACGAGATTGAACCATGTTTTTCGTTTTCTTTTTTTTTTTTTTTTCGATTTTTCATTCCCCTTCGATTGCATGGTCTCGTATTTCAGGGTTTTTGCCGTAGGGTCGTCAGCACTGATTCGAAACCGGCTACTCACACGATTCGCCACTCCTATCCAATTTCCGATCTCAATAAACACCCCAATTGCCATTTGAGCCGTCTGTATCGTCCTCTTCGAAGGCTTTGCCCGCTCTCTATTTTACCCCATTTCTCTTGCTCTCGGTTTTTTTTTTTTTTTTTTTTTTTTTTTTTCTTTCATCAATGACTGACAAATGATAATTCGTCTTGTTCGTCCGAGTCTCGTTAGGTGACCTGTTAATTTTTTTTTTTTAGTAACGAGAACCCTCTAGCGACAAAATTAAGAAACTCAAGCAGCTAAACATTCCCAACCCAAAAAATCTTCGTAATTCGTCAATATGTAGTCTGTAAATAGGGTCAAAAGCCATGACTAATGAATCCGTACAATCGAAAAAAGAGTAAAAATATTGTTTTCGACCATTTTGCAAAAAACACAACTGCATCAAAACCAGAAAAAGAGTTTATTTGTGTTAGGAACATCTGTAAATATATTCTTGGCAAATTCGCAGATGTTGCTTTCGTGTATCCTTGATTCATTTTTTTTTTTTTCAGCTACAGCATACGCTGTAAAATGTATATATAACATACACTTCGTGCACTGACGATTTACTTTCGCGAATTTTTTCACCGACGGATAAAGTTATCCGACGGATATCCCATCTTTTTAACATGGATTATCTGGCCGAAAACTATATCCGGATGATAACCTTGAGTAAAAAAAAAACCGGTTATAACCTTACCCTAGTACCTAGGGCTGTTGTGACGTCACTCGGCCCGCAGAGCGCGCATAAATTTCTTATAATTTTTACACCTTAAGATATAATAATTTACTTGCTTAAAGAAACTTATTCTCCATTGCCACGTCAATTTTCATCTCTCTAAACGACATATTCGTTTCGTTTTTATCGCAGATACGCGACTGGCTCACCCTCGAGCAGGAAATGTTGCGTCAACAGGCCGTTGTCGTCGGCGACGTCGACGAAATCCTGCAGTTGCTCGACAAACAAAAGGTAAGAGTTTTTCTTTTGTTTGAATTTTTTTTTTTCTTTTTTTTTCGAACTTGATTCATCAATATTCATCGATCAATGCACAAAATCATTGGATGTAAACGACTTTAATACGGTTAGTTCTATTTTTTTTTTTTTTTTTTATCAATACACCTTTTACGCGTATAAAAATATTTCGTCCAAAATAAATAGAAAAAACTGAAATTTGAAAATTCACTCGAAACCCCGAAAAGCCCTGTCAGCTGTCACTTAGGGTTTTCAACCTAAATTTCGAATCTTGCACGTATCTAACAGCCCGATTTTCATAACTTTTACCTCGAGCAGTCGATAAAATCCATCGACGACCCGTCCGACCGACGCAGACTTGTTCTACTCTCTCGCGACTACCCCTATCTTTTTCCTAGTGGTAAGTACCCGACGCGACCATCCTTACCCACTCTCGGACTCGTTGGTCGATATCCACGAGGGGGGGGGGGGGGGGGGGGGTCGGGAATAGGTTCGCTCCATCGATACTTAAGGTTCAGGCAGAATGCACACTAGCGCCACAACGGAGCTTACGATCCTCGGTGGGGGGGGCGCAAGACTGGTTAGGGTCATTAGCTCGCGTGACATTGACATTGTCATCAAAAGGTCGACGACCCTTGTCGCGCCTTTTTTTTTTTACCATTTTTCTTCTCCATATGTGCGCAGAGACAGGCCAAACGTTAGCCCAGGAGTCCAAAGTTCGCGTTAACCGCATACACGTGAAATCGAAACTCATGACGAGCTTAAGCAAAAAAAATACTCTGATAAGTTGCTCCGGAAAAAAAAAGGGTATCGATTGAACGCCAGTAAGATAGAAAGTGACGAAATTAATGGACAATTTAAATATTATTGGTAAATTGACAATGAGGGAAGAACTGGAGATGCTAATTCGTTAATCGATAAACATAATGCGGATTCAATGTATCTCAATGCGCAGAGAGATATTTGAAATTTCGAAATAATTGATAACGGCCATTTTTCCCCAATTCAAAAATCAATCGGACAGCTGTAAAATATTATTCGGTCAGGCTATCGTACTTCGGTTGAGCTTTTTTCATTACAAATCGAGAGTGTCTTGATGAGCAGTTTTTTTTTCCTTTATTTTTCGAAAAAAATCGTCTTGAGGTGATAATTGTGTGATCGATACCGATTATTAAAAAAAAAAAAAAAAATCGATTTCGAAGTTGTGCGTTTGCAAGCAAATGTATGATTGGCTGAAAAAAATTATTTATTAATTTAATTTGCACTATGAATCGTTGTGGCTTTGGATAAACGACAAAGTTTTTTCTCCGAGGAAGCCGAAAAGTTAAGGAAAAAGCTCGCTCGCGTAAAGGTGCTCATTCAATTTTCCAATGCCGCGAAGAGAAAATATGAAAATTTAATTTGAATATTTTTATACAGACGAGAAAAGTATTAATACATTTAAAAAAAAAAATCATAGATTTACGTACGAAAATAAAAATACAAAAAAAAATAAAGATGTGATAAAAGCTCCGTAAATCTGAAATCAACACGTAGAATAATAATAATAATAAACGATGAGTAAAGGAAAACAAATTTGCGATGCGAAAAAAAATTGAGGATAAGGGTAAAAATTTATGGACACTTGTCACCATTTTATTTTCTTTCACCCTCCCCCCCCCCCCCCATCTCAAAAAGCTTCGTGATACTTTACTCGACGAGAGATTTCTCCGAGACTCCGGAGATTCATTCTTCTGTGCATATAAACTATTCATCGCTGCCTCCACATGTCTCGTTCAACGTTACTCAGCGAGAGTGTTCACGTCTCTTTATAAACTATGAGTGCTATAATATACATCTATACATACATGCATCATCGATATATATCCCGGGTACACTTGGCGTTTGGAATATCGAGTCGTGAAAACGTGACTTGACGCCGAGGGTACAGCGAATGAAGTTTCATTCGCCAAAGCATTGGCACGAACATTCTTCATACACAGAGAGCATTCAGTCTGAAACAAAGCAACAATTTTTTCATGCTTTTTTTTTTATTCGATCGGAAATTTTTTCCATCAATCATTTGGGTAAATAATGCAAAAAAAAAAAATTTCCGTACAAAAAATTTGATTATCGAATGAAATGATTTAAAAAAAAAATCATAATTTTATAATTGTTTCGGACCATGTAAATTTTCGAATTTTTCATGGCTATCAAGATCGAATCCTCGATTTCTCATTATACGAACTTTCTCGGATAAAATTCTCCTGATTCAGCCAATCGTTAATTTTTTTTTTATACCGCTAAAGTATTTATTTATTTTTTTCATCCATAAAAATATGCGAATCGATTTTTCGAAATGCATGCGCTATTTTGGACCTTTCCGAAATTTTGATTTTCCTTTTAAACAAAATTTTCGAACGATAACATTTTTTTTTTAAATTCCGAACTATTTTTTTCTTTCTTCTCAAAAATATGAATTCAAGACGAAAATAAATCTGTCTGTCTTGCCTCCCTGTATGCTGTCCGATGAGATTAACCGGAGTCGATTTATTTACGATTGAAAAAAAAAATTGTATTTTTCCGAAAATCGCGAAAATAGGATGATCGGAATATCAGGAACGAGCTCTCCGGAGAATATATATTATATTGTTATAAATGTATGGTACGAAATTGACGACACGAGTGGTGAATTTAAACGGAATCTCCGATACCATATATGAACCATTCTTTGCCACTTTTTGCTTTCATTTTTCAATCTATTTTCTAACAATGATGAAGTCCTAATTTTTCCGCCACGGGAAGATCAATTTTTCGCCGCAAAAAAATAATAAAAATCATTTTTTTCGGCTAAAAAAAACACCTTCGATTCCGGTACCAATTTTACAGGGTATTTCGCATTGTATGAAGATTCTGCAAAAAAAAAATCTCAAAGTGGCACCTGCAATTCTGAGGCAGTAAAAAAATAAACGAATGAAAAATTCAATTCACATAGATTCATGAACTCAACATCATTGGGAAATTTGTTTAGAAATAGAGGCTATTTCAATTAAGCATTTTGTGTGTGTTCTCCTTGTTTGTCCTCTGCTGGGTACGCGTAGGCGATAAAATATTTTGAAATAAACAACGTTCAAAATTATATGATTCCGGGGATTTTAATTTTTTTACTGCCCTAGAATTGCAGATGCCACTTTGGAATTTTTTTTTTTTCAGAATCTTCATACAATGTCAAATATCCTGTAAAATTGGTACCGGAATAGAAGGTGTTTTTTTAATTTAAAAAAATGATGTTTATTGATTTTTCCCGAAAAATAGATCTCCTCGTGCCGAGAAAACTATGACTCTATCATCATTCGAAAGTACATGAAAAATTGAAAAAGTTATGTTTCGATGAAATTTTTGAGCGACTCATATTTTCTGAGATATACTGATATACAAAAAAGAAGGTAAATAAACTGAACGGTGACTCCGAAAAATCTGAAAAAAATCATCTAAGCTTCTCTAAAGTAGTACTATAAACTGGCAAATTTTAAAAGATATACAGGAGGTCAACCGAAAAAGTGGCCCGGTTGACAAGGAATGCTTCGCATACATGAAGATGTATATACAAACGAGGTTGCATGTTCTGATTTTTGTTGGGTCGTTCATTCTCTCTCTCTCTCTCTCGTATTTATGCTATGGGAAAATCATTATGCAAATATTGCAGAACTTCAAATTTTCCATTCTCGTTATAAGTTAGTGGAGAATCCCCAAGCGTATCGTATATAAGCGTATCGTAGAGCTCATACACCTCATAAATATATGTACATGTATTATATATGTATGTGTACTTACACCCCCATGGAAGACCCGTAGTATTCAAATCGTTTAATGGCTGCGAAAATACGAGCAAAGCTTATAACGAGACCGAAGCACGCGAACGAATATAATTTCGCATATTTCTATATATATATATATAATTTCGCATGAATATCTTATTCTACGTTACTTGTATGAGACCTATGTAGAAATATTAAATGTTCTTGTTTTCAGGAATGCTAAAATCGCTTTATACTCCTTCGTCAAAGATGCACTTCTCTACCCTCTTATTCTCTCTCTCCCTCTCTATTTTTATTTATTTATTTTTCACTATGCATAGAGTCGCGATGCTTAGTTTTGTAGCCATTGAAGTGTGTTTTCCGCGTCTACTTTGGTCATAAGATCTTTGAAATTATTAACCTTGTACGCGTTTTTGCCTAAGGCTTGCCAAGGCATAATAAATTTATCAATTAATCAATCTTCTCTCTCTCTCTCTCTCTCTCTCTCTCTCTCTCTCTCTACAAAAGAGTTTTTTTTTACCATAATCTCTCTTATTCATTTTTTCGAGGTCACTGATCACGAATTCACGATCAGATTTTCGAAATTCAAAATGGTGAATCCAATATGGCGGACAAAAATTCTAAAAAAGCCTCAGAATTAGCTAAAAATGGATTTGCTAGGTTTTCGAGGTTGCTGATCACGATTTTACCATCAGATTTCCAAAATTCGAAAGTCCAACCCAACATGGCGATGCAAAAATTTGAAAATCGTTGGATTTTGCCGAAACACCGTGTACACTTCTTAGCTGCACACTGATGAGAATACTTGTAACCTTTTTATTCTCACGATTTATCTTTTCCAACTGACCAATTTCCACAAAAATCGGCATACAAGGATTTCCGCAGCCGTTGATCTCAAATCCACCATTAGATTATACCATAATTCTAAATAGCGGATACAATATAACAGATGAAAATTCGGAAAACTGTGGATTCCTCTCAAATTTACTTTACTGGAGTTTTCGTGATCGGCGATTAGGAATTCATCAACGAATTATTGAAATACGGAATGTTGGATTGACATTATTGAGTTTAGCTTCAAAAATTATTGATGAGAATTTTTAATTCAAATGTAACATCTTTGTATTCAATATTTTCAGTTGGTTGAATATATCTAACAACGATAGATTCCCATATTACCTCATGGTATAAGTGGTATATCAGCATTATTGTAAATATAAGTAAGTATTGTAAGACTCATATGAAAAAACATATGCGCGGATATTCCGAAAAACCTGGCTTATGAATTTTTAGCTCATTCTGAGGGTTTTTTTTCGAATTTTCGTCCGCCATATTGAATTTTGGAAATATGATAACGATTTCGTGATCAGCGAGCTCGAAAACCCTGGAATATCCGTTATTAGCTGATTCTATGGCTATTTTTGAACTATTGTCCGCCATATAGAATCCGCCATCTTGAATTTTGGAAATCTGACAACGATTTTGTGATCGTCGACCTCAAAAACCCTGGTATATCCATTATTAGCTAATTATGAGGCTTTTTCGAACTTTCATCCGCCATATTGGATTCGCCATTTTAAATTTCAATTTTCTGATAGCAGTTTCGAGTTCAGCGATCCCAAAAACCCCGGTAGATTAATTTTCATGAGAATTCATCGACTAGAAAAATGTGTGCCTCAAAGGGTTGAGCCACAAAATTTAACGACTCTGTTCGAGTATCAATCAGGCAGATCGCAAGTAGTAGAAGCAAGTCTACAGGTTGGAACGTAAAGTTTTCATAACGATGTCATTCCTGATTCTTTTTTTTTTTCCCCGTTTACACGAAATAATTTCACGCAAACGGGAAGTGACAGAATTCGTTCTAAATTGTCGTTTACCCGTTGTTCAAATGGATCAGACGGATTTTAAGTAGTAAAATCGATTTAGGTCAGACAGGTAAATATGGCCTATCGGTAATTTTGGTTTTTCTCTGTGAAGACGCTGTAAGCTTATGCTTGCTCGTGGTGTGATAGCTCAGTGAACGAGATAAGACAATGAGGAAGTGAGCTGATATACAAGTTTTTAATTTTCACCCCCCCTTTTTTTTCGAGTTTACCGACTTTGATTCGACGTCGCACGGTGTGACGCCGAATCGAAAGCTTTTTCGCACACTCGAGCCTTAGGAGATTCCGCGCGCAGTCGATATATAATACCCGGTAACGCCATTCGAATTTCGCGCATCCCTTTTTGCACCCCTCGTGATCCCGCGCTTCCTCTCGAGACCGTTTCTATATATGGAACTCCATGGTGGTCGGTGGACATAAAACGGGGGTGCGGCGCCGCGCTGCGGGGGATAGCGAGAGATGTTCCATCGGTAGACACACACACACACACACACACACACACACACATACACATATACATGCACACACACACACTGACGAAGGAGCTCTCGAAACTCCCTAAACCAACCCCTCAAAATACGGGAGGCCGATTCACTCTGCTGGTATTCCCGGCTCCATCAGTATCACAACGTGCCTCGGTCGAAATGCACGCGTTTCGAAAATAAATCGCGTTCTCGTCCATTTTGAGAAGTAAAAAAAAAAATAACAAATTGGTAGCGTTTGTGTCTTTTTTCGTAGATTTCATTTTTTCATTGTTTTATTTTATTTTTTAATCGAGCGGATAATTCTTCGTTAAAACGATACGTGAACTCGCGCCATTTGTCGTACGCTCACGTGTCATTGATTAAAAAAAAAAAATGCCAAACTTTTTTCACTGGGAATACTTTTGTGCACTGTCGCCTCTCTGTGTATTCGACAGACAGAATAATACGGCACAGAAGCATTCCTCCGGTTGGCATTCCACGCACGAACGGTTTTGATAGGCATTGCTGAATTTGAGGAAAAAATCAAAGGAAAAAATTACATTTGAAATGTTTTTTGACGGAAGAACTCGTGAATAATATGAAGAGGAAAAATTGAAATTGTAAATTGTTTTTTTTTCTATCGATCATTGTCAATTGTTTTAACCAATGATTCTCGTAATTAGTAATTTTTTTTTTTTAGATGGTGACAATTTTTTTTTAATGATTTTTTTATTCGAGCTGTGCTCTGAATATCTCTGGCCACTCAAATCCGATCGTCCCACGTGTGCACAGAGTCCTGTATTTTTCATGACGGACATTGCTTATCGACTGAGAAAAACCAATTTTTTTTTTTTTCTATTCGAGCTCAAATTTATGAAAATCAGAAGTAAATTAATTTTGCGACTTACATGAAAACGATTACAGCAAATTAAAAATTGGAAAAAAAATACATATTTTTAGATTTTTTGAGTCATTTGAATAGAATTAATCCAACCCCCATGGGGGAAGATAATATAAACGAAAGTATATCAATTTTTGCTACCAAAATATGTATTTATTTTTTATAGTTTATTTATATTTTTTAAATCTGCATTTTATTAATTCGCTTACCGGTCAACACGTGACATATATAAAATATTTTTTTTTTAATGTTGCACATATTTTTTGAAGAAATTTATTTATTTTTTTAAATTTAAGTTTAATTTTTCCTCCCATATTATGCCGATCATAATCAGTATTAGTTATATCGGTACTAATTATAATAGTAACGGTAACTGTCGTTGGCTTTAAAAAAAAAAAATCGGGAAAAGGTAAAATGATTTTCGTTTGACCACGTATTCTTTCGAGCATCAATGAAAATCGCGAGTCCAATCGGGATATCCGAGAACGTGTGGCATCCGCAACATTACTGTATCTACCGTACTGTACGCCACGCCGCGCCGGGCCGGTAGACGCGAAATATCGTATAGAGAGTAAAGGAAAATCGATAACCCAACAACCGCGGGAGCAGAATAGCAGAACAGCGACACTTGTAGTACTCATCGGAAAATTTCTCAACGAATCTACGTATATGGGCCATTACGTGTCGAGTCAGCTATAAACCCATCAGCCTCGTAAAAATTTCCAGAGCTTTTATTTTGGTGACAAAAAAAAATTAAAATTAAAAATTCATCGAGGCCAAGAATGTATGTTTTATTTTTTAGGAAATTTAAAGCTTTACTTTTTCATGAGTCAATTTTTTAATTGCAATAAAAATTTGACTAACCATGAAGTATTTTATGAAACAACTTCGTGATTCGTAAAATTGCCTAATCACAATTTTTTTCGTTCATTTTTCAAATGTAAGACAAACTTTTCTATTTTGATTCCGCACAAAAACTTTTTTTTCCAGATTCTAATACCCAGCGTCTTTAAAATATTGCAAATGACTATTTGGATTCATTATTGTTATTATTCTTTTCTTTATGATTATTAATTTGATTATTGAAGATTTAATTTTTATTATTTCGCGATCTTCGGACTTGAGGATCGTATTTAAGGGGGAAAAAATGGAATTACGAATGTTTTTGTTTAGTCAACTCAATTTTTTTATAAATTCGAAAAAGTATGCTCCGAGACTCAATGAATATTTCAATATTTAAGGGGTTACACCATCCTGAGAGGCGAGAATAAGACTCGGTATTCACGAATATTTTGTGGCTAAACTATCGCATATTTTTTATTTCTATATTTACACCCTTTTAGTGTATATTTTCAGCTTCTTAAATGTATTTTTTAAATCTAAAAATATTGATAATTGGCGGAGAGACAGGCCTCCGTGCGCGTCATGTTCTTTTTTTTCACCTCCAATCTGTGGGAATCCTAATGGCCTCACGGTTCATCTGAAACATAAAAAAATGAAAATATTTTGCTAAGTTAGGTTAAAAAATGGATCTTTTATATCAAGCAGAAATTTATGCTCATTTTTCACATAAAATTTCTACTTAAAAACATTGATTAAACGAAAACGGATAACAGAAAAAAAATCTTATGCATAGATCGAGATAATTATGTTACAAATTTTTCGAGAAAAACGCGTTTAAAGTTTCGACGCGGCTTCAACAGTAAAAAAATATTAAAAATTTGTGGCTCACCTTGCGTTGTATAGTTAATCGGCGATTCCTGCTTAATATTTTGGGGTCCTTTCTCAGCAAAAAGTTGCTCGTCCTCGAGAGACAATCTTGACCTTCTGCGAACTGTTCTGGCCTTTTTTGTAGTTTTTTGCGCGCATTTTTCACCAATCGATTTTCAAAAATCGACTTTTCGAAAATTTCAGGATCGTGTAACCCCTTGACTCAATTAATTTGTTTACCTGTACGAGTTGCTGATTTCGACACGAAATATCCCATGCATGTAGATGCATAAAAAAATATATATATATACTTGGGAAGTGGGATAATAGAGAGCGAGGATATTCCGAACAAAAGCTCCGATATTTTTTGTACCATAATTCTGATGGACTTGCAGTCTTGATGAAAAATGTTAGGCATAAAAAAACGTAAAACAAAATTCAAAAGTCATGGAATAGTAAAACATTTTTGATAGTCGGCATGGAAATTCTCTCGGCGAATAGAACGTAGTTCGATAAATCGATATTCCTTACATTAATAATTTGATAGGCACGAAGAATTTATGTATCAAAGTTGAAACTTTCGATTACGTTTTTTTTAATATCTTTTTCATAGTTGACGTTTCCGTTGACGTTCAAATATCACTGGGGAAGCGTGCATACGTACGTGTCACTTTCATTTGTTACCCAAAATTCTTCATCCCCTGTGCTTTAATGGAGTTGAATTATTTCGTAAATTTTCATTTCGCGATCTTCAGGAAGTAGTCAAGGGCTAGGTCAGAGAAAACTCTCGCAAGAATAAAATGAATAAAACGAAGAAAATAAAAACCCTAAAAATACACTTGGTTATCTCGGGTCGAGAAAGTTTTAATCCGAAGTACAGTCAGTTTGAAAATTTCATTACAATGAGATTTACATTTGGGGATGAGATTTATAGCGAGGCTTTATGGGATCAATAATAATAATAATAATGATAATAAATGGATAACACGTTGGATTCCCAGTGAAATATTTCGTCGTTAGTCGCGAGTCGATGGAGAAGTAAAAATTATATTCGCTGTTCGATGTGCGGGACATGTGCGTTCTCGTTGGTCGTTTTTTTTTGTAGATTTTATTTTCTTAGCGTGTCACGTATTATCGCTATAAAATCGAGAATGGAAGGGAAGAACGAGTCGAGAGCAGCGAGCTCTTCGACGACGACGCCGCAGTACACGGGTACTCTGCAGCTTCGCTTCGACGTAAGTGAACGAAAAGACTGCGTGGTCCACCGTAGAGGTCTATGTATAGCATATACATCCTTTGAGGCTCTGGTGGCATGGCGAAAGCTTCCTGAAGAAACCAACCCGTCTGAATCTCGATATATATATATATATATATATCGTTGTTAGCGTGGACTAGCATATAGCTCAGCACAAAGACTTTGCCACAGACGGCTTTCCGCGAAAAGGAAGAGAAAGAGATACGAACGGCTTGTCTTTTCAAGCCTGAAAAGCCATCTTGAAAATCCCTCACCGTCACCTGGTCTTCCATTCCTCTCACGTTGTTTTCTCTTGTACGTCGGAAAAGCTTTGTTTTCGTGAAAATATATATAATTTTTTTTTTTTTTTCTAATGCCCGTATGATCAAAATATTGCAGACAGTTGGAAATTCATATTTAGAAAACGAATGTCCGGATCTATGATCCGTGGGTGATGGAGTATTTGGACTAAAGGTGTAACAATAAAATCTTTTGATCGGTTTGAGTTACGATAGAAATAGTCACGGAAGTCACCGACCCTTTGTTCCCTATTAATTTCACGATAATCGGCAGATTTGTAAAAAAATTTATAAGTTTTTGAAAATAATAAAGAAAGAAAAAAAAAAACAAATATTTTGTCAATGTTGTAACTCTTCTTGGGTTATGGATCGAGTCATAACTTCTCAGAGAGAAATTCTGGATAGTTATAGCAACTAAAATACCACGACTGTGAAAATTTAGTACATTTATTTATTAATATCAACAATTTTATTGTTACCAAAACTAAATAAATTCGTTGTTGTGATATTTTTTATGTGGACTATTGCACTTTGGCAATTTCAGCCATGAGAAAATATCAAACGCTTTATTGATATCAGAACTATGGGTGCTGGTTTGGTTATAGTTGCGGCAGCGGCCGCTACGTTGCGCATCCGCTCGAGATCGTTCTCGCATGCATGAGTCAGCATCGGTTCGTATGTAAGCGAGCAAGCGAATCGAGATTGTATTACTCTGGCTTCGGTCAAAAATAAAATTTTGACATAATCACGAAGCTCCGATGACTATTTTTTATACCTCCTGTTCTTCTACAAGATATACATTTCTGCTCCGGTATTGGCAGCATTCTGCTCGCATTTAAGGGGGGAAAATGAAGGTAATGAAAATTCGCCCCGCAAAAAAATACGAAAAAAAAAAACAAATATATAAAACAGTCACAGGCAAATTAGGTCTCGTTTGTCTCTTTGACAATTTCAACTACGTATATAGTTATGTCTTTCGTAGTCTTCATCGAGAGGTAAAGCAACTTCTCAAAAAATAATGTAATATCATTAAGGGGACCGCAATCGCGCAGTCATTTCAACGAAGAACCCGGGTTTTTCTTATCATTGTGTACGGTCAACATGGCTTTGCGAGTTCTTAACTCAGACTGATTCGTTCTATATTTGGAAGTAAATACTTGAAAGAACAAATAATAAAATTTCTGAAACTATAATTATCGATTTTCCGTAAGTATATGCAATTTGTTTTGGCGATTCAAAAAAATGAAATTTGGATCTTTTTGAACGACAAATTTATGGTTTCTATTATAATTTTTTTTATCTCAGTGCTGCTATCCACAAATTGGATACCCAATTACGGAATGGTCCATACCGATTTGGAAAAAATGGATCGACGATTTTTTTATTTACAGAATCTTAGTGAATGAGAAAACAAAGTATATTGCATAACTATATCACCATTGAATTAAATACAAGTTGATCAATTAAATGTCTCTGATGATTCTCGTCTCTTGTCATATTCTCATTCTTCTCAACTAATCTGTCCCGAATGTGTCCTCGTCTTGCGTTCGTAAAATTGCCCTCGGATAATGAACGATATTACTTTTCATGGCTGTAAGAGGCGTCGCGTCTCTCCACTTATATGAAAGGATATTTCATAGTTGGAAAAGTTGGCCGAGCCGAGGAGGCAGTCGGGAATTCACAGCGAACGATTTATCTTGAAAGTAGCCAATTTTCCACGTTTTTCCTCATACGACCTGTACCCCCCCCCCCCCCCCCCCAACCCAATTCTCCGAGACTCCCGGATTCAGCTAGTCATTGCTTTTCTCGTTTTATTTTCCCAATTACTCGCTTTTTAATTAGATCGGAAACATGCTGCACTGGGAAAAAGATTTTTTTTTCAAAGACTGAGAGGGATTTCTCTCAGGGGAAAAAAAACCAACGGAGCCACTTACCCTCTGGTTGGAACTGGAGATTCCATCTCGACGAGATCTCGTGGTAGTGTGGTTTTTTTTTTTTTTAATTTTTTAAAATTATTTTTACCATTTTCTGCCCCAATTCGCAAGTGGTCAACGAGCGGAACAGGAGAACGAACTTGATTTTCACTTGAGATCGCTTGATTGAGATTTTGCTTCTTTAAATTTGACGAAAAAATATGACGATTTATTGACCGAAAGTGGAGAAGTTACTTATTCGAATGAGAAATATTTGAAAAGCAATTTCGAACAAAATAATTAATTGCCGCGAAGTAATTTCGCAGGGAGAAGAATAATCATTCTTTTACAATTCGATGAGAAGTTTAATTTTTTGTTTTTTGACAATGGATTGCGCTAATTTTGTTGTAACGGAATACAAGTAGCGTTTATTAGTGTCTTGCAAGAGTTATAACGCAGACAGAGTAGAGTTGGCAAACACATAACCACGGTTAGACAACACAAAAGCTCAGGAAGTTTAGCGCTCAGACCGTGTTAAGAGATGATGATAAGCCGCCCCCCCCCCAACCCCCAACCGTTAATACTCATCGTGTGAAAGTTCGTCGTGGGAAACAGCAGTTTCTTTCTCGTATCATATCCCAGGACTGCTATGATCTCATGAGGCAAAGTATTATGCGGCGTCACGTTAATTAGGGTCATTTTACGTCAATTATCACAAGTTTGTATCGGCAAATAAGCTTATCGAGACTCTCGTATATGTTGTGTGATAGTTTCACGAAAGATTCCCGGCTCTTCGTTAAGATATAATAACGGAAGCGCATGTTGTTTTCCGGAGCAACGATACTCGGGGAAGATCCCAGCATCATGGGCCAATACCGGCAATGTTAACGCCAAGATATCTTGTGCTTGCGTCAACAGGATATATATCTCAGCCTTGATGGATGAAAATTTTACCCTTGTTTGCATTTATTGTTATTTTTTATATTTACATTATAGCCTTCCCTCCCTAATTCTCATCAAAATTCCAATTTACCTCCCCCTTTCCACGGGGGATTCCGTTCGCAGTTATTTCATTTCCGTGTACTGTGTCGTATTTACACGTGGGCACGGGGAAACTGCGAAAAATCTGCTCTGACGAAGGCGCTACCTTCATGAATTCTCCTGTTTTTCCACGAGATTACTCGCGTTGGAAAACACAGGACTGTTTTCATTTGATTAATTTCAATAATTGCCATTAATTATAAGAATTTAAAATCGTTGAAATTAAAGATTAAAGATAAATCGATTCTTGTGTCAACGATGCCCGGTTTCCCCTCCCGTGTGGAAATATTATTAGGGATCTGTAAGGGCCCCGATTAATTTTCCCTGATTATAATAGGGACCCGATGTGGCTTCCCGTTAGGGGACCTTACGGGATTGTCACACTTTATAAATCGGAGCCTTATAAGATTTCCCTGATTGCGCCCGGCTTATCCAATCTCATCCCTGCGCAGGTCAAATTGACATAATATAGTTTATTTTCTATAAATTAGCAATTAAGAATGATCGATGAATGCATTTAATAGTGTTATTCCATTATTTTTGAAAATCCTGTAAATTTTGCAAAAAAAAAAAAAACGTCAGCGACCGGGATTTGAACCCGCGATCCTCCGCAGTCAACGAATTCAGCACTTTCGATCATTAAATAATCATAAAAAAAAAAATTAACGCCCGAAGATTGTTTTTTTTTTAACGATTATTTCCGGCTCCGTAGTCCGGACGTTATTCCGTCGAAATTAATTTTTTTCCTACCTGAGATTTTAACTGAGAACTACCTAACGACCTATCTTACGACTGACACGCTATCGATTCCTTAAGAATTCCTTATATTTAAATGGTATTAGTCTACGAGTTCTAATGAAAAAGCACTGTCTCACCGGGTTGGGTGTAGAACAGCGTGATATTCAGTAAAAAGATGATATTTATGCAATATTAAACAATTGTAAATATATATATATGTATTATAAATATATATAAAAATTATTATAAAAATAATAAAAAATAATATATATTATTATAGTAAAAAATGAAAAATAATACAAAAAAAAAACAAAAAATATAATAATAATATTTTTCAAAAATTTTAAATATTATTGTTGTATTTTTTGTATTATTTTTTATTTTTTATTATCATAAAATATTTTTTATTATAATAAAAAAAAACAATAATTTCAAAAATAAACAAAAAATGTAATAAGAATATTTAAACATTTTAAAATATATTATTATTAAATTTTTTGTTTACTTTTGTGTTACATTATTTTTATTTATATTTTTTTTTATAAATAAATATTTTAGTTATATTTTTTTGTTTCCTTTTTGTATGATTTATTATTTTTCATTATCTTCATAATGATATTTATATATATTTATAATATATATAATTATATAATATTACGTAAATATTACGTAAAAGATAATAAATATATAATATCCTTGTTTAAATTTATTGTGGTAATCCCTGTTTGAGCCTTCGCGATTCTATCGGGTGTCTATATTCTTCGTGTTTCAGAATGTTTTGCGCGAATTGGAGCAGAAGAAGCCGCAGTTGGACGAGCTCGTTCACACCGCTGAGAATCTCAGAGCTGACACAAATCGCCAGCAACTTCACGGGAAAGGTGAGTCACTGTGTACAATTACATTGGGACGATAATCATTATCGTTGGTTATCCATTGCAAACAGGAATTCATACAAGCCCGCACATGCATAAATATATAGAACCATCGAGTATTCCACATAAAAACTAATTAATGCTCGGGGAAATTGCTCGAAGCAATATTGGAATTGGTTGATTGAAATTGAAAAAAAAAAAAAAAAACATGACCAAAAAGGCAGCCTAAAAAATGTGGGAAGCTATTTTTTCTCTCTTTTGACTCTGCATATCGATTGATGCTGAGCGAAAGAGCCCCAAAAATTGTCTCGTCCAAAAATCATTCAATTTTTCAAAGGATTTATAGACAATTAAGCCGAAGTCAACCATGACTTAGATCTCCACTGTTCTTTTTTTTTTCCAATTTATACGGATCGTTAGAGATTTCTGAAAATTGGTCCTCATTGAGATTTTTGAAAACACAGTAATTGAGATTTTTTTTTTTAATTGGGATCGATCGAAGCCACGGCGATTTGGTTCGTCGAATTTGGCGTCGAACGACCGCTGTATGGTTATTTGTGTGTGTGTGTGTGTGTGGGTCTAAAGAAGAGAGCCATTCACGGAAAAAACTTTTAACGATGTTTGCGAATTTCGTAATTGGCACAACAAGTATGCATAGCTAAAATATACACATATATTCGTATATAGGTGTATATACATATATATGCACACTAAAACGTACTATCGTTTCGACAATGTCCAACGGAAATTGGTTCCCGAAGAATTTCAAATTTTTAATTGGAGTACCCGATTCCGCTATCTGTTGTAACACGCCGCTATCGCGTATCAGATGACTATTCATCCAGTGCAATGCATCCCCCGGATAACGCTCTGGGATCGATAAATACCCACGATGGATTGCTTGAATCTATCGAGTGTCATTCGTGCCAACTCGATGAACGAATGTGTAATCAATGAAAAAGTAAAGTTGCTCATGATTCAAGACATTTTTTGTTTTGTTTATTTCACAGTTGCTTCACACTTATACAACTGTGAAGTCGAGTTATTTTTATTAGCAACAAATTTGAAAATAGTGTGAGCCAAAAAGGCACGAAATTGAACGCACTATACCAGTCATGTAACTGGTCTATATATATTTCTATTTCTTCGTGGGTATAGTGCGGTGCAATTGCATCCTATAGGGCTATATATACTTTTGAATCGTCTCATGACGCGACAATGCGAGTCCTGAATTTTCTTGTCGACGGTGAGTTGGATGAGATCGTAAAGATTTTTTCCAGAAAATTTCAAATCGTTCGATCGATTATTGAACGACGATATATATTATGGTGAAATTGAAAATCTCGTGGGGTATTTTCGCATCCTGATGCATGGTATCCCAAAAGATTCAACCGTGGGAATATATCGATGGACTAATGCCAAAGAGGCGTAAGCGCCAAAAAGTGGATTACTGCCAGAAGGGCGCAAGCGCTATACTTGACGGGTTTGAGGGAATGAGATTTATACCCGCCAAATATAGCGCTTACGCCCTTTTGGCATTAGTCGATCGATATCATAAAAATCGTTATGAAAATTTTTTTCTTTTTTTAGAAAATGATCGTTATTATAAATCAATTTTTTTATTCCGCAGCACGAGGTAATTTTGGACAGAAAAAGTCCAAAACAGATATACACATTTTTTCAATATCGGTCGTTTTTTTTTTTTTCGTTCTTTCTCGACCTTACGATTGTTCGGCTAATTTTTTCGAAAAAAAAAAAAAATTATCCGCACAAGCTACGCTGAGGAAGAGACATTTGTTTATACAAAAATAATTATAACATTCCGCCACTTGGTTACAAATAAATAAATAAAAATACAAAATGAAATTCTTCGTTTAGGCGAGTATGAACTTGCAGTGACTTTTGACGATCGCGATTTGTCGTAAATCCTTTGAATGGAAGAAAAAACGTAACGATCGAACGATCTTGACCACGTGCGGATGAAAAAAAAAAAAAAAAAAAAGTGAAATCGTTCTTTTTTATTATCCTAATGGGCACCGTCAAATTCAGGCTTTATCATAATTCTCCGAGGTATATACTTCCGCCTCTTTGGATCGGATAACGCGATAAAGAGTCGCAGAGTGAATAATGGAGCTATCGCCTTGGTAATTCGTAAATATTCGCAAGGATCAGCATTTTTCCGGTACCATCTTGGTCCGGTGCTCCATCGATTTTTCACCCGTACTCGAGAAGCAAAAAAAGAGAGCGGCTGCCCATTGCAATAGAGATTGGCCCTCGTGATACTCCTCATAGTAATGTATATCCCGACAGATCTACGGGGCCATAACTTAAGGTGGTCCTGTTGGAAAAGTAGTTTGATCTCCGGTATCCCTCGTATTTTTAATCTAAATTTTAATTAAAGCGCTCACAGACATGCAAAATTTCAAGTTTGATTATCGGCAATCGCGGGCAAAGAAATCAAATTGCAAAAATTGGCACAAAAGTATGGGCACTTATATGGACGCTTTTAGCTTATTTTTTTTTCGCCGTGAAATTCCTTCGAAAGATATATAAGTGCATACTGATAAAAATCGTGACTCAAATATTTTCTCGAATGTCTATTGAATTCATATATAAAATTTATACAAATACAAAAATCTTTCCTGCATCACTTGTGTTAGTTGCAAAAAACGTCGGTAAAAAAAAAAAAATGAGAAAAAAAGGCATACGAGAGCTGAAAAGTTCAACGTTGCTGAGACGGTAAAACGTACGAGAGTCTCGACCAATAACAGCTCTATAATTGCTGGGTCAAGAACGAGACGCAGTCTAGCCACGAGAAAACACCTCGGTGCTCTCTCTCTCTCGTAACTTTGACAGGGTCGAGCGACTTTCATTCCTTTCCCGAGACACTTGTATGTTGAATCCCCGTGTTTTGTGCGACGCGTAAACCAACTCTGCCTTGTTCGGAAACTCAGAACGAGTCTATGAGTTTTATTTGTCGTGAAAACAGCCGACGTACTCGGTAAACCTCTTATTTTTTGTATATACACATATACATAAGCATAACAGTAAAGTATGGTCGTATTCAGCTTTCATTATATTGACACAAGTACTTTTTTTTTTTGCTTATCCAATAATTTTTTAAACCATTTTTCATAGCGTTATTAAAAGATCGATATATTTAGAAACAATTTCCTAAGCAAAATTTCGCAAGTCGAAGGTTCAACACGCAGCGAATTGGGAAGAAGAAAGTTCAAACGTAATAAAGCAGTGTTGGTAAAACTTAACCGAGTACAAAGCACACATTGCATAATCCTCGAGATACATGAATAACGTGTGTGTGTGTCATTTCGAGAGGTAACGAATCGTAAAAATTTCAGCTTGGCTGTCATTACGACAATTTCATTCTTCGCTGTCATTACGACGAAACTCATCTCGTCGCAAATAAGGCAGCGCGGTTTTTCCGGTGGTAGTTCGTGCAATTTCGTTGATTTACAGTTCAGATCTCCCGCAATGTTGTTATTATACAGTCACGAGATCCCCGAGCATATCGAAAACCAGTGCTGCCGCGACGACAACGTTGTGGCCATGTCCGACGTGTTCTCGTACCCTCGAGGATATAATTTTCAAAGAGCTTTAATGTCATTACGTATATGCTACAGTCGCGCGAAAGCCAGCCGATGGAAATGAATGAAAACAAAATTAAAGCGCAACAATGAAATACAGAACAGTTGGACAATGAGCTTGAAAATAACGCTATTTTTTTTTTTTTTTACTTTATACGTTTTTTGCCGATGGATCGTCAATAAGGTCGCGATTGGTCGAGTAATTTAAGGATGTTCCTCTGTTATAGGGTCTAAAGGATCTAGGATCTGTTATATCTGTTATATATTATATCTGTTATACACACGCTGTCGATTTCAGAAGCGATGGACAATGTTGCCGAACTCAATTTATCGAATTATAGGCTTCTCTTTAGGAATAAAATCCTAGAGTTTTTTTTTAGCGTCTTTTCCATGGGAAATGAAATAAATAATAACTTATAAAATGTGCGTGTTATTATCCATCTCTACATTTTGGCAAGGGAAAAATAGAAACAATGAAAATTCGGTACTTTTTGTGCTTTAACTCGAAACACTGCTCAAACTATACGTAATAGAGTAAAATGACTCTCATAAATTATTTTATAGGTAACTAAATTTTCTACAAAAAAGTCCGTGAGGGCATATATCTGAAGAAGTCGTAGGAGGCGTCAAAAGTTGTCAAAAAATTCTCTTCATAATTTATTTATATTTATTCTAAACAATTTGATTTTTTTTTCGTTGGCTTGGAGTAATTCAAATTTCACCGCTAGGGTAACATATCCTAACTGCACATAGATATCTGTTGTATCAGGTATTTTCTTCTGATAAAGGCAAATGGAGAAACCAAGAAGGAGAGGATGACAAGAACGTTCGAGGGATGAAGAGATTGAGAGATAGAGAGAGAGAGAGAGAGAGAGAGAGAGAGAGAGAGAGAGAGAGAGAGAGAGAGAGAGAGAGAAGTAACAGCGTTAAAAACTCAATTTTGCACGTGGTCGTGAACGAAACAGCAAGAGATTCCATTTATATAAGCCATCAATTTTGTACACAGAGAATGTACAGGGAACGCCATTAAATTTCCCGTTCGTGATATAGAAAGAGAGAGAGAGAGAGAGAGAGAGAGAGAGAGAGAGAGAGGCAAAGAACGAGAACAATGCACGTGCAAAGCTCGATTAATCAGTTATCTCGGTTGCCTTTCATCTTTTCCTCTATCCTCTGTTGATGACCATCCATTTCACCTGTAGTACCAGCCTGAACAATTTCTCCTTGTGACAGTCTCTTGTACATGCAACTCTGTGTACGTGTATTCGATGGTATCCTCGAGGGTGATTTTCTCGATTCGTTTAACTTGAGAAAATATAATCGTCTGTATTTTACGTATGTACCAATAGAGCAGATATGAATTTCCATCCGGTATATTTATATGATGGTACAAACGAAAATAGACAAGGCGAAGCATGCGGGAAATAAATGGAATAGAAGGAAAAATTTAACTACCCGGAATTTGCATATCAATCCACTCGAGCGTCGCAGCTTCTGTTCTTTATTTCGAAATACTAGCAAACGTTATTGTATTCTTTCGATATAAAGATAATAATTCTTGCACCCGATACAATGGGCCTGTGAACAAAGAGGCAAACAGAAAAAAAAAAAATTTACGATAATAGAGTTATCGTTGAGGCAATCGAATAATCGGATTCTAAAATTAATCAGAGGCTCACCAGACACGAGAGTTAATTAAAGATTCTTTTATTGTTATTTTACTCCCGGTCAATGACCCTGATATTTGTCCCCGAGCCAGTCCCCCAGGTTGTGGCTGTAGTGGCTATCTCGTCACTATACATATCGCATTTGCACGAGGGCACGAGGAAAGTGCGAAGAACCTGGACTGATAAAGGTTGTCATATTCCTTCTGATTTTTTGGCATTCGTACGAGAGTAAGCATCAAATACGAGGAACAAAGTTCAAGTGAAAAGGGCCTCCGGCTAAGCGGTCACCCATCCAAGTAATGGATGCAAGCATTGCTGCTTTTAACATGAAAAAAATGGCAGATGCACGCTGATCGCGTATTTATCGCTGTCGGTAATTAATTAAAGACTTACCTATATGTGCATTTATCATGATGGTTGATGATTATCGTTACATCAATGATGATGAATTATTCAAATTATTTATTCAAATTCGGCCAACAGTAACGCGCTGATTAAGGAGATGAAATATTAAATTTTTCAGCTACATAAATTCTTTCAACGGTCTTGCATTATTTTCTCCCTATAAAGTGATTGTATGAAGAGAGCTGGTACTCTGTGTGCAAGGGTTAAGGGTGGTTGTGTCACAAGTTTTTTGGACTGCGGAGGCTGAAAGTTTACTTTCGCTGTGTGCATTACATTTTCTTTAGATGAAGGGAATAAACGTCCATATAGAATTTGAGACTTGCAAGAAAAATGGGAATTTGGCAAGAGGACCATGGAAAAGGGTGAGGAGAGAGAGAGAGAGAGAGAGAGAGAGAGAGAGAGAGAGAGAGAGAGAGAGAGAGAGAGAGAGAGACAAAGAGCTGAGCAGTATTTCTGTTCGTATTACAGACTACATGGACATACAATATGCATATAAATTCAAATAATTTTCGTATACATGTACACAAAACTTTGCGTTATATATATACGAGGCAATGTTTGGTCCTTCTCATGAATTATATAGATATGTATATTTTCGTAACTTTTGAGAAGGGAAAAACTTTGCTGGCACGACATGTATACATACACACGCACACTATCAAAATTCATCTGTCTATGTCGATCGTTGACCTTCTTTATGGTGATTTTCGTAATATTGCATGTCATCACAGAAAATTTCGCTAAAAAGATTCACAAATTTTCACGAGGCATACTAGAAAAAAAAAAAAAAAATTTCGCTAATTTTGAGGGGCCAAAGTGTGTGATCTCAAAAACATCCTCTCTATCCCTGAAAATGGGATATCGATTGAAAGGGCTTACTTCAAATATTGCGAACATTTGTTTAAATACTTTTTTACGATAATTATTTTCAACGATATCCCTCAAAATTTTCGTTTTTTTTTTCAAATATATCTCTTCAAAGCCCCCCCCCCCCCCCACCTCTGATCTCAAAAATACCGCGTCAAAAATTATGAAATAATTCTGATACCTGAAGGGATATGAGAAGTTTAGGAAAAAACTATAGAGAAGTCATTATTTTTTTAGATTCATGAGATTTTATAAAAAAAAAAATTACTTAGATACGCCTATAGATACCTTCAAATACTGTCAACCGTAAACGTCTTCACTTTTAGGCAAAGTATGATCATATGTTTGACATGGTGTATAAAGAAATGTATTTTTTTTTCAATTTCTCACCTATATGCGCAACGTAATAGCAAAAGTTGTTCGTAAAAACATAATAAATGAACTAATAAATATAATGATGAGAGTCGTAGACAATTTGCCGTAGAGTGCCGAATGCATATAATCACCACGTAACGAGGTATAAAGACTTCGTAATTACGTTGGATTGTATGTACTATATATGAACGGTGCGAGCCGAAATAGCCGAGTGGTTATATGGTTGTACGTCCGTCATACTTTACGGCATATCATCCAAATTGTACCGTATACTTAACGGCATAAGTTGGACAAGCGAGAGTACGGTGAACTCGCTAATCTGTTTTATGACACGACCGATTAATCAAGTTGCCGGACGGTAATTGCTTATTTTGAAATACCTAATGGACTTTTGTGGGAAAAAGATTCCCGGTTTGATGTCGCTATAGCAGACTTGAATACTTTTGCGCGCCATCTTTGCTATTCCGATTTACATATGAGGCATTTCGTACGAAATAAAAAAAATAATTAAAAAAATATAAATCTATGTAATATGTAACTTAATTAATGATATATAAATAATGATATAAATTATGTATTATATTTATTTCAATTTTGACAATGCTCTATTATTTTGGTGCTCTTAGGTAACATTTTTTTTTCACAAATTTTAAAGAATTCATAGGCATTGCACTTTTCGTTTTTTTCTTCTTCTTTTCTTGCAACTGGACGTTAAATCGATCGAGCTAAGAGAGCTTTGTATAAAACGAGATAATAACCCTAAAATGGTCCCAAGTTTGCATGAAATTTGTTTCAACTTCTAATCGTTCCTTACGGAGTGGACGTAAAGATAAATTCTTATAAAACGATTTCGAGATATTAGAATAAGCTATAATTGTAGGTAATATTTTTTTTTTTTTGATTTTGTTTCATCGAAAACGAATGAAGAACCGTACGTCACGAGGAAAAAAAAAGAGAAACTTACGTTCGAGGGGGTCGTTGTGCAAACTTTTCTTCATCGCTTAGCTTGAAATAAACGAGCGGGGGAATTTTCATTCAGATCACGTAGACGATTCCCATTCGCAATTTCAGTCAGAGAAGCGACACAGGGCCAAGGGGGCTGTTGCAGGCAGAATAAAAGCTAACTTTTGTATTTTTTTTTTCTTTCCCACTTTCCATTTCTCTCGACGCAATAACGAAACAACGCGAAACGAATGATTGTCCTATAAATTATGCCACGCGAGAGTGTAATATTTTTTTTTTTTATTTAAACGTGCTCGGATCGAGATTTTCTTAAATATGGGATCGTCCATGTAAAAAAAAAAGTATTTCAACCAGAAAATTTTATGAATAATTTGTAATTCATTTCACGAGCAAATGAAATTTTTCATTGAAAGATATTTGTGCGTAGAGAAGGTGATTTAATTGATAAAATTTTTTATCACTCACTGGAGCCATCTTGAAAAAAAAAACAAATCTTTCAAAAAATGTATTGATACGATTTCAATGATTTCTGAAATTGTTTAAATATTTCCAACAGCTCGAAGCTTTAAGTTGAGAATATTTTTTAGAAACGGAATCATAAATGATTATTCTCTTTAGAAATATTTATATTCATTAAACGTAAGCGCAGTAATCCATTCTACTGACGAGATAAATTGTATGTCCATGCTACTTTTCGTCAGGGTTTTTTTTTTTCTTTTTTTTTTTATTTCATGCAAACGTGTATATCAAAGAAATTTTTAGAATTTTTTGCTTCATTGAGGAAGCTTTTCGATGGTAAAAAAAAATAGAGTTTTTAATGCCAATGTGATAAAAATGCTGTGCTAAAACGTCCCGAAATCACATTTGGAAAAGATTTCCAGACGCGTGCGTGAATGTGATGACTTTAAAAAATTTTAACTGCTGTATCTCACTAAGGAGTTGACCGATGTCGTTGAAACTTTGCACACATATCGAGCGTTCAATCACCTTTGTATGCTGCAATTTTCGTTAAAATTGCTCAAGTGGTCTACATTTCATGACATTTTGAATGTTTTCAAAAATATCTGTGATCGTTCTAACTCTCGTAAATTTTGAGGTATCGTGCCAATTTTTTTTTTTTTTTACTTGAATAGAGTATCATAATAGGATGGTTTTGGTATTGAATTTGGCGAAAATCGTTCGGAGGGTTTATGTTTTATGAAATTTCGAATTTTTCAAAAAAATTCTGTGACAGCTCTAATTTCCCCGAATTCGGAGATATTGGTCTTATTTCTTTTTTCCATGAATGAAGTATCATCAATGAAAGATTGGTATGAAATTTCGCAAGAATTCATGAAATGATTCAGATTTCATGAAATTTTGAATTTTCCAAATAATCTTTCCGACAGCTCTAATATTTCTCCAAATTGTGCGTGATCCAGCTGATACATAAAAATTCGTTTATCTTACGAATTATTCAATATTTATAAATGTTTTAGTAACAGGAATTACAAAAAAATATAACTACATATGATGGAAAGAAGAAAAAAAGCTGCAAGTTCATGAATTTGTAAATTAAAAAAATTGATTAGCTCGAAATACAACTTCCAAGTCAAATAAAATATGCACTTATTCGAATATTCCCGATGGTCAGTGGAAATATGGCGCACCAACAGTTCGGGAAAAAAAAAAAACCTGTAATCCAACTTTTCCAGAGCGAAACAAAAATTTCATCTATCAATTAATTCCTCAGGTGATGAATGTAACTTTGGGCCCAAATAAATCCATTAAATTTTTCATTCCACTGTGTTGTTTAAAAAAGTGTAAATAAATAAAATATGGAGAATGTTTCATATTACATGAGTTTCATGGTTTAATCCGATTTGAAACATAGGGCTGCAATATAACCTTAAGAAAAATAATACATATTTTTTTTATGAGCACATGCACGTTGATATTTCATTGTAGTAGCACTTGGTACGATATCACATACGCATCGGTGATGCATCAGCGACGATTTGCTGCCCTTTATAAACGCAAATCTGTCGCTGGCTGGGATTGTAAGTAACAGAGCATACGATGGAAATATGCTTCGATAAATCCCTAAATCGTTTCTGCTTATTCGGCATGCTTATATACATATAGATTTTTCTATATGTATCGATATATTCACGATATAGAAGCACCGGATTATCGAGGTAAAATTATGGAGTCATGAAAAAAAGAATAATACATATTTTGCTTACCATATGCCACTTCATATTTGTATAGATTGTTCATGAAAAAAAAAATTTCGATTCGTATATTTATTCTATAAAATTTTCAAATTATTCACTATACAGAATTGCCAAAAATGTTATTCATACAATCGGAATCTAAGGTAAATGTAGTACCAGTGGCCCCACACGTCCCAGTCGTCGCACACAACCGCAAACAATTAAATTTATTAAGCATTTCATGATTAATATTGAAATTCTAATAATTGCAAGGTGATCGACAATATAGTTCACCAATGTATAAGAAAAAAAAATCGACTAGAGTCTTACGCGTAATATAAATTATTTTCATCTGCTTTTGTTCCGGCCCGCGTGTTATGGAGGCCGTATCAACGGATTTCTTATCGAATATGCTAAGGAATAGTGAAAGATTTTTAACGCTCATCGTTTAGATTTTACGTGAAATTCGAGACAAATTATAGCTCATTTTATTCAGGAAAAAGTAGGACAGTTAAACTTCTGGTAAAACTCAATTGAACCATGTAATCTTCGTGTTCTATTATTGGGACAAGCAAATCATAAGCTGTACCCCTGTCAAAACACCGCTCGGAGATTGGTACAGACGCACGTAGTTCGATAGGTCCGATAGCTGCACGGTACGACACATTCAGCTGTTTCGCGATCGGTGTCGTTATACTTACATATGGCATGCCGGGCCGGTGACATGATATCAAAATTTAATCCTTGACTTTCCTGACCAAATTGAAATTTCTTATTTCGAATTATAATCAGTATCCATTTTATCGTGATGCACTATTCAGTTTCAAAAGCTAATTCTATCGAGATTTGAGAATCGATGCTCATTAACTCGGGCTTTTAGTGTTCATATATCGTATTGTGCGGTCACTAGTACCTTATATGATATCGATACGTTTGCATTTACCTTATACGATATCGATACGTTTGCAATTGTTATTATTATTCATTCTTCCGTAATGATCCATGAAACCAAATTGAAAGCTCGAGAATAAAATTTTCTTCCCATGAAAAATGCATATCGATATGCTTTTGTGATTCTTATAATTATTATTCATTTTATCAGAATAGTCGACGAAACCGAATCTGAAAAGCATTGCGATAAAATTTCATCCACATTGGAAAAGCTCTCGTCCCCCGCGGCAAGTTCTCGTATTCTCGATTGATACAACGGTGAGCTATTTTTTTTTTTTTTTCATCTCACGCGAATCTCGATCCTTTCGTGGCTGTCGAGCAACGAATTCATTCACGTTTCGAATTCGTAGCAGCAGAATTTCCGATGAAATTTCTCTGCAATTAAAAATATATCTTGATCGCAATGTGCTGATATAAGAGCATCCCCATGAAAATGAAAAATATATGAAATTTGTATATTTTTTCACGTCAAAAATTCCCGAAATTATGTTATAAAAATAAAGTATATTATTGATATTGAATATAAATAAAATATTAAAAGTATATATTTTCTGTGACAACAGTTTATAGATTTTCGTTTACATTTTTTTTTTTTTTTCGTGAAAGCTCATTCGAACTAAAAATGATGAAAAATAATTTTTGAAGAAAGTAATGAAGAATAAAAATTACAAACAAAATGTATACCTATTCGAAGATTTATCGTAAAAAATTCTATATAAATATTTAAGCACACCAAAATTGAGAATGATTTTTTTCGTTCATGATTGTCATTATTGAACCTTATATTGTTGAATATTGTTTCATATATTAAAAAAAAAAAATCAGCGGATCAATAATTGAATTTAGAATATTGTCGTGCGATAAGACATAAATATTTTAACGTCGTTTTCCATCAGCTCGTAATTGAATCGTCCTCTTATTCGTGATTTTCATTTCTTCACGATTTTCCACCCTCGAATATAATAGCGAAGCAAAGAAACGACCCCCAATGGTTTGACTGCAAGTGCTGCTTTTCTTTTTCTTCCATCTCTCTGCAACCCTCTCGTTTGCACTGCTCCAAAGTGTTTCCTGTCGCTCTATTCTACACTTGTATACACAATACCTACTCCTGGAGTACCTACCCTTCCTTTTACAAATTATTCATGCGTAGTGTACACATTTATATTCCATGTATACTTATAAAAATGTAGTCTACGTTGCGTCCATGTTTATATTCACAAAGCTGTCATTCATAATGCGTCCCTGTAAAAGCCGAATGAAAAAAAAGTAGATATGCAAAAATTTTATTCTCTTTAAAATTAATAACGGCATTTCTTTCATTGCAATAATAATTATTATTACTTTGATCATTTCAAACTTTTACTTAAAAAAAAAAACGTTTTTGCTTCCTCATAGAGGAAGTTTTATTTTTATGCAAAAAATTTCGAGATTTTCGTGCCAGTATCTTCATCCAAAATACCCCAAAACGTCGAGAAATTATTTTTAGAAAAAATGTCCTGACGTGTGCGTGTCTGTGTGTTCTGGTCCTCGAAAAATTCAAATCCGTCTATCTGGAGAATTCGACCAATCAAGCTGAAACTTTTGGTAGACAGGTAGAGCATAATATATCCACCTTGGTTTATTGCAATTTTTGACATTGCGGGATTTTGAAATTTTAGAAAAATGTCTTTGAGCGCTCTGACTTTCGTAATATTGCAGCTATCGAGATAAAATTTTTTTTTACACAAATAGACTTGCTTGCAAGCATGATTGGTATTGAATTTCACGAGAATCGCTTGATGGGTTTAGATTTCAAAAAATGTTGAATTTTTCGAAAAAAAATCACTGAAAGCTCTGACTTCCGCAAATCTTTGGCTATCGAGCCAAAAGTTTCTACATGGATAAGCTATGACACAAGGATGCGTGGAACTAAAATTGACATAAATCGCTTAAAAGGGTTCGATTTTTTTTTGAAATTTTGAATTTAAAAAAAAGTCTCTAATTACTCTAATTTCCGCAAGCTTTTGGCTGATGAGCCAAAAGTTTTTTTGTTTTGTGACTTCGAGTGACAATCACACGGTTGATATTGAATTTGGAAAAAATCGATTGAAGGGATTCGGATTGTAGAAAATTTTGACATTTAAAAAAAAGCGCCGTTAATGTTTCGAATGTTATTGAAAAAATTGTGTTCGCTATTGTATCGTTATTGAAATCGAATTCAGGAAAAAAAAGCTTGCAAATTAGAAATTTGCACATTGCTTCCTCGTTATTTTGTCTTGCCGACAAAGCGCCCTCGATGAGGAAGTCAAATTTCGAAAACTCACTTGCTCACATATAGAGGGATCTTTGCGAGCGAGATAAAATAATGAGGGAGCAATTTGCAAATTTCTAATTTTCACACTTTTTTCCTGAATTTGATTCCAATATTTCTTTATTATTTATTTGTCGTTTTTTTTTTTTTTTTTCAATGACGATTATGAAATTATTCACTTTTTTTTTTGTCAAAATGTTTCGAAAATTATGTTAAAATTATTCCCCGTTAATTTTGAGCACCCAACGATTTTATCATCGTAAAAAATATTCGTCACAAGTCGATAGCTAACAAAAAAAAAAAACCCCTTTCCGGGAAATTTTATTCACGTTATTTTGTGCATGGACGATCGAACGTGATCCGATCGCCTTTAGCGTTTCGATTTGTATGAGTTCTATTTATTGTGTGTGTGTGTTTGTGTGTGTGTGTTTTTTTTGCGATATGGAAATCCGCGATTGCGCTCAATCCTCTCGAACCAACATAAAAACTCTGTTACTCTTCGTTTACCGTTCGGATCAACCGGTGTGGGATTGGAAATTCCTCTGTGTTTGAACTGGATTTCTTTGTTTTTCGCTTTATCGTTGTATTTCGTTTTTTTTGCCCCTTTGCCCGTACAGTATCTTGCGAAAACAGCATGTATAACTATCTTGAAATTCTTATAACATATACTGATAACGGCAAATTAAATTTTGTGAAAAAAAAAGTTTCACGAAAGCTTTTCCACGTAGATGAAAAAAAAAAAAGAAAATGAAAATGAATCTGATACATTATTTGTTTTGCTGTCAGTGATATCAATTTTATCGAAATTAAAAAATCCAATTCGACAGACCGTTGATATGGAAGTTAAAATGTGCAACGAAATAGCCATTGTCAAAAATTATAAGCTTGACAGTGACGATTTGGAAAAATTATGAATATTCTAATATTAAATATCAATATTTATTACGAGAGAGTAGTTTCGAGAGAAAGCTTTTAATTAAAAAAAAAATAAGTAAATGAATACAATTTATATCCTTAATGATTATTCGTTATTATTTTATTTAATAATTTTCAGTTAATCGATTTTATTTTCTGATTGAATCGTCGAAATAGAAATTGTCCGAGTGTATAAGATTAAGATTCGCTTTTGAACGTGAGACGAGGTTGTAGTAATTTTCAGGCTCATATATATATATTTTTTTTTTTTATATATTTAATGATAGTCCTGATAATGTGCTCGGTCCGTTTGCAAAAGGTCGTGATGCGACGATTTTTTTTTCGATCTCGAAGAAGCACTTTTATTTCTTGAACGCCGTTAGATCATCGTTTGTACAATTCCATATAGTCTGCATATATAAGTGTATTCGCGTCTACGTGCTTGAGGCAAACGTATACAAATGACTTTTGACGAAGAGCTCTGACACGCCTTTCCAGTCTACTAGTCTACTACTAATTACAAACGCCGCTCGCGTGATCAAAAGATCTCTGTAGAGATCTTGGTGCACGTGGTGCAGGTTACACGTGGGGCTAAGCTTTGGTCCAAAGACTCGAGTTACTTGACGCCTAATGACTTGGCGTTAAGGCTTCAAGTTATTTTTTCATTTATAAAGTAGACGGAAATTGTTTTTAATTCTTTAAAATGGAACGACCTCATTGCAGCATCGAAAAAAAAAAATCAATACTTTTTTTTCACCCTTATACGTTTCACCCTTATATTTTCGGCAAGGTTATCTCAAATTAAGAGAGTATTAAGACAGTATGGTCCAAATAATAATATCTATAAATTTGAAGAAGCTTTGCAATACTCGTGATTATATAGAAGAACCTCCTTGAGAAACAAAAAAAAAACACGAATCCACAAGAATACCGGTGCAAAAATTGTTTCATAAATTATTTTCCCCTACAATGAATTTCCAATCGATTTACAAATTAATAAATACCAGGAGGGGATTACATTAAATGAAGGGATCTTCGTGAGCGAGATACAATAATGAGGAATCAATGTGCAAATCTTTAATTTGCACGCTTTAAAATTTTTTTTTAATAACTTTTCAATATCATTGTTATTGAAACTCAATGTCCTTGGTGCCATCGATGTCGCTGATTTGCATTTTTTTTTTTTAATTTTTGAACTCATATAGTGATCTGCTATAATTCACAATGTTTACTTTTCAATGGGAACGCTAGTGCAAAAAATCCTTAAATAGTAGGTATTTTTTCATAAAACTAGGGCTGCAGTTGCATTGCAGCGACAGCCGCCAGAAGCGACACGGGGCATATAAACGTATCCACTACCTGGTTGCACGCTGCGCCGGTGACTGAGGGGTTGTGAGCGAACACACGTACATAACGTGTACGAGGGGAATGTATATGGGAGAAAATAGGTGGCGGCGGAGGTTGCTGGAGATGATATGTGTGTACACACCTTGATAGAAAGAGACAGAGAAAGAGAGAGAGAGAGAGAGAGAGAGAGAGAGAGAGAGAGAGAGAGAGAGAGAGAGAGAGAGAGAGAGAGAGAGAGAGAGAGAGAGAGAGAGAGAGAGGGAAAACTTCATGTTCTATAGGGTCGGAGATATCTGAGCGTGTGGAGTCTCTCGGTGTGTGGTAGATAGTGGCTGAGAGGGTGGTTGAACGTTGGGCGCTGCGGTGGGGTGGTATACGGTTGAGGGTGCGCCGATGGCGATGGTAGCGGCGGCAACGACACAACCTCCCCCGGCGTCGAAGGTGCCGGCGTGAGTTCCAGTGTTCGCACGGCCGCTCCCTGTCGCACAACGCGTTGCCCGAAAAAAAAAAAAAAAAAACAAAAAACAAAAAACAAAGCACCTCGCTCGCGTTCTTCTACATATTTTTATACGTACAAACGATATCTCGTTGAATCAGCTTAAAAATTAGTTTTCGCAACAAACAAACAAAAAAAAAACAAAGCATAGTTAATGAAAAAAAAAATACCGCGCAAGCCTTGATTTTTAAAACACTAAATAATACCAATATCCGAATTTCAAGGAACTAAAAGTCGATCGATCGAACAATCGGGCACTATAATTTATCCGTTAAAACTTACATATCTCGACGTACAATTATAGATATACGACTGATAAAAACATATCATCTTTACGCAATTTTGTAACGACAAATTTTCGCCTCAGCGTCATTTTTATAGCGTTTTATTATTCTTACCGTGATTCAGGAGATAAAGTGCGTGATAAATTCTGGACTAATGTGTGCTCGACATAATCGCGACGAGAATTTCACGAGAAAATTATAATTACTTGAATTATCGAGAGATGACTGTTTGAGTCAACGAGGCGAGGAAGCTTAATCGCCATATATATATCTTCACAGTAAGCGTTTTGCTTGACGCAACAACGCATTTGCCGCACGATCGCTCTCCCCGTGCGTGTGTTTGTGCGCGCATCACGGCCCTAATCGAACTTCAAAGGATCTCGTGATTGGAACGCTAAATTTTTTTCGCTATAAACGCACTCGATCCCCGTGGCTATGAAGATCGGGCCCAAGGCCGATTGCGTTGTAACGTCATCAAGACGATTTGTGTACACTTGGGATGATTCAATCGCTATTATTGCACGTTGCAGCGTTTGGCCTCGCAGCCTCGTTTACTCAATGTGAGCCCCCGACGCTCTAATACCCCAGACCGTGGACACGTGTGCTTCGAGCACTTCGACCAACTGTCAATTTCGATCCGATCCTGATTGAAATATTATTGCTGTGGCTCTAGGTATAACTTTGGGATTCTCGATGATCGAATCAACGAGAGTAAACAAACTCTCCAAGATACAGCAAGTAATAACAATCAATAAAGTCTTCTCGATCGTAATAAAAAAATCAGCAGACATCATATCAGATCTCAGCACCATGTTACAAGCGATTGCGATGCTTTAATCACGGTATAAAAAAAAAAAAAAAAACATTTGATTCGGTTCTCATAGGATAGCGAGTTGATTCACGGCTCTTCGGACCTCCCAAGAACCGATCTAACGATAAAACCCAATAAACTATAACGCACTCTGGATGCACTCTGATGCTGCTGGCTGCGGTCGATGATTCGCGAGAAATTCGTAAAGTTGTATATATACCCGGATATCCGGCACACGAGCTTTCAGACGTTGTACGGTCTCACCTATGTCGCGCAATATTCTTAGCCAAGTTTCACGCAAAGTGTAATCCCAAGATGCAATAAACTACGCAAACGGGCATCATTTCGTAATCTTCAAGATCAAATGTTTCCTCGAGTGTCACGAACTCGTGAACTCCGAAGTGTCGTGAACTCCCGGGGATATAACGTGGAACAATCGTGGTACTACGGAGAGATTATGCCGTAGCAAATTGTTCGTGAAATCGTCTCTCGAGATCCGCGATTGTTCGTGTCGACAACGCTCATCCAGCCATATCCAACGAAAGTTTGTCCAAGAGCCAAGACCATTGGAACCTCGAAGTTCGCCGATTCGTGTAATGAAATTAGATAATCGAAGGACAATTTGTCGTTCCGATTTCCGGTTCATGCGTCACGAATGAGCCATAGTCAATCGTTCAGAGAGTTCATAGATTTCTCTGACTATCATCGATGAGAATTTCCCTCCTACAATTCGTGATTACTCCACGATCCGCGACTAAAGCTCGCCAAAGACACGAACGTTAGGACCTGACTCAAACTTGTTCGGAGATTCCACATATAAAGATACATCGGGCCGCGCTTCTTTCGTGGCAAGAATGTCGCAGAATCGACGAGGCTCGATTCATGGTTGCGGTAGCCCAAGCTTATCGTCCGGTCAGCATCAGCAGCATCAAGCCGTTGCCTCTGGCGCAGCCGTTGTCTCTCATGAGATCCAAATACCACGAGGTATTCCACTGCCGGGTATGGTACAGCCGATTCGTAGCATTCGCCAGACGAGCCCGAGCCACGGTTTCGTCAATCCGCTGGGTCCTGCCGGTCCGATTGTCGCACAGATTGGTTCAATCGGTTCTACCATTGGAACGCATCATCAATCCGTCGGTTCGCCGGGTATGAACCGTTCGATCCACGCGACTGCTGGAATGCAAATTCGTCCTGCAGGCCTGCATCAAGGTACGCGAGACTCGGTTATATATAATGCTTTGCACTGCGTGCGTGTATACCGCCGTTTTGTGATCGTGGAATTGCCAAATGGGGCTCTCTCGATGTATACAGAGAGATTTACGCGCGAGCTTGGTCGACCAACTTTTTACGATTATCGTCATAATAGTTCCGTTCCATTATTTTTAAAATAATTTTCGGCACAAAAAGGCAGTTATTTTATTATTATTGTTATTATTACGATTATTATTATTATTAAAATCATTGTTGCTTTAAATTTCATCGATATTTGTAACCGATTTCTGACAAAATTTTTTAGAAGAAAAGTTATAATTTTTGGGTGACATAAAAATATGAAAAACAGTATGGAACAATACGGAGATGGTTCATGGTCGAAACGTCAGTTCAAGTTGGGTATGTCCTATGTATATATATATGTGTGTGTATGTATGTATATAGAAATATTCTCTCTATGACTATTCCATGGACCATTCCGGATGAGCGTCCGATACGACGAGAACAACGTACGAGTGTTAAATCGTTAAATGCGATTCGCGCACGAGGCAAATCGACAGATGTGATCGATAGACGAGAAAATAGCGAAAAGTTTGCGTGTGTATGTGCGATGTGACGTATGTACTGATAGTACGAGCGAGAGCTGTGAGTACGCATCCTGAATGCAATATCAAATTGCTCGTCACGAACGAACCAATATACGCTTACGATTAGGTACTTCTCCTATTTCCATGGCGATATATATTTCTTTTTCCACCGATTTTCATCGCCTATGCATGGCTCTTAAAAGTTTGTCAAGAGTTATTTATCGGTTAAATTTTTTTTTACCATATCGAAATAAACTGCAGTATCGTTTTTTTTTTATGTGCAGAGGAGTTGGGACACATTTTAATGAGGCAGTTGGTTTGGATCACTTGCGTTTCTTAGGATTTGGTTTATACCGACCTGTATACGCGTGTCAACATTCTAATTTGCGTAGAAAAATCCCTGCTGAGGCTTGTCAGCCATACTGACTAAGATACAACGTATTGATGGATATGATCAATTAAAAATGTCTCAGATCGATTAAAATTGTCTTGAATCAATTAAAAATATTTTTGATCAATTAAAAATATTTTTGATTAATTAAAAATGTATTGGATCAATTAAAAATATTTTTGATTAATTAAAAATGTATTGGATCAATTAAAAATATCTTGGGTCGATTAAAGAAATCTTGGGTCAATTATAACCGTCTTGAATCAATAAAAAATCTTTCTGACTAACTAAAAATGTTGTTGATAGCATAAAAGTATTTTTGGATTAATGAAAAATATCTTGGATCGATTAAAAATGTCTTGGATAATTTAAAAATGTCTTGATTTAATTGTTACTATCTTGGATCAATTAAAAATATCTTGAATCAATTAAAACTTCCTTGGACCAATGAAAAATATCTTGGACGTGAATTATCCATCCAGTGAACATTTTTCTGGTCGAAGCAAAGACTGTCGGGAATTTTACAACATTCATTGCCCCTATCAGTAAAAAAATATACCATAGGTTTGCCTATACTTGGGTCCAATTTTCTCGAGGGAGAATATACGAAAACTGATAATTTTGGGAGCCAAATTTGAAACAACTCCGCTATCATTTTTACTCATAAAAATTCCAAATCGATGAACTTGCTGAATTTTCTCTTATTCCTCTACTCAATCTGACGTTTAAGGCAAAATATTGTCTCATTCGTGTCTTGTTTTTGCCTTCGTAGTTTTTTTCTCCTCGTACGTTTAAGTTTAATACAAACGACCTAACTTTACGAAAAAAAAACTCATGATCTTCGTTGTTTTACTTAATTCGACGTTCATGACGATTTTTTTTTCTCGCACGAAAAAGCAAGATAAATATTACTTATATATTCTTCGTTAAGACTTTGGAAAGACGTATTCCATTATTTTTTACGAGCAAAGTTTAACGAGACACGAATTCCCATTTTCCTCTCTATATGTCTCTCTCTCTCTCTCTCTCCCTCTCTCTTTCTGTATCCCAATGACGTTGCCTATCTACCCACTTGTCGTTGATGCTTTTCTCGCTTACAAGCCCGAGAGAGAGAGAGAGAGAGAGAGAGAGAGAGAGAGAGAGAGAGAGAGAGACGATCGTGAGTCTTTTATCTTTCGCAATATTCTCATAAACCTTCCCTCGTTGAAGATGAGACAGTGTAATGGGGGGTAGTTATTGAAGCTTTCCTCGTGCTGATTCCAGGCTCGTTGAGCTTCCGTTGTTTTCCAAGCTTGCACAATTCTAAGATTTTCTCTCGACGTCTGGCTCAAACAAAAGGTCGTAACCCATGTGATTTTTCGTGCTGAACCACCTGGGCCAGGTCCTTTCGATTACCAACAGTCGACATACAAACACACACACACACACACACATATATATATATATATTATATATATATTATATACATCGTCATCAACGACCTAACTATTCTACGTGCCTATACAGTTTGGTGGTTATATAGAGATGCATCTCTTATAGCTCTATATCCAAAGTTAGTTACCTTTCTACAAAGTTTGCACACGAAAGTGCTAGTCTACGTGAAAGCTTCGTGACTGCAGTATTCGCGAGTTGTATACGAGCTTGCACCATAGAAGTCCAATCAACCTGCGAGAGGCACTACGCATACATGTATATATATATATATATATATATATATATAATTGTGATCATCTTGACGGGGTAGTTTGCTCGTATATTTTCGGGTCGTCGTTTCGGAACGTTCATTGCATGCAAAGTATGGAAATTGAATTAAAAAATATATATATATATATTTATGAAAAATTACTTTGAGATAACTATAAACATTCATAATCCGAGAATAATTTTTCGAAGCAATTCGTTATTGTGTTACAAGAAAAAAAGTTATAAATTCATGAGCTTTTCTGATCTGACGAGGAGTTCAGTAATCTGTTGAATGTAGAAAATTGTCAGGTAGCAATGAAGGGTAACATTTTTTTTTAAACACAAATAGCGCATCATTAAAGGATAGCTGGTATTGAATTTCGTGAGTATCGTTGAAAGGGACAAGAGGTTTGAAGAAATTTTGAGTTTTTCGAAAAGTGTCGGCGACAATTCTAATCTTTCTAAATTTCAAGGTATCGAGCAAATTTTTTTATTTTTTATATGGATCGAGTATCATTGAAGGATGATTGATATTGAAATGGGTGAGAGTCGGTGAAAAAGATTGGAATTTTATGAAATTCTAGACTTTTGAAAAATTTCGAAGCAAATGATAATATGATCGCTTGAATTTTCGTAAATCTCCTCATGAATTTACATAAACATGCTGGGGGATAATAGTTCATTGAGATTCAAAATTTTTCGAAAATTTCAAGAAAAAAAAAAGTATAAACCGTGCAAATTCGAAATTTTCAAATTTCCTTCTCATTATTTTAACTCGTTCGCATAGCTTCCTCTACGAGGAAGACAAAATTGAAAGACCTACTCGCTCCTCCTCCTAAAATCTCCCTCAAAGAGGGAGACTTTTGACTTTTGAGCAAGATGAAATAATGAGAAGGCAATGTACAATTGTCTAATTTGCACGCGATTTTTTTTTTGTTCAAAAGCGTCTCTGTCGATTTGCCTCCTAGTGTTTTCGTGATTTTGAGTTTCGTAATTCATCAATGGACAGTTTTCTCCTTGAGCTTTTTTCTATTTATGTATATTTATTAAATATAATTACAAGACTCGGCAGCGTCTTGACTCTTAAAAACTCTTACCGCACTCTCTGTTTACGACAAGTTGACACAATAATAATAACATTTAAATTTGCGATCGACCTTTTGCAATATATATATTTATATACTCAATATGTATATACATATATATATGAATGGCTGTATAAATTGCACGCAAAGCTCATCCCGAGAGGATACTTCAAGATTCGCTGTACGGAGGCAGTGAAGTCTCTCCGAGGATGTCAATGCGTATCGGTACGACGATACAGCAAGATCCGATGCACGTCATAAGACATCAAAGAGACTCGGAAAATAGTTCACCGATTCTCGGCATTAGTTTGCCCGGTCGACACAGTACCGATGTTTCGCCCATATTATCAGACGGGCGTACGAACAGCGATTCACCCGAGCTGCGGGGTCGACGACGACTCGATCATGGCCCTCATCAGGGTATGTTAATTAACCCCCTCAAGTTTTTTTTTTTTTTTATATAAACTTAAACTTAAAAGCGCCCACATCACTCTGCAAATTGAATATATAGATGTATGAGGTAAACCGGCCAATTTTCAACCCTTGAAGATTTTTCCTTCGCCTCTATAGAGTCGAATCGACTGAGGAGTTTCGGGAATTTGGCTGGTAATTTCTCTTATGCATTTACATTGAAGGGAAACCTAAAAATGTCCTTGGATCTTTTGTAATATTGAATTAAAGCTAAATAACGCAAATTAGCAGACCAATCTGTTTGAATTGAAATAGTGGGGAAAAAAAAAATACAAATGGTTCTCTCTATTGTATCGAGAAAAAAATTCTGCACGTCAAGTACATAAGTCCGAATAATCATCCCTTGGAATAGCATAAATCCGCCTAACGCGAAATCTGTGCCATTATACATAGAGGGTTGAAATGCTTCGGGAAGAAAAAAAAAAAATTTCTTCGAGATTCGACATAAGTGGGGAAAAAGTAATTCCCTTGAGGATTGTGAAGTTCTTGTGAGAAATATAGCCACATATGTGAGCTTAAAGTCACGTATAAGCTCGTCTCTGCTTGAAGGATGCGAAAGAATTGTTGCAAGAGCGCAACGATAAAGTATAGTACATGAGAAAAGTAAAAAAGATAATAAGAAACGGGACTGTAGGTGGTCTGCGGATAAGCCATTATTTATTAACTGGGACCGTTATTCTATATTGACATTGTTTGATGTCGTCTTTGGTCTTCGTGCTGTGTGACTAACAGACGAATTTCGACGATCACCAATCAATCGGCGCAAGGCTTAACATCGTTCGGTCACGACGGTATATAAAATTATAAAACAAGGCGTCATTGTATCTAATCCGCTATTTAATAACGAATATCTATCATTTTCATTTATTTATTCAAAAATACAATTATCTTATGAATTTTTTTATGATTTGCTTTTTTCCAATTTATCAATATTGCCGAGCATCCGGAAATCCATTCAGAGCGTAAATAGAAATTATTAGAATGCTACAGTATGGTAAACTGATTATAGATGTAAAATATAAAAATTATTAACAAGTTAGTTTTTGTTTTGTGAATAAAAATATAAAAAATTACCCGAAGGTGAATTGACAGCTACAAGGCTTACGGTTAATTGCAAGCTACGTTTCAAATGGCTCCCTGAACCGTTTCTTAAACTGAAGTTTTCCAAGTGAACAATTGCGAACGGTCAAATTTCGAAAAAAAATTCAATAGGGCCAACGAAAAAAATCAATTGAAAATGTTTAAGCTTAAAAATGAGATAATTTTATTCGAATCGACGAAAATATTGTTTGATTTGATCTTATGGACAAGCTAACAATTAGTCAATTATTACTCGAACGAACTTAATTCAAATTAGGATTCGTTTTTTTCGTGTAAAAATTATGAAAAGATCGATGCTTCTTCGGAAGTTCGATCTACTCTGAGTCATTCGTAATTAACGATAATGTCTATTCCTGATTATTCTCCTACCCCCGAATCTTCGGGTTGATTGTTGTTGCGTTAATTGTGTTTCTCCGAAGTTTCAAACCCCGGTCTCTCTCCCATACTGAGCAGGAGGTCTAACTCCATTATTACTCGTATTAGCGTGACGGGAATGAAATTCGTGCCCTGTGACTAAAAAAAGGTTTCAGAAATTTTCTGCTCTCCACTGCTTGCGCCTATCGGTTTCTAGCAGGAGAAAAAAAAATTATACGCGAAGATGCATATATTTTTTTATGACAACTGGAATCAGCCTATTCGTCAGCTGGGGCTTACGTGCGTTTTGCAAAAGCTTCTATTGATTGCCATTAAAGAATGCCATTGAATTTCCATTCTTTCAGACGGAATGAGAATGAAGACATTTTCACTTCAATAATCCATTCAAAATTTTCATGAATTTTGCTTGTGCATAAGACAATGTGAATGATATTTCATTTTTCATAAAAATGCCTTCATTTTCATCATGTCTGAAGCAGTGGAAATTCAATGGCATTTTTTTTTTTAATGACAACGAATATCAAATTTCCCTAAGAGCTTAAGAGGATGCGTAACCATTTTCAGCGTAATTTCAATATTATACATGACTGAAAGGTACGTTATTTCTCTTTATTTTCAGTGGTCAAACATTGAAAAAAGTTCAAAAGAAAAACTTGATTTATCGAGGAGTGAAGTTGAGGTTGCGTTTCTCGCTTGCCGGTACTTATCACAAGATTGCATCGAAGTCCTTTGCCTGAAACACAAAATTGACACATCTGTGTATACTAAGCACACTTGTAGATCTAGCCTGAACTAGAATCATGCTTGTAGTTGCTGTGGTTTGCAAGAATTGGCTTTTCGAACCCTTCTTTTGAATTTTGGCCCGTTTTTACACTTTTTTTTTGCTATAAGTCCGAAAGTCTGGTTCGAAAGTTGGCGGTTCTAGCTCAGGCTATAGCCACACATCAGGAGAGGATGTGCACTAGAGGAAAACTAAATCTTACGACCGGTTTCGGAAATATCTTGTGATAAGTTTCGAAAAAAGTAGTTTCCAGATAAACGAGATTGAAGTCAATCGGACAGAAACCACAGACTTTGGGGCCTCTGGGCAATCATGCTAATTTTTCTTTTTCAAAGAGGGGGGGGGGTGAAATTGGGCTCAAAATGTTCGGAAAGGATAGGGCTTTCAAATTTCATCAAAAACGAAAAATTGATTTTTCAAAAACTTCAAGGGTTACGCATCCCCTTAAGCACACGATGAGCTTGCCAAATCAGTAGGTTGGCATTTAAAAAAATGCGCGAAGAGCTCACCTTTGACAAGGTACGAGATCACACGAATCCAACCCTTGAATGTGGAAATTCACGTAAAATAAGTTGAGGAGTCTCGATCGAAATCGTATACCATTTATGAACGCATGAAGCTCCCGCACCGCTTACGAGAGTGATCCTGCCGCTTCGCCATCTAGCGGTTCTTTCGCGAACTAAATTTAAATACGAAAAATCTTTCATTCCATTGAAATTCGAATAAAAGACAGTAAATTCCATAGACTGTATTATCCTTTATGCACGATTTTCTATTCGCCAATTCTCATTGAGATTCCCACTGAATATCATCGACCACGGATAAAAGAAATACCGTAAAAATTTTCATTTCTCCTTAACATTGGCATTTCCATTGAATTGTTATATCGAAAACGTCGTGACTGGAGATTGCCATTGGATTTTCATTCAGTCGGTTTTATCATGGAATCTTTTCCATTGATTTTTCCATATCATTAACATTGCAAATTCAGGATAACCATAAATTTCCATTGACTGTCATTGACGACAAAATGACACATTTTTCGATAGGTAGTTTTGAAAAGAGTCGGAGGACTTTTTTCTTGAATGACTGTAGTTTTATTCTCCGTTCGATATTCTTGGAGTGGCTTTCGAGGGTAATTCGTTTAGAAAATCGACGAGGAAGCTCGTTAAGCCAGATCTCAATGTACGTTCTTTCTCTCTTTCTTTCTCTTTGTCTCTTTGTTTCTCGATAATATATATATATATATATATATGCCGTCCAGTGTGGTACAGCGAAAGAAAAGGTTTCACTGTTGTCAGAGAAAATCTTTCTTTCTTGTATTACGCGTGTGTGCTTGTGTGGAGCCACAAGAATCTTAAAGTTTTCACGTCACGTGCAGCGCGCGTATCCGCGACGAAGAAACAACGAGAAAAGTAGTAAAGAAGTGTGAAGGGGAGCGCTGGAAGACGACTCAAAGACGAGTTAGGAAGGAGGCGAAAGAGAAGCTCAAAGTTTCAGTTGGAATAAACGAATTGAACAAAGAGAAAAACTTATTACGATTCCAAGAGCGTTAACTGGTTTGTACAAAGGGAAACGATCGATGGCGATTATAAACGCGAAAGCAGCCTCTGGTCGACATCTCTATATACCTCCCTGTCTCATGTCGGCGACTGATATTTCATTTTATCCATCGAAAGCTCGATTCTCTCTTGTATCGTACAATCTTTTCTTGATGAAATAACTTTTGTCAGTTATAATCGGTCTTTTCATCTTCTTAGGTCGTTATCCGATCAGTTTTTGTTTCCTCGTAGAGGAAGTTTTGTGACGGTAAAAAAAAAAAAACGGCAAAATTTTAATGCCAATTTGTTTAAAATATACCAAAACGTCGAGAAATCATATTTAGTAAAAATTTACTAGAGTGTGTGTGCGTGCCCAAACCCTGCATAAATTTCATACGTCTATATATCTAAAACTATTGAAGCAATCGTGGGCAAACTTTGCACAATAAATTAAGCATAAAACTTCCTTGATTTGTTAAAAATTTTACCACAATCTACAACGGCTGTCCCGTATTATGATTTTTAATTTTTCCAAAAATGTCCGTGAACGCTCGGACTTTCGTAAATTTTCATTAATCAGCTCGAAAATTTTCACGCAAATCTATTAGGGGACAAGAATGTTTGATACTTGAATTTGATAATAATCGTTTGAGGGATTCGGATTTGAAAAATTTTTGAATTTTTCAAAAAAATTTCTAATAACTCCAACTTTCGCGATTATTTGGCTATCGGGCAAAAATTTTGTGCGTTGACAGGTTATAGGACGAGAGTGCATTGCATTGAATTTGACAAGAATCGCTTAAAGGGTTAAAAAAAAAATCTTGAATTAGAAAAAGTTAAATACAAAAACTTTGCACATTGCTTTCTCATTGTTTTATCTCGCTCACAAAGCTTTTTCCAGGAGGAAGTCAAAATTGAATGACCCACTTGCTCACGGAGGAAGCTTCGTGAGCGAGATAAAATGATGAGGAAGCAATATGCAAATTTCTAATTTTTTTTTTTTTCAAATTCTTTTCAACTGCTCCGACAAGTTTGAAGCTTATTATATAATTATTAGCACTCATCAAAAATATTGCTTGAATAATCGGTGGATGAATTTCGAAAATATAATAATTAAAAATTAAAAAATATAATTACGTCTCAATTTTTCAAATTCTTTCCGAGTAAAGGATAAAAGGGAGAAAAAAAAGACTTGAAAAAGATGCTTGGATTGTTTTTTTCGTTTTTTTTTTCTTTCAAATTCCAAACGTCGATTAATATTGGCGTGGTGTAAAAAATTTTAGGAAAAAAAAAAGTTTCGTCCCTTTCTGGGGTTAGATCCGAGAGAGGCGTCCCTTCGTCTCTGTGAAACTTTCGAATTGAACGACACCAATGGCTACGTTGCACAAAAGATGCCAAAAGTTCGGGAGAATCGTGTAGGCAGGGGGGATGATGGGGACCGGGGACCGGTAGAGGAAACCGTGCATTGGCCGATCGTATATATACGAGGTCCTCGAACCGAATGCAAATTGCAATATCTAGGCAGGAGAGTCTCGAGTATAGAGAAAAAAAAACTTTCTTTTTTTTTTCTCATAGCCAGATAACGAGAGGTGGGGAAAGTTGCCCAGAGTCAGGAAGGGAGAAATAGAGGGCTTGAAAAAAAAGTTGGACAGAAGAAGAAGTATAAAAGAGAGAAAAAATAAGACAGGGGAAAGAAAAATCCAGGTATAACATTTATTTTTTTTTTTTTGCAAATATTCCCACCAGCCTTGTGGTTTTTGGCGATACAGTAAATTTTCACAACTTGACGAATGCACATGGGGAAAAGAACAGATTCATACAATCTTTTCGGTTTTACAAAAATCCGCCAAGCAAGAGCATATAATTCTTACAGAGGAGTATATCCGGTAATTTCTGATTTCCCAAGGGATTTTATGCCACGTTGCTTCGAGTCTCCTTCTTTTCCGTATACACACACACACACACACACACATATATATACCGGGATGCATCCCGTGGCCTTTTTCATCCACCGAGGGAATATTTTTAAATCGGGAGGTGTGGCGGATTTACGTTGCAATTTATGGAGAGCCCGTCCCGATGGAAGGAGAGCGGGCGTTAGGCGCGCGTGATCGAAGGACCGAAGAAAAAACGAAATGGAGAAATAAAAAAACCTAAGTAAAAGCAGAGAAAGAGAGAAAGAGAGAGAGAGAGAGAGAGAGAGAATGGACAAAAATCCTGGCGAGAGATGGTGGGTCGATGGAGGTACACACCTTAATTTTCGATATGACAAAACGGTCTTTTCCAATCATGAAAACTATTTATCGACTATTATAATATTTAAAATTTAACATTTTGCTTTCTCATACAGGAAGCTTTTTGAGATAGTGAAAATATTTTGTTTTTTTTTTTTTCAGTTTTCAATGTCAGTGTATGCAAAATGTGTCAAAACGTTGAGAAATAACATTGAGAAAAAAATTCCCGGACGTGAGTGTGAGCGTGTGAAAAAGTCAAATCGATATATCTCGAAAAAGACTTGATCGATCTCCGTTGAAAATTTTTTGCGCGCGCGCACACTTCGAGCATCAAATCTCCCTCGTTTGCTGCAATTTTCGTCGTGATCGCTTGAAGAGCTCAGACATAGTACGAGATTTTAAAATTATCGAAAAATATCTGCGAACGCTCTTACTTTCGTCAGCTCTCGGGTATCGCGGTTAATTGCCTTACATGAATGAAGTATCATCAATGGACGGTTGATATTAAATTTTGCGAAAATCGATTGCAGGGTTCAGATTTTACGAAAATTGGAATTTAAAAAAAATCAACAGCTTTTATCCTCCACAATTCTGAGATATCTGGATAATCGCGTTCTATCTCATGAAATATTGAAAATGTTTGGTTACTTGAATCTGAAAGAAATGAAACTACGCATGGCAGAAAGAGAAGGGAAAAAGCTGCAAGTTGAAACTTCCAAATTGCTTTCTTGAAAAATCACACACAATGCTTGATATGCTTCGTCGATGAGGAAGCCAAAATTGACAAATGTCAATAGGTAGCGTTGAGGATTGTGCGAAATTTGGAGGAAACAATTTGCAAGTTTCAACTTGCAGCTTTTTTAAAAATTCGCACCAATCACTTTCACCGCTGCCGGAAGACTGATGCACGTGTACTGCAGTCACAGGACACATTTCCTCCTTCGTTACTGATAAGTCTTCCAACAGCAGTGAAAATAACGTATGAATTATTCTAATAATTATTATCATAAACATTTTTGCATTTTATTACGGATTATTTAATTTTAAAGATATATATTTTTCCGGTCCAAATTTTTTCCTAGTTATTTTGTTTTTCAATTTTCCGCTTTTTAGAGTTTATCTTTAGCCATAACTGTTGTAGTTATCCGACAGCCCAGTTCGTTTTCACGACATCTCATAAAAGACAAAATAGTACCTCAAACAGATGGGATTATTATTTATATATTTATTTATTTATTTTGAGTTTTAGAATCAGGGGACACTACTTTTTAAGATTCGCCATTTTCTTTAATTGAACTTCGTCATAAAACAAAGCAGAATATGAAAATTTTCATGTAATATCACAATTCAGAGACGTCACGAAACTGTATAATTACCAAAAACCTGTTATCACAGGTGCCTAGTGAAGACCGTTGCTCAAGTTGTTTCTCAAATTCGACCATATATTTAAAAAAAAATTGTGGTTGCGATTACCCACTGGTTGTCAATTGACCCATGAATGCACAAATTACCCCACAAATTACTCCATGAATCCACAAAGTTTCACTGACCTAAATAAAAAAAAAAACAACAACCTTATATGCACACGAAAGCAGCATCATAGTGATGCAAAATGACGGTCTTTTTAAATTCTGATCAAATGACGTCAAAATGAAGGTCATAAGACGGTCTTGTGACGGTCACATGACGACTCATGTAACGAATTTATAGCTCTAGCCAATCAGTTTTGCGACGTTTCGATAATTACAAACGAGCTGCTACCTAATAAAAATCTTTTATCTCTACGAGTCTGCATTCGAACTTGACTATTCATGATCACGAGCACAGGAGGTCATGATGCAACCGATCAGTTTGAAAAGTTTGATTAATTAATTTGATCACGTTTACGAGAACTTTTTTCTTTATTGTACACAAATAAATTTATTAAAATTTCTTTCTAAAAATTAATAGTAAAATGCCGAGAATCCGATTCTCCCACGAGAATTTTAATGACGGAGAAAAATAATAGCGGTCATTAGCGATAAGTGACAGATGAGAAATGTTAAGGGTCGTTTAAATACGAAAAATTATGAACCGAGTGCGCCTCACCTTGAATTCAATGCTCTCAAGGCTAGGATACTCTTGAGGGTTCAATACTCTTGAGTTCGCATCAGATATGCTCGCTTGCTGTGTCGAAAAGGGGGAAGAAAAAAAACCCGTTCGCCAGAATGAAAATGCTTGAAAAACGTAATCCGCTAAATCCAGCAGGGCAACTCGATGGCTATTAGCCACCGCGTTTGCCCAACACTTGAAAGTTCCCGGCGAGTGCCGGGTGTCCGACAAGTGGGATTTCTATGAAGCGATTCGATTCAAGCATGCGAGCCTCATTTCGCAACAGTAACGGACAATGTGCGAATTGAAAAAAAAAAAAAATCATTCGAAGCGATACTTATATAGTGACGCGATATGAATTCAATTAAATTATGTCTGTATACCTCGGATTGACAGAAGTGGAGATTTTCCAAAAATAAATATAATCACCCAACTGAATTGTACTTGACGAAAAACTACCCGTTTGCTCGTAACGATCATCTCGTAATGTTTCGGCTTTATATATTTTTTTTTACGAGATAAGAACTGAGATTTAAAATAAGACGTGGAGATTAAAAAAGCATTGATTAGACGGAGAAAAAAGATCGCGAGAGTGAGTGAGTTTTTTTTCTCGCCTCGACAATGCACCCTCGAAAGTTCTCTCGCGGCAGCCTCTTCAAGGATTGCAGATCAACCACTTTTGTTCCCCGTGAATGCGAAAACGTTGGTGCTATATATAATGAAAAAGGTCGTTACAGTATCACGGATCGTTTAGCCTTTTTCGACGTAACACTTGAGATCGATTCTTCGAGCTTTATCGTGCACAGATTGCGCGAAGAGCAAATACTTATCAAGCTAAAAAAAATTACATGCACTAAATATTGCAGCGATATATATGACTACTACCAAAGGCAATATTTGTTAATTTCGAATCGAAATGTGAGATTTTAACGAACAAACTTGCGCTAAATATCGTCTTACATTTCGCACATTTCCCAATGAGTTAATGCTCAATGGTAATAAAAGAATGATGAAAATTTATAAAAAGAAATGAATAATTGAAAATGAAAAATCGAGGTTGGCAAAATTTCAAAAATCAATCACTCTGGATGGAAGAAAATCACACACGATTCAAATTTGACCAAAATTTCAGAAGTAATTCCGGTCTCTCTTACTGGATTTTTCCATTTTTTTTTTTCACGAAACATGGAACCTCGGGGCTCTCGGAGTTACGAAAGTTACGTTCTGTAAAAAAAATTGCCCACGGTGTTTAAATTTTTAATTTCTAAAAAAATTAATTTATTGCAAATAATTTTGACGATTTGATATAATGTTAAATAATTCGTGATGTTCGAATATGCATATTTTACGAATGATAATTTATACATGCAGATGACTATGTTATTTCGCAATTATTTTGTTATTATTGTCATGCACAACGTGGCCGGAAATGAACCTCGAAACTCGGAGAGCCATACTTCATATCGATCGACCTCTTTTCCTATACCTTTCATATCGTCGAAGAATTATTTTCATGGCTTTGACTGGCATAGCTCCGAGGTATAGAGCCCACAGTTTTATGGCCTCTATGTATCTAAAAGCTTCCGGTTGTCGCATGGTTTACGATAGAGGAAGAAAAACCCATTGCAATATATATACAAAAATACATATTTTTTCAGGTTCTATGTTTCTCATGTTCTTATCCCAAGTCCCATCAAATTATATCGAAAAAAAAACGCTGCATGTTTGCATTCTTCCATTTTATCATTTTGAATTTTTTCTGTCTTCCTACAATGGCAAAGAACGCGATAAAATCTCTACCGTTATAAATTTCCATTAAGAAATTTCTCAGAAAAAAAAATAATGCAAATTTGGCGATAATTGATTTTTGCTTTAAAAGAATGATAAAAAGTATCTTCGCAAAAAGGTCACGGAAGAAAATTCATACATCGCTTTGATTAATCATTTTTCCTCACTGGGGAAGCTTTGTGATAGTGAACAAAAAAAAATTCAATTTTTTTTTCTTCCAAGTATGAGGATATGTGATGAAATTAACCCTTAACCCTGAAACCTGATGGCTCATTTTTGTCCGAGCCGATTTTAATTCTTCGAGCATCCGGCTCAATATAATTGCAATAAAAAGATATTGCAAATAATTATTTTAGATTTTTTTTCATAGGATTGTAGTGGAAGGTTCCAAAGATGGTAAATGAATTTTGGTAGTTTTTTTCAAATAGATAAAGGTAGTAGTCTCGTGAAAACTTTTTGAAGCAGATTTTCGTGACAGTGAAGGCTGGGCCTTAACTGCCACAATTCGCGCTGCACGCTCGCTCGCTCGAATTCTTCCCACGAGTATATTAGTATACGGAGAGCAAATATTACCGCCATTCGAATAAAAAATAAATAAAAATAAGAATAAAATCAATGGGACATTCTTATTTGTTATTATTAAGTTCTTGACTACCACCCTTGCCTACGTGAAGATTTGGATTAAAAAAAAAATCTTCCAAAAGGATCGGCGCTATAAAAAAAAAAAAGTATCTTGTTTGAAATTCCCGCGCTCATGACCATCGCTGTGGCGATTGAGACGAGTGCGCGCACGACGTATCGAGCGTCGTCGGCGATCATCGGGGACTGCCGAGCTTGAGAGCCAATCGAAATGATGGAAAGGCAGGGAGAGGGCGTGGTCTCGTGCGCTTATTGCATCGGGAAGATACACGAGGCTCTGGGCTCAATTGATACCAATATTCTGTATCGGTATCAAATAAAAGTGGATCTTTCATGCTCGAAATTTTTTTTACAACAATCTCAAAAAATATCTGGTAAAAATATATTACTGGAAATTAAGTGTAAGAGGTGCCTCGTGTCAATCAAACATATAAGCATCGAATGAGGTGACTCTAAAAAATTTTTTTACAGCGCTCCCCTTTCGTCAGATTTGATTACAAGTAGTATAAATCTGTATCCGGACAGGATTACGGATCGGGGGGGGGGGATAGAAGTCTTCGTTTTTTCCACACACACAGTCATTTTGTTGTTAGTCATAACATATTCGTCTTGTCGGAACACAATTTTAAATGATAAGAGCCAACGCACGAATACCCGCATCGACGATGCACAATTTCTCATTGGTTAAGACGTTGGGTTCGATTTTTCATTTGGGTTACAGTCACGAAGCTTCGCGAGCATTGGGACGAGACGAATTCGAAGGTGATGCAGCGAAAGACACAGTTGGACGCGATGCTCGGTGACAGTCAGCGTTACGAGGCCAAGAGGAATGAGGTCGAGAACTGGCTCGATCGTATGGAAACTCGATTGGGAAGAATGCGATCGGTTGGCCATACCGCCGACGTACTCGAGGCTCAACTCAGAGAGCAAAAGGTATACATACGTTTTATCTTCGTCCATCTTTCGCTCTTTTTCTTCGTATATATATATATTTATAAACTCTTTATTCTGCTTATCTCACGATTGGAAAACTTTGACCTCATCCTGACTCCGTTCACTATGGATTTTCAGTCCTTTCATGCCGAGCTCCATCAGTACAAGCATCAGATCGAATTGTTCAATCAACTTACCCAGAAGCTCATAGCGGTTTATCAGCAGGACGACACAACGAGGGTTAAAAAAATGACCGAAATGATCAATCAACGTTACAACAATCTCAACACAAGGTGAGCAATCGCTTTGATTGAACAAGCGAGACACATATAATTTAGAATTTTTTTTTCCCCCCCCCCTTATACTTATTGCACACGGAGCACGTAAGAGACAATATATGATAATACGAAAAAAAAAGGAAAATTTACGGGGACAAAGATAATTAACATTGACTGATAGATCATAATGGACCACTGGCTTCATCGTAAATTCACGATAAAAATTAATGAATCATTGATCGAAGAAAGAGCTGCACGACCTTTTTGCTCTGTAAATAAACAAGCATCGAGCATACAGCCAATGCAAATAAATATAGTAACGATTGGCGCAAAAAAAGATGCGCTTAATGTCACGACCAGAATATTCTTTTGACATTTATCCAGACTCGCATACAGTCAACAAGATATTGTGATGGTTGTCTATTTTTGATTCTCGCGTAAATCATAGAAACCATTGAAAATTTAATTGAAAATTTGATTGAAAATTTTGAGCTCCTAAAACCTTGCAATTAAAGACACGTCAATTAATTAGCATATAAAAATCTGCGCAAATTTAATCCCGGTTAAGGTAGTGCATTGCACGTTGGCGCATCTATTGGAGAATTTTGTGAACTAGAAATATTTTAATACGCCGAAACACGTTTTTTTTAGACTGAAAACTTTCAGCCTTTTTTTTTTTTTGAGATTTTTCAGAGTTTTGAGATTAGCCAAGGTAAAATTATTCAATGGATTAGTCACGTGGATGACGAAAAATCGAAATTACTTGAAAAAAAAAAAAAATTATTCAAGTGCCAAAAAAAGCGTCACAGTTATTATAAATTCTGATAACTTTTGAGTGTTATCAGATTTTATAGCTTTCTCCAAAAATTTATTGCTCAAATATAGTAAATCCGCATGACTAGTCTGCCACAAGGACTATTTTTAATCGTTATCCGTGCAATGATTCGCGACTCATATGTTGTGGAAAAACACCAAAACCATAAATTCGCATCGAATCAAAATTCCTGAATTCTCGTATTTGCAAAATCGTTCGTCAAAAATGCCCGAACCATGTCCTTATAACTCCGGTGACGTCGTCATTTGACAAAGTGTCCCGCTCGATTTGATGTTCAGCATCATCAATCGTGGCAAGCTACTTCACTCGGCAATGAACTCCCTTCACAATTTTGATCGTTCGTTGGACAAGTTCTTGGCGTGGCTGAGCGAGGCTGAATCCTCGATGGAGGGACTCGAGGCAGAGGCCGATCGCGTTGGCGGAAGACGCGATCAGGGAGCTCTCAGACGACCCCAGCATCAGCTCAAGGTAGGATCAACGAGTTTCAAAGTCAATTTAGGTCGTTTTTCTGATTTAGTTACCAGAGTGCGTAGGTATTAGTCCTAAAAGTATGTCTGTTATGTTTCGTAATATTTCAGCCATTATTGACCTTTTTGTGATTGGTTGAAACTGCTCGCCTACATTGCTTGCAATACAATGCTGAATCTTTAAATCGCTTTTTCTCTAAACGACCAAGTTTGACTTGGGTCATTCTTTGAGCGAACGGCTCCATTATATAGTCACAAATTTATGGGATAAGACGAATGTCTCATCGGCGTCCATATAACATTATATCTTTGAAGTATATATAGTTACGAATTTTAAATTGAAAAATGATTGAACGATGTTTCGTTTGAACGAATCTGATAAATCAGCACGATTTCTCCGTAAGAAAGACTCGTATAAAACGTGAGTAACGGAGACGCATCTTCAAGCCCTTTTATTATTTCGTTCGCAGGAAAACTCTATAATGCGCAATACGTTTGCGTTAAAATGATCGGATTTTTTTTTTTTTTCTAACCTACAAAACTCGTCGGTTTCTTGCCCGATAACTTTATCTCACTCTCTGTTGCGTCCCGACCAATAATTTACTTAATCTCATTGAATCGTCAAATGTTTTATTTCTCAAAAATTACTCAAAAGTCACAGGACGTAATGTTACCGGCCTGTGACTTTTGAGCAAGTACCTCGTTCGTTTGGTTAGAAATGGGGACATGTAACCTGATGACGATTCTGAAAGAAAAAAAAAAAAGAATCGTAGTTCCTGACTATTCGTAATGGGAAATTAATGAAAATGATTTTCCAACTAAATTAATTATGAACAATTGGAGCCGAGAGCAATTTTTTTTTTTTTTTTCACAATTATCATACGTTAAAGGCTGTAAAATAACTTTTAATTGTTTTGGTTTTCAACTCGAGATGGTGCACACGGTTCCCTGCGGAAATTTTTCACCGTTGCGGTATTAACGTTCAAATACGAAGTTTATAAATCCGGGTTCGTAAATCTCAACGAAAGTTTTCGCCATTTAATCCCCCGAGTTAACCGATAAATCGTCATGGCGTCTGCGTGGAGAAATGACCTCGTGGTATGGCGCGTTTTTCTCTCCCAACACGTGTACATATTCTCCGACCCCGCGGAACACCGTGAAAACCATGGGCGATCGGATTACAACGAGAGAGTCACGCCACCTCTATCGATTGCTCACTTTCCATCGGGCTTTTCGTCTTTCGCTTTTATTCTCTCCTTCATTTTTTTTTTCTTCTTCTCTCCATTATCTTTCTTCCGGGTACCCATTAAAATATTGGGTCGATTTTTTTTTCACTTCCTACGATTGGCCAAATGAAAAATACGTTTTTTTTTTTTTTATAAATCATTTTAGCATCATTTCGATACGATGTTGGGCATGATTTTTTCGGATTCGAGTTCACATATTTTTAATTTATCGACACAATTATCCCTTGAACAAAAATTAATTATAAATAATTTTCAAACAACTCGTTACTGAATAATTATTTCTAAAAAAAAAACAAAAAGTAATAACAAACATGGCGATATGAAAATTGTTTTAATTTATACATAATTCTTCGAGAGAAAATTTTAACAATTTTTTTCTCGCAATAAATATATCTAATTTTTTTTAAATGTTGCATTCATTTTGAATGGGACTATACTTCATTCCAATAGCCTCTGTTACAGAATTACGAAAAAAAAAAGAACTTAAAATTGTTTCTTGTCAATTTAAAGAAATAAAAAGCTCCCTCAGACCGCGGCCGAGTAGGTCACGAAAAACAATTCTTCGTAGAGCGTTTATTTTTTTACGCCCAGGAGTCTCGCTTGCTCGCGAAGTTTTATTGTCTCCCGGAACGATTTTCCCACTCTTGAGTTTATTCCCAATGATGCTAGACGAGGGCTCGTCTATTTTTGCCCCATTTTACTCTGGAACAATCAAGAAAAGTGGCCCATTATCGTTGAAAAGCCTTTATTTGTTTGCTCGAACAGACGGGTTATACATTTTATTGCTGGAGTTAAAACGCTTATCTGCCTTAGCGCGATATGTAATTTGAACGTAGCAATTATAATAAAAATTTTTTTTAAATCAAAATCCACCATCATAGGTCTTGTTCAGGATTTACACAATTATATGAAATTTTTGGAAAAGGTTTTGAAGATTCATCAGCGAAAGTATAGTCCGTCGTGTCTTAGCAGGGGAAAGAGGTTAGCCACCCCGCAATTGGGACTGAAAAGTGACACTCGTCAGTTACCACTAAAAATGCTAAACGCCTCTTTTTAGCGGAGGAGTAGCAAAAAGGGGATCTTTGAAAATGAAAACCAATTATGAGACGCTCGAAAGATTATAATAGCCTTTGTCGTTTGCTCTTGTCAATGATGCGAAACGTGTCAAGACAATTGATCGAATCTTTTGTGAACGCTTAATCCTTGCTTCGAGACAATTGGTGGGCCCCAATCCGCTGTTCAATCGTCTTCGATGGCCACGGTCCAGTCTCTGCGAACTGCAAAAGGTGTTGTGAAAGGGCTGATATGCTTTGTGCTTTTCGCTGATAGCTGGGGGGTTGAGAAGAATGAGCCGAAGGCTATATAATAATAAGGGTATGTATATATATATATGAAACGAGAGACAGAGACTTGCTAAAGAACGAACATAGCCAACACGAATGAACCATCCAACCAACCAACCACGCAGCCAGCCAGGCACTTTCCCTTTCTCGTCTCATCGCACCAAACGCCACCGTGGAAATCGATAAAACACTCTTCTCGAGAACCTTCGTATACCGCCCTTGTGAACGAAGAAGAGAATGCTCGTAATAGAACACAACCAAGATAATTGTGATCACTTCTACATTCAGCTTCTTGCTCTGTATGCCGTGTCAGGTGTGTCTTCATTTTTACTCTGTTGGCACAAAAATGCTTTCAAGACATTACCAGTTAACCCACCGATGCAAGATGCAAGCTGCTACATTGCTACCACATTTTTTTTTCGCTTTTGCCGAGGCTTCCTCGATAATGAAGTGGCTAATACCGGTGGAGTTAATTTTGGCTCCGTCATAATGGAATATTTATGAATGGTGCAGAGTGAAAGCGGAAGTAACGCGAATGCTCAGGCACAGTTCCTCCTGCCTGGAACATTTTTGTTTTCCGTCCAAGGAAACCAATGATTTTTTCGCGACTCTACGTAAAGTCACAACGAGAATTCATCATGAAAAAACTGTTGACGTTAAAGATTTGTTTTAAAAACTGATTGAGGATCATTTGGACATTGGTATATCATTTCAATCGAGCGTTCAATATTGCCATCGTTGATTCGCTAACGTCAAGTGGCTCAGAGCTAGAATCTTCACTCTTATTTCTCAGGGCATGTGGCCAGGTCTATATTTGACATCAGTTGTCCTTCATAATTGACCTCCGGACAATCGTTAGCCAGGTCACTAATGTCGTGACTTGTGCTGGGCCACCCCAGAGGCTCACCGCAAACGCTCAATTCCCTCAAGATTCGGATAAAATATACTTTTTCTTCGTGTAGGATAAATGGATTGCGTGTGGAACGTCTGTTAGACTACGGTCGCTCCGTTATACGTTCGAATGAAAAAAAACCTCCCTTTGAAATTGCCAGTTTTTAATTACTCGGGTATGTGCGATCGGTTGCGTTGGTGCTTTGCGAATTAAACTTTGGTGCTCGGAACAATGGGAATTGGCGATATCGTAGCTTGAGTTAAAAATCTGCAGAGATTTTACTTCTGTTGTTCGAAAAGTGAAGAGCCTCAGCGAGCAAAGTTTATTGCACCAAAATGTGCTTGGGAAAGGGAATCTCCAGTCATGAATATACGAAGAGCTTGAAAAGATTCGCTAGACCAGCAACACGTAACTGATATACAGATATGCACTTGGGCATCAAGAATCACGTGGCTTGTAGGAAGCTTCCTAGGTCGACGGACTCGACGGGCTCAGTTATTTTCAGCCGCAACCTAACCATCCATATCCATTTTATGTCTGTGTCACAGGTGCAACATAGCAAACTGGTTATACCTATTTCATCCACTTATTCTCGTACTTTTATGCCAGTAGCATCGAATACTCAAGAAGCAGCCCAAAAAGGTCGATACGGAATAGCCGTTTTCGGCGTTTACGTTATGCGCATGCGCACTGCGTCAACACAGAGGGCGCCTGAATTCACTCCATTGCAGTTTACCCCGGCAAGGTCTAGCGACACGAGAGATAATTTACCAACCGAGTATTTTACCAGCTAAAAGAGTCTTTTGGGGATTTTTGCTCTCATACTGCTGGTCGATAAGACAGAAATTGTTTGCTTCAACTACATTGTAGAAGCTTTGAGAATGTCCGTCAGTAAAGTCAGTAGGGTTGAAAGTTTCCTCGGGAAACAAGCTAAAAGAGTCTTTGGGTATTTGCTCTCACTGCTGGTCGATAAGACAGAAACCGTTTGCTTCAACTCCATCGTAAAAGCTTTTTCAGAACGTCCGTCGGTAGGGCCGGTAGGGTTGAAAATTTCCTCGGGAAACCAGTCTTATCAGCAACCTCGTCGGGAGGGCAGCTGATTACCTTTCACCGTGCTGTAGGATCATGTTCTTCCTTGGGGTTGAATACGGTCAAGTTCCTCCTTGGATATTCGTCACTCTTTCATATCCGTAGTGGATGAGGAGTCTGTTAACTTTTTCCGCACATTCTGTAATTCCGAAGGCATGCAGCGATCACCAACTTACACGCGTATGATAACACATTGAAGATTATTCGGTACCAACGATTGACAAATATCGTCTGCCTTATAGGGCATTGAGCGCGGGTGAGAGAATCAGGTTTACCTGAGGAAAAATCCGTATGATACCAACGCAACCACATCTATTTGCATAGATGCTTTTTCATAGAATTCTGAGATCGCCTACGACGAACAGCTCAATGAGTTCACCTTTGTATTATCTACACTGTAAAAAGAAGCCGGTTACCAAACGTGCATTATTTTTATGTGCTAATGGTACATTTTCGCAACTCTACCTGTTACGATACTATACCGACTCTACCAAAGAACAGGCTTTTCGGAACAACTTTATCAGATTACGAGACTATCAAATGACAACTCTACCAGAAATACGAAAGCGAAAATATCTCTATCAAATAGCAACTCTCCCGAAAAAAAATTCCCCGGAAAACAAGCCTACCGAAAAACAACTCTTTCGGCGTACAACTGGCTGGAATTACAATTATACCGTTATATACCACTAGGGCGATAAGCCGGAGAGATTTTCTCTGCTAAGCTTGTAATTCCGGCGAGTTATTATCCGCTAGACTTGTTATTTGGTAGGTTTGTTTTTCAGATAGTTGTTATTTCGTAGCGTTGTAAGCTGGTAGAGTTGTTCCGATGAGCCGTTTTTTTTTGGTAGAGTTGCTCGCTGATAGCGTTATAACTGGTAGAGTTGCAAATTTTCCGTTATTGGATGACAAAAACAACCCACGTTGGAGTATCTCAAAAGTGACTATAATGTAAAAGTTTGTGAATAACACCTTCAGTAAAACGCTTCATTTGAAATTGTGATTGCTGAAAAATATCCATTATATCGTTGGAACTTGTGGACTCTTTTCTTTCAACACTTTTTGCTGAGGCAAAGTCGAAAAATTCCATGAGGAAATATAACGAAGATTCCATCAATCTGACACTCGTTATTTCTTCGGTGCGGATTATCAAACAAATGTCGTTATAGTACAGAATGAAAGCAATTCAGTGAGCAAGAGTCGCATCTAGGAATTATACATAGTTTACGAGTATTCGTAGATATTAGAGTATCTTTGCTCCGTTACGAAAACTTGGCCAATGTTGCGGTAGCTCCCAGTTGTCTGTAAGTACTTTCATGTGGTCGACGGGGTATTCAAAGATCTATCGGTACACGAGTTATTCGCGTGAGGAAAGTGAACAAGTTTGGGTCAGAAATCACGTCAAAGGAGGTTTCGGTTGATAAGGATCACTGCTGCTTTCATATTGCTGAGTGTCTGGAGCATTACTCATCAGGAAAACCAAACTTTCAGTGTTGTCAGACATAGCCGCAAGGACATTCATTGCTGATTGTTCGAGGAAAGATCTTTAAATCGAGAAATGGTCGCTCGAAATTGGCATCAAATCCTCTAATCTTTCATGAGGATCGACATTTTTTTGATAATCAATTTGACAAATAATTTTGGCCAAAGAGCCTCTCTCGATATCATTCTGTTTGTTTCCCATGTATTTCGCCTCAACGATTCCGATAGTTTCCAGTTTCAACCTCACTTCTGGCTCGACTGAAAGAGAAGATGAAACGTTGGTTATCCTCCGCGGGTTGGGGGATGTTAGGGGGGGGGGGGGGGCTGGAGCGTGTCTCACCAGAGGCCAAAAAGCTCTGATAACGTTGCGAGCAGATGTCACCGTCTGGTGGCACAACCAACGACACGCTACGACAAACTTTACAATACACCGTGCATCTCTTGTGCAATCGTATCCGTACTGCAATCCCCGACGATGTTCGAAACACGTGTGCATGAATATATGGGACATTCCATTCTTCACCGATACTTTCTCACATCGTTTTGACATTTTAAATTAACTAAAATTGAAAAATATATATATAATATATATATTTATATACTCTCTATGTTCATCAAGATTTTTAATTGCATGAAAGTGCCACGAATTTTTATGCATTCGAAAATGATCATTAAACTTTGGTGTCAGATGACGATAATTCAAACTATCCTCGTCGATGAGAGTCGAAGAATTTTTCATCACGAAAACAAAATATAGGCACATATTTTTTTTTTCCAAATTCTGTTAAAAAAAAAACTTCGAGCGATGTGATTTTTTTTTTTCGAAAATTAAAATTGTGTGAACTCGAAGTTACACTAAATTTTTGTGACAAAGAAAATAAAATTGTTCGTCCTTCGTCTACGATTCGACTAAATGTTTTTTTTTTCTTTTTTTCTTTTATGATCTCACTTGTATTTACATATTGATGAAGAATGTAGTAGAGTTGGCGTACAATGACCCATATAAGAAAAAAAAATTTCATAGAGTACAGTTGAGTATGCCAGGGCAGTTGGTATTAGCTCTCGAGTGTGGCTCGGACGGCGAAGCCCTTTCTCCCTTGCACGTTTCGAAAGGTCGAGTACGAAGCACACACACACACACACACACGAGAGATGGTCTCGGGTCGCATGTTCCCGCGGAGGACAAGCTACTCCTGCTACTATGCAATTTTTCATATAATCCGAAAATTCGCCGGATATAGTGCACGAAAGCGCGCGTTTAGTGTGAGCACGACGGGGATCCTCTGCAAGGTTGCAATGAAATAAATTTGAAACTTTTTTTTTTCACGATGCCTCGTCTCTCTTTTACGTGATAGTAGATTAAAAAAAATCGTTACGTCTTATGGAAACAAAAAGCTTCCTCATGGGAGGTAGCTTTGTTTCCATAAGACGTAACGATTTTCGACATTCTCATGCCCCCTGTGCATTCGTCATTTTGTTTCTTTACTTTAAAAAAGTGTAAGCTCTAGTTTATCTTCGAAAATTATGAGTAAAATTCTATTTTAATCCTCTTTCTCATTCCAAAATGATTCCCAACATATGTTTCGAAGATAGGAGAGATTGTTGCAAGCCGTGTATACATAAGGTAAAGAGACGAAAATTTGGGACAAGGAGTTGTTGGATCGCACTGTGTCTTTTTTCCCAGAAACAGAGGACTTGGGATTCTCTCTTTCACCTCTCTATCTATGTCTCATCGCTTCACGCTTTTGCTCTTCGGCTCCAGCTTCGTGTGCAGCATCGAGAGCTGCGGTGAATTAATATGCAAATACTCGGGACGCGCACTTGCTCTCGTCGTCGACGTCGTCGTCGTCGTCGTCGTCGTAGTTCGCGTGTTAGAGACCGCACGGCGACAGTGGCGAGTCGAGTGCAGAGTTAGGTGGGTGTATGCGCGACGGAGAACCTCGGGAATGCCAACACCCCTTAGCTATTTTCCCCAAAGCGACCGGAGACTCCACCGCAGGTGCACTACTTTATACATACTACATACAGCCATATATATATATATATAAGTGAATACTTGCTGCACACTCTATGGGACATTCCACGTTGACTCGACGAACCACTGACACGCCAAAATCATCTCCGATCTGATGCATCATTTTTTTTTTTTTAATTTCTGCTCGATTTTTCAAAAGCTCGTAATTTTTTTTACGTCAATTTTTTTTTACGTTAATTTTTGCAACTTCAAAAAAGACGACCACTACAATTCTGTTGTTGTTTGATAAGCCAATTTTTATCTCCGATGAAAATAATTTTAAGCCCGAAAATTTTACTGCTATTTCTCTGTTATCAATTGTTATTTTTTCAAATTAAAATAATATTCATATGAATGTACTTTTTTAAAAAAATAATTAGCCAATCTTCATCTTAGACGACAATCACATTGACCCCATTTCCTTGAATATGTCTGAAACTGTATTTTTTATATTGTCGATCTATCCATGAATCAGGCACAGATTTAAACATTTTTTTTTATCATTCAACCGTCATTTGTCTATTTTTACTTTTTTTTTTTTTTTTTTTTTTTTAATTAAATAACCATTTTCACGAGAAATTTTTTCGCTAATTTGTGTCTCAGATTACAATCATTATGGGCCTTTTATACTGGGTGAAACTAATTTTTTTTCAGCACAAAAAACAAGACTATTCAAAAATTCTATTAAAAATGATTATCTGCAGTATGATTTTTTTTTAAACTTTTGGGAAGTTGCGAAAAAAAAATATTCTTATGGGCATTGCCTTGTAATAAAAAAGTATGAATTGCCAATAATAATTGAACGTGAAAAGTTAAATTGCTTCGGTCGTGATAATCATCACAGAAAAAAAATTCACGAGACAAAGATTCGTGGGAATTCATGGCGACAAAATATATTTAAATTGCATAAACTATCCGTATAAAATAAAAATTAATATATATAGATTTTATGTTCAATTTAAAACGAAAATAAATTACTGTCCAAATATTCAAGCTCAGATATTATTCGAGGGAGTATGGAATACCTCATACACATCCGTATCACTCTATATATATATATATACAAATGTATATCTGCATACATGGCCCGGCATCTCGCAACCACCATCGTGAGCAAAACTCTGGCGCAGCTTTATTTAAATTCCTGTGTGGAACTTTCATATTAGAGAGACCATTGTCGTGACAAAGATAGATATACAGCAAAAGACAGAGCAGCCCAGTTGTACCCTGACGTGAGCCTGACACAGTGTACATCGCATTTTCAAACTATCGTTCAAACACGGAAAAAGGTTTTTTTTTTCATACCCATGAACTTCCCCGAGAGGGATAAGAGTTTGAATCACAACGTAATAATATATTCCTGGCAAAACAAAAGTAAACGGATTAATTTAATTAAGCTGCACCATTTCTAGAATGCAAGGTAAAATGGAAGAGTTAATTTTGGATGAACAATTAGGTAAAGAGTTTTCAACTTTAGATATTTTTTATTGCATTGATATCGATGGGAAGATTTTTTTTTTTTTAATAGAAAATTGTACCGTTAATAATTCGTTAAAAATATTATATTACTCTTGGATTTCCCATGTCGTTTTATTTCAAATGATTCGACTTTTATTTCAGCACCAATGAAATAAAAATAAAAAATCGAAAATTCATTCGATTGACATTTCAAAATTAGCGCAAGTATAATCTTCGATAAATATGTAGATTGTATAAAGTTGACACACAATTTATATTCAAATTGATTATTCATTTTTTTATCGATTTAAAACAAATTGTATTATCAATATGCACTTTTCATACACGTACATTTGTTTTTTTTTTTACGAACTTTATTCGCCTATAAGTTCATTTCTATAGTGCAGAATTTAATTTGATCAAATTTTCGATTCAGCAAAACTCAACTCTGTCGAACAATATTTGTTGGAGCAAGAGCATATATAGCTTTTTTTTTTTTTTTATTGCTCAAGCTTCAGGCTCAAAGTGTTGAAAATAGCATTGGCAGTCGTACAGTGCAACTGCCGACGTCTCCAGACGTGAAGAACTGTAAACTCGATTATTTCAACATCAAAGCTGCCATTTCTCGAGCTCGACATTGTGTGGAAGAAAAGAGGGCGTTGAGACCTTTGTCGTCGTTATTATTGCTCGTTTCTTTTTTCCTTCTCTCGTAGAATCGTATGAACGTGCCAGCTTCAAATTTTCTTCAGTGTATGTGTCCTTTAACGTTTCATCGTCTTCTCCAGTCCTCACTACTGTACATTTTATCGCAACATCCGTCGATGAATTTCGCCAACAATAGTATAATTTATTCGAAGTATCATCGACACCTCAAATCATCATCGAAATGATTGAAAGAACGAATTTTATCTTTCGCGCAAAATTTATTGACGATTAAAACGTCAAAGACCTATTGACATATACGTGAATGTAATTTTCGTCGATAAAAGGATCTCGTGATTGTATGCTGACAAAATTTTTTTTTTCTTCCCCATATCTGGCTCAATTTCAAAATCAATTTCCGTTCTCTCGTGTAGGGAGTCGAAGCAGGACGCGTGGACAAAACGATTTATTTTAAGGTCGGTTAACGACCTCACGTGTCGTATTTTCATCCAATTCTTTCGTCGTACGTTAGCCGAGCATCTTTCGTGGTTCTCGCGGCCAATAGCGAATAACCGAGGACGACGGCGCCTCCTGGCGTTAGCGTCCCTGAAACCCATCAATTTTCCCATCCTCCATCCGTTTTCCCTATAAATGCAATCTCGGCTGACCAACGTTGTTATAAGAGACTTGACGCTTCCTATAACGCTCGCTTTTATCGTCTGTGTTTATGTAGGTGTGTGTGTGTGTTATGTGTTTGTGTGTGTGTGTGTGTTCGTGGACAATGGAACGAAGAAAAGAACTTTTCAACCTTGCCAGTTACGCCAACAACTTGTACCCATCACGTATATATGTTTGTTACGGTCGTGGGTGTATGTGCCCGGTGGTTGCATGCCGATCCGCTCTTCCGCTCGGAATAACGCTCGTAGTATATACCGGTCGAGCATTGCGCGTGATTGATCTTTCAGTAACTCGTATAGCTCGTATAATATATCGAACAGCCATACTTGCGTTCACGCATGAAACTTTATTGCCAACTGTGAGCAAGCGTGAATGCATAAAAAAAAAAAAATTGTGCAAAAAAATGTATTATATATGATAAGCCCAACGGATTTTAGCGCCCTCACAGACATTCACAGTTGTTTTTAGAAAAACTTATAGCATAGGAGAGTTTTTTTTGTATGGTTATTGTAAATTAAAAAATTAGCAAATAAATGAATAAATGTACGAGTAAATTAATAAATGAATATTTTGGTAAAAATTATTTGCATATTTTCGAAAACTAATGACCGAAAGAGTGAGAGATAAAAATTAAAAAAAAAAATAAAAATGCATACATTACAAATCAAAGCCTGTTGGCAATGGACAGCTTCATTTTTACTACTTTTTACTCACCTTGGAGATTCGTTCTTTAATGTTTTGAGTTTTTGAGATTGACAATTAATTGTTTTTTAATCGATTCAAATCGTTACTTCATCAGTCGAATACTTGGGAATAATTATCCATTTTTATTTCATCGTGATAAAAATAAAATCGTTAGATAAAGATGATAAATTAAAAAAAAAAAATGCATCTAAAAGCCTTATAAAAGTATTTCACTCGTTTACTCTCGTAGTTTCAACCGACAGAAATACGATTCGTTTCTGCATAAACGATTACCAGAAACAATTATATTTACAATTTATATTTGCAATTTGATAAATTTTACGATCGATATATATAATGTATTATATATATATATAATGTATTCATATAATGTGCGTCAGCATTTCTGGATACGTCATCGCAGGGTTACAAGACACGGGAACTGTTAGTGGAAAAATTTTCTCCTTGCGTCATATTCATCTCTGGTATATGGTGGCTATAAAATGGAAATCTCGAAAGAGAAAATCGGATTTTCGCGAGCATTTCAGGGAGAAGATATTGCGCTCTCTGAGATATGAGGAATATCGAGAAAAATTCTCCAGCATACCGGAGAATTTTATTGTTTTTAAATATTTCTCATTCTTAACCTCTGACTGGAAAATAAGGGGACTTGTCTTATTGAATGATACACAAAGTTTAGCTACGCCTCTTTTCTTGTATCGTTTTTTTTTTTTGTATCAAAATATCCGGAATTATTATCAGTGAATAGTCTTCGTGTTTTTACAGTCATCTGGAATATTTTTTTACTCACAAATAATCCATTTCAAATATATATTTATTTTTAAACAAATTATATAATATATTTCGTCCATTTTTAGGGTCTGCGGAAAAAGTTGATTTTCCAAAAGAGAATGTAGTGTAAAAAATTGGGAAAAAATTGCTAATGTTCAACGATCTTAAATAACTTTTATTCGCGAGTTAAATAAAAATATTGCAAAAAATTTAAATAATTTTGTAAGTCGTGTTTTTTGTAACGCGAAGATCGGGCAAACTGGCCTAGAACGTTCCATACATGACTGCAGACTGAGCGAGACAAATAAGGCGTGTCGGCAAAATGACCCTTTGATGAGGGACGTGCACAACGGTCCCTTTTCAACGAAATCAGGACCGCGTGAAATGTGTACCATCGACCTCTTGCCCCTCTCTCATGCACTCTCTCGCACTTTTAAACGATCGTAATTTCCGGCATGTTGCATCCACCGAGGAAAAGCTTACGCAAGACATATCTTCCGGCACTAGAGTGCCGAATAATTATGAAACTATTCACGAAGAATTCATTGACAATGAGAAGCCCAATTCCCAGAGGTTAGGAGATTCACGCGTATGTCGAAACTATTGGCAAAGTCATGGAGAGAGACCGTCAGAAAAAAAGGACAAAAATTCATAAAACATAAAAAAAAAATATTATCTATGATAATTTTTTTAGCTACATTCAATTACCTCGGAGATTAATTTGTTAATTTTATTTAATTTTTTAATGCAATTGTTTATGACTGACCTATGGGAAGATTGTAATTTTTATTTGAAAAATTTTCAGCTGCACGAAAATGATGTATAATTTATATATACATAAAATATGATGCATAAATTATATTGAAAGCATGTAAATTATATAAATCATATTTTATGTATATGATACACACTTTTCAATTATACGTAAAAATTCATTCGTTTTCTGTGAGACGAATATTTTAATTCGAGGCATTTCCGGCACCCATGGTTTCAATTTTTCGGGCTACAGCAAAACTCGATATATGTATACATTATACGTATACGCATGCACATGGTGCAGTATAAACGTGTCAAGAGTAATGGAAAAATAGACTTCTTTTCCATATACGCGATTTTCATTTCGAACCGTGCAATATTTTTATAATTTGTTTCATAAATCAACTTTCAAGTGTTATACGATACACATAAATATATATTTCATCGTTGCACATGCACAATACATGTTTTTACATTCTTCCCATGTACAATGGGACATTCCACGCCAATGAAGCTTTTTGAAAACGATCACGTTCCAAATAATTTTTAACAATCAAATTACACGAATGTACATTCTGCCAAAAGCATCAAAATCATCCTGCTTTAAATGATGAAATTGCATTATTCGTCTTTTTGTTTATCCATCGAATTCCGATATCTCCGTAACCGTGCATCGTATTTTATATTTAAAAAGAAAGTTCAAATATTCCCAGTTTTTCAATGACCCATACGAAGAGAATATTCACCAATTTATTTGTATAATTTTTTAAAATGAAGACAGAAAAATATGCTGTAAAAAATTGTGGTGTTGAATGTGCAACACTATAATTGAACACTGGCTCACGAATTCTATAGTGATCCAGCCCCGTCTGGGTGACCTGGTCGTGTTAATTGTCCGGTGTTAAAAGCTGGTGTAAAAAATTCATACATCATTGATGAAGCATATCGTGTGGAGCATTCATAATTTACACCGGATTGTAGTTCATTCGATTTGACGCTAGGACGTGTATTATACAGTGGTTCGAAAGTATATAATTTGGTGTTAGGAATTCGGTGTCGAAAGCGTCTGAAATGTTGCACCTAAAGCGTGTTGTTTTAAGGGGGGGGGGGGGGGGTAGGGTTTTGAGGGTTCAAAAAAAGTGATTTTTTTTTATTGCATATTATGAAAGTATAGTAACTCAAGAATGTTGTCTGTTAATAGGAAGTCAATGATTCTATGTGAGTAAAATAAAAAATAAATAGCTTACTAAGTTTTATCAGGGTCTTTTCGCTACGAAAAACTTTAAACGCGTTTTTCTCAAATCGATGTTTTTTGAGTCGGTGCACTCTGTATCTCAAAATCTATTCAACCGATCGTTCTCAAATTTTTTACAGTATTTCCTTACATAATTTATGAGGTAACCCTGTTGAGATTTTTTCGTTTTTGATTTTATTTTTTTTATTATTAACAACAATAGTCATGAATTTAGGCCAAAAATCGGTATTTTCACTTTCAAGTCTTGTAAAAAGTTCAAAAATTAAAAAAAAAAATGGAAAAACTCGACAGAGATACCTAGAGAGACATAAAAATTAAAGGAAAAACTTTGGTTATTTCATTTCAAATGATCCAGTCCTGAGGTATGACGTGCACCGCAAAATGTATTTTTTCTGAGGCACCTGCGAAGAATTGCTGCCATTCGGTCAATTTTCAATATTTTTCAACCAATATTTCACAGAATATAGTTCAATTACTACTCTTTAATGTACAATAATCAGAAATAAATTTACTTTCACCGTACGCCCAAAAAAAAATCTGTAAAAACCTGTTTTTTTCTGCCTTCAAAACCCTACCCCCCCCCCCCTTAACCCGTCTACGCGTATGCTTGTATGCCGGATATACACGGGAATAAATATAGTTTATTTATTTATAAGTTCACACCGGATTTAATGAATCATCACACTAGACTGTTGTTGCACCAGAAGCACTTTGTAAAACGATAGAATTGTGTACTATGGTAAAATAGCACTAGAGGCTCAGTGTTGAATTTTGATAGGAAATCGCTAAACGTGGTCGCAGCCATGACATCAGTACACGATGCTGCCTAATAACACACTGCAGATCTTAATCACTAACACCGGACCACATTGACACCCCTGCATTTTTTACAGTGTATTGTTTGCGAAATTAATGGTCAAGCTCAATCAGGAGCGCCTTTTTCACTTCTTAATTATTCGACGATCAGTTCCATGATGTAACTTTGCCAAAATTTGCTTCTCACTCGTCGAATACGAGAAAAATCGGGTATATCGCTGCTAGAGGTTTGCCAAAAATAAAAAATAAAAATTCTTTTACGCTTTCAGTGCGTGTGTTTGTGTGCGTGTGTTTTTTTAAACCCTTAACACTCATCGGGGGTTGAATCAACCCCAGCCGTTTTCGACCTGCGATACCTTTCGGAAATTTTCAGATTTTTGACAATTTTTTTTATATTAAAAATTACACGGCTTGAACATAATCGGCATGGTCTTACACACAAGGGTTGAAAATGCATTGCAGTATTTTTTTTTTTCAATTTTTCAATTATTTATCACTTTCCAAAGTGAGTGGGGTTGATTACACCCCCAATGACTATTACGTCACAATCCGGAGGTGTGACTGACGAGGGTTAAATACGATTATTTCGTGATTCACAACCGGGTGAGTTCTGAAATTTGGCCGAATTGCTTGTTGTACTCGCATAACTTGATTTTTCGAACTTTTTTTGGGATATGCAAAATCATTTTTGAGTTATTGAAGTGGCGTGGAATACCTCGTGGAGAATGCACAAATACATATTTACTTCACGATGCGCGTCATATTATACATACAGCATGCAATATTTTCGACGTACACGGCTCTCGCACCGAGAAGGAAATGAAAAATTTCGCGTGCCGCGCGAATTGTACCCCTGTGTTCTGGCCACCCAAACAGCCTCGGCTACTTCACAAATGTTACCCGTTTTCGTTTTACGTTATCGAAATATGGCATACATGTCTATGTGACAAAATTTATGCATTTCGTTGAATATTCGACACAATATCCAATACAAAATTCACCCTCGATTAACGAGTACTCCTTATACGCCGAAATTTTGTCTCAATTTTACAAGATTTTTCATTGATTATTGACAAATAAATTCGTTGCATCTTTCGTCAGCCCAAATCGTATCCTCAAATTTTTGCAAAATTTTTTTCCTGAACATCCGCGTACGGGAGATTGTTAACGTCGATTTTTGGACACTTTTGAAATTTTACTTTTTTCAATTCATGATATCTTGGTAAAATGATTGGTAGTTTCGAAAAGTTGTGCGATAATTTTTGTTCCTTTTGAATACACCTTTTCTAAAAAAAAAAAAAAAAACAAAAAATGTTTGAAAGATTTTCCGCAATTTTGTCATCAAAATAATCTTCAATCTAAAAAATTGACATCACCGAATGAGACCCTGTTCTGATTTCTCGAAAAAAATCAAATAAAATAAAATAACGATAAATACTCGGATAAAATTTGAAGATTTTCATTTTTATATTAATTAGTATTCATCGACCTTTCTCGAAATGAAAAATGAGATTAAAAAAAAAATTTAATAAAAAAAAATCAATTCTATAAAGTGTAAGCTATGACGAAAAAAAAATCATTAAAAAGTTAGCAGCAAACTATGAATTTTGCGTTGGAAGATTTTTTTGTCAGCAATATTTTTGCGGCAAAAAAAATGAAGACTTGTCCAAGCGATTGGATTAAATTTTTTCAAAAATAATTCACGAAAAGTCTCTTCAGTGGGTGCTACAGAGTTGGAAAGTTTGAACAAAAATTTCAGTGGGTCGAGGAAAAAAAAAAGTAGCTGGACTGATGGAGAATCCCTGGTATATATATATCTACGGAGTGTCATTGTACATATCGATGTAATTTCGGTAATGTAACTGAAGTACGGCTCTTACAGTGAAATCTCGAGTGTCGCAGTAAAACTCTGAAAAACGTGAAGTATCATCCGCTATTATTCTCCAACGGTCTTACGTGAAACGTACAATGGCGAAAAAAAAAAAATTACGACAAAGTTTCCGGTGGAAATTGACGCGAGTTTTGGAAAAAAAAAAAAAATCCTTATTCGCACAGAAGATGTTGCTAAAAAATAATTTGTCGTGACAATTTTTTATAACTCCCCCCCCCCCCCCCATTCAATAATGATAACAATGAAATATTATGTGTCCATCGTAATTCAAGTACCTCCTCGTTCTTTACAATCTATCGGAGCGTTTACGTCACTTTTTATGCCTGAAAATATCTACGTGTATACGCGTCAACGAGGAAAATTTTTGACGTAAAAAAGAAAGTGGCAATTACTCTTTTGCATTTTCCTCATCTTTCGCATGATTCTCCGACGAAGCACCCCCAGAGTTCACTGCAAGGAGATTTATATATTGCGAGAGCTCTTAAACCGGATATGATTTCATTATACCAGAGAGCTCGTCGAGAAGTGTTACAATTTTTTTTTTTCCTCTTTTTTCCTCGCCGAACAAGAATGAGACTCGTACATGTCTGCGGGAATGTTGATCCAGGTCGCGGTTAAATTGGTTCTTCACGATGAATACGACGTGCCCTGGTCGTATCATTCGCAATTTGATGGCTCGCGATAAAAAAATATGTGGCTGAGAGAATATAATAGAGAGTTCTCTCGCACGTAAGACTCATAGTTGATTTGAATCTCATGTACTTATATATATATATATAGTAATATAGTACCTATTGAAAAAGAAAACATTTATGCCAGCGGTTATAAATGCAGACATGTATTGATGTCACTGGCAGTTTTCGAGGGACACAATCTCTCGAAATTTCATTAAAACCAAGATAGGAGACTCGAGAGGCGTTTTGAGCTTGTCAAACTTTCATCATTCGGAAATTAGCGCATCAATTGTATATGAGAAATTAAATTTACAATCCTGAGGGAGTGTCAGTATTCTCCACCTGATGTTAAAATTTCCTACGCGCGATTTATAGTGACAGAATTTATTGCAAAAGTTATTTCAACATTTCATAGAAAATTGTATCATTTTCCACGAAGATTGAGTGTCAGAAAAATCAAATTGTAAATTTATTTATATAACGGTTTGTTTAAGAGTATAAAGAAAATTATTTCCTCTAATCGAACAGTCCCCGCTAGGGTTGGAGAATGCTCTTCAGTACTGCCAATCTACAATTCCGTCATACACGTTCCCCCAATTCCAGGGGACACTGTTTACCTGCAAGAAAGATATTCCAGGTCGATCTCTCCGATTTTGATCTAGTTCATATACGTTGCAGTGCATCGAATACTAAGCAACAGACATTTTTTTTTTATCGGCCATAAAACACTTTAAGGGGATGAAACTACCCCCCAAAGATGGAGGTGTCAAGCATCAATTTCGTTGTTTCAACCATAAGAACGTAATATTTTTTAACCAAACCTACTGGAAAAATTTTCTCATAACGAGAAATGAATAATTCAATTTTCTGAGTTACAAAAAAAAAATAAGGGGGTGAGCCACCCCTCAACATGATTGAATTTATGCGATAAATGGTCGAATTCAAATCTAAAAATCTGAAAAAAAATATGTAATGCGTATGAACACAAACGAAAATTGACAGATTTCTGAAAAAAAAAAGAATTGGACCAGGCAAAACTACCCCTAAATGCTTTTAATTGTTAACGTTTTTATTATTCTCTCACTGCATCATCAAATGCTCAAAAATAAATCATCGAAAACAAAGACAAAGTAATTGTTTGACTGAATTTCAATACATTTATTCGTATAATTTATCGTCACGAAAATTATTAAAAAAATGGTATTAATTTTCGAATCTTGAACAATAATGAACAAAGTGTTTAAAGCACAAGGATATATTTTTTTCAAATTTTTAAACTTGAATTTGACCATTATTTGCATGCACGCAAGATGAAGAGCGTTCGGGGGTATAGTTAACCCGTCTATTTTTTTTTTTTAATTGAGAAAATTACATTTTTCATTTCTCGTTACGAGAAAGTTTTTCCAGTTGGGTTGGTCAAATAATATTATGTCCTTATGGATGAAACAACGAAATTGATGCTTGACACCTTCATCTTCGGAGGGAAGTTTTACCCCTTAAAAGTGTTTTATGTTCTATAAAAAAAATTCTGTCGCTCAATTTTCGATGCCCTAAAATATATATGAACTAGATCAAAATCGGAGAGATCGACCTGGGATACCTTCCTTGTTAGACTTCGGACAAGACTCTTCAATTTACTTACAGCCTGATTACTTCAATTATGATTACAGCAATTTACTTACAGCCTGATACTTAACTGGTCCTTAAATATTGTCGACTGAACATCCCTTTTTTCAGTGGGGGACTTAAAAGGGAAACCATTATGCGACCAGTTATTTACACTATGCTTTCAAGCACGATGCAACTTCAATTCGTTTGCGTCTAAGTTGTAATCTGATTCAAATTTACGGAGATAGTTCTTCGACGATTGTGCCGAAATATTTGGGTGTATATGGAGTGTTTTTGGACAATTTACAGCAAATTTGAACAATATCCAAAATCAATAAGTCTATTTCTCGTACGCTTAAAGCAATAATTCAACGCCAAGGTATATGAATCTTGTTCCAAATTTCTAGGAAAACATCAAAAAAGTCATTGAAACCTGCACACTGCATGGAAAAAAAAGTGCTAGTCCTCTCTCTCTCTCTCTTATACATATATAATATTACAAAGATAATTTTGTATAGAGCTTGCTGGTGCTATACGTCGTCGTAGTTTTCCCGTGTGAATGGAAAGGATGCAAGCAGTATAATTGAGAGATCTCTCGACGAGTCTGTGTTGCGCCGGATGTATCATTAAGGAGCGCGCAAGCCCCTTAACTTCGTAACCCATATTTCACGTGAGCACTTACGTCGGCTATTCTTTTCTTCACAAAGCCACTGGATAGAGGAGAGAAAGAGACGAGAAAGAGTCGCGGAGCAAAGGAAAAAGGGAGAGAGAAAAAAATATACTCGTATACCTTCGAGCAAAAGGCACACAGAGAGAGAGAGAGAGAGAGAGAGAGAGAGAGAGCCGCGAAAGAGAGCTCGAAGTAAAAACCTAGAAACCGCATAGAATTTCGTTCCGGCTTTACATTGCATGGATAGTACAGCCCTGCTAATACGAGACCACCTTGGATTTTAAATATATCGCAAAACTTCTTCCGCGCTAACTATTTTGGTGCATATATACGATAGGAAGAATGAGGGAGGAAATATAGGTTCAAACTTCTCTTGCATAAATCTCTCCTTTCTCTCGCTATATACGATCATCGTCTCGACTTTTGGATAACCACATTCATCCCTATTCACCGCGCACAAAATCCTCGGATGTATATACGAATGATTGCACCGATTCACGTCGGGGGGGTTCACGAATTTACTAAAACTTTTTTGATTGTAAAATTATACACACTATGATTCACACACAAAATTTTTTTCGATTTTTCTAAAAATTAAATTCTTTTTGGAATGAATGAAAATCGAATAACGAAAATAAAAATTCAGGCCCTCCATCGAAAACAATTATTTGCCACATGATATATTGCCTATTTAACGTATTTCATGATGAAGCTCCTCGCAACGAATTTACAGAAAACAATAGACGGATCGTACAAGGTTAATTACATGTGGCGTGGCTCTATTTTCTTTTATTTGTCGATACCACTGACTCGATTAGTGGCCTCTGTCTCGATACAAGGCATATTCAATGCCAAATCGATTTTAGTCTTGTGTCCTCGGTGCTTACATTATTTGCACAGTGTTCGATCATGCAGCAATTTTGAGAAAACATGGACTACCGATTTTCAAATCACGGCCTATTCGATCCTAGAGTGCCCCCATACCGTTTCCGCTAGTCCTCTCCTTTTTCTCAGTCAATGCACCCATTTATTTATTTCAATTTTTATTTATTTTAATTTTTTAGACAATATTTCTGAGTTTCCAATGATTATACAAGTGAAACTCAGTATTACATAGCCGCTTGTATTGGCCAGGTTTTCCGCAGTTTCTTTGCACCCTTGTACCAATGCGGTACAGTATATAGTGCATTAAAAAAGAGTGGTTGTAGAAAAAACTCTGGGGGGGTCTCAAGGAAAAGGTATGGACAAATGAAAATGGGAAGAAAAGGAAAGGGACGTAAAACGCCGAATAGGGTATACGATGGAATAGACCAATAATAATAATAATAATAATAATAATAATAATATGAATAATAATATTCATGATAATATAACTACCTGCATCGGTCAGGTTTTCCGCATGCAGTTTCCCCGTGCCCCTGTACAATTCGTGCATTAGGAAAGAATGGCTGTGGAGAACACTCTGGAGAAGTCTCAAGGATTAAAATGGAGCATGGAAAGTTTAAAGGGGCAATAAAGGGATAAGGTGATGGGATACACGGAGAAAACGGTATGGATCTAGTGATTGTTCCTATAAAAATAATAATTATAACTTCCAGCCATGCTGTTATGCGTTGTTATTTTTTGCTATACGCATAGCAGTTCTTACTACGTGCTTGATACTTTTTAGTACGTATTTGGCCCTTTTGAACATTTTGCGGAGTAAACATAGCGCAACGGCATAGCTGATGGACGTAAATGATTATTTTTCTAGGAATAATCACTAAATCTCGTCCATACCGTTTTCTTCGTGTACGTAAAAGGTGAAGATAGCCGTACGACTGGAAAGCTAATTTTGAAAATTAGCTTTCCAATCGCCTGAGTCCATTTTCTTGATAACAATGATATTTTCTCTAAATTTACCATAAAGTTTATTGATAAAATCGTGTCAAGGTCGGTCGTGTCTTGTAGGAAAAATCTGAAATTACGATACGAGATTCCGATAAGCTTCATCATGCTGAACCTGGTGCAATACTCTGCGTTTGAATTGACTACAAATAAACGGGGTGTTGGGACAAGTTCCGGGCAGGAGTCTGTGGTGGATCTAAATGGAAGAAATGTGAATATATATATATAATGCGAATAGTACATATATGTCTGTGTATGCCGATGAAACTAGCTAGGGTCTGGAAAGTTCAGTTATCCCTTTAGCTAGAAGGAGAGTTTCGAAGAGCTATAGAGCCGGTACAGTGGAAAACGAGGTACACACTGCGTTAACCCTTGACAAGCCGGATTTCATCTCCGACTCGGGCAACTCTCTCTGCTCTTTCACGAAGCAAAGATCCCGTGGTCCGTCGCCTCAAGAGAGCCTCTGGCATATGCGTATTATTTGTTATATGCCTCTCTCTCTCTCTCTCTCCACTCTCTTGTTCATCTCTCTCTTGAGAGATGGCGCGAGCGGTTGCTTTTACGTCTGACGCGGTTACCACGTACCCATTAACGAACCCATTGTGGCAGCTCAGCCAACATTTGCACCGCTAATCCGACAATGTTATTTCGCAGCTTCGCTGTCCGGCAGAGCCTCTTACTGAGGTATATATGCATGCGTGTGTGTGTGTGTGTGTGTGTGTGTGCGTGTCGTATTAGTACGAGAATTGTCCGCGAGGTGTACAGGAATACTATACGGATAGGTGATCACGGCTGATGCTTTTTGGTCGCGTGTCCCCGTACCAGAGAACGAGAAACGAGCATTAACGCCGTTCCGCCTAACCTCATTCGCTATTCATTTACATTAACCATTTACCATGTCATCACTGTGCGTGTACATATGTATATACACGGTATGTCGTGGGGCATGGAACAAAAAAAAAACAATTGTCCCTGTATCACGGTCGAGAGTTTTCTGCATTTTCCTGAAGCTCAATAGAATTTGCATAACTCAACGCAACGCCTAAAGTTTCCCCGACTAGTGAACCCTCAACGAGTGTCTCCGTCTCGCGGTCAGAGTTTGTATCATTATTCGATGTATATGCATAGGTCAGCCGCGGGAGGAGTCATCGGAGCATCGGAAAAGTCGAGTTGCGAGTGTCTCAATGTTAATTAGTAATTGCTTTTTGTTGTGTTAAAATGTTAATTCCAATTGCCGCTTTCTGGCGTTATGCAGTAACGCGCAAAAAAATTACAGAATTTTGCTGCTACGTCGACCTTAATCGGTGCTACAAGAAAATTTTTGTTAAAGAATTGCATTCAGGCAAACGCAATCCCATAAATTTTATCTTTATGGTCCTCTGACTATCGCGAAGCAAATTCATTTGTGTCGAAGAATTGAGAATATATTTATGACATAGTAATTAGTGACAATTAGATTTATAGTGAATAAATTTTTTTTTCAAGAACCACCAGTCCAGATTATTTTGATTGAAAAATAAGAATTTATCGTTTGCTTCATTCGTGTGCTCGGCAAACTGTTAAATTCTTCGTTGCTCTGTTAAATTATGCGCATGCTTTCCGTTGGTCGGGCTTTTTATTATCGAAAACAAAACCTTATCGGTCAATCGTTCAACGGATATGACCATCGTCCATACACACGCGCCGGCCGTGAATTTTTATTCATACGAAAAGTTTCCTCAACGTTATTCAACGTGCTGGTAGATCGACGAGTGTTGTAGGATGCTTAATATACGTACGTATATATATATATATATAGAGAGAGAGAAATATTCGTGGTACGTGCTGTCCGAAACACTTTGCATATACATGCACCACAGAGACATGGAAAGCGTGTATGGCGTATATGAAAGCGTGCGCCTCAATGTGGCTGGTGAAAAAAACGCAGTATATATGGTATAAACGCACGACCGGTCCGGTCGTGAACGATGTTTCCCTTCAACGGCGTAACGAAACACGCGTTTCGCGATTATCAAAAAGCAACGAGTATTAAATACACGTGTGCCATCCAGTTGGTCATTCCATATTACGTTTGTACCTTTTTTTTTACCCTCGATGTTTCGACACATGTCGATCGATACGTGGAACGAAGCCAGCCGGTCGAACTATAAAAAAGAGAGGACCGCATGATCACGTATATATTGTTGAACCGCAAAACAATCAAAATCAATTCGAAAAATTGACGAACATTCATGGAAATGACCACAAGGCAGAGGACATAGCCTGCCAATATCACTGACTTGCCAAGTAAATAGAAGAAATACTACTCTTTCGCAACCAAATGTAACTTTTGAAATTAAATTTAAGAGCACTTGAGAAAGTTATCAAAACTTGCATTTTCATGAGTGCGTGATGCAAATTCGATCCCCCTGGAACTTAATGAAGAAACTAAAATTTGTTGACCGACGTCCTTCTGGCGAATTCACATAAAAGTAATTGTTTCATGCATCTTTCTCGTTCACGAATTAATACTAGCTAAGCCGGTTATCAAAATGATCTGTTAAATGGTACAGGGTCGTTTCCTTCGAGAGTCGACTGGGCGGAAAGTAACAAATTGTATTAAGATCCGGTCGATCTGACAGGAAATTCCCCATGTATAGTAAGAAGAGTGCCAAACTTCTCGGCCAAATGGAAGAGACACGAAGCTCTGTTGCTTCATATGCTCCTAACTGAAAACACATTTCATTGATAGCCGACTGCACCGAGTGAGAACCGGTAAAATAATTTTTTTTTGCCGTGCATAATTTAGGGGAGACAGGGTCACTCGGCAACGGCCCTTGTTATGATTGAGAAAAAAAAATCAACAAGTTATAACCGAGTAAAGTCTACTGTAACTTTCCGACAATCTCGGGACTTGTTCGGCTGATCCGCTCGTCTGATCCAAAAATTACTTACTCTTGAAGGAATAATAGAATTTATAGGCTACTTATCGTTCAAGGTACTCTTCTTTTGCAATGAATTTTCCTTCAATTGAAGGTCGCAATCCTAAATGAAGAATTTTGTTGCAATTTCAACTTGCACACGGATGAAAATCAAAATATTAACAATTGTCATTCCGATGCAATGGGCATCTCCATGAAAATGAATGGCGTTCACTCAACGCGAGATTACAGATTATGCAACTATAACAAGCGGAACGAAGTTACTGATAAACGAACAAACGTTTTTTTTATGATATCTATGCATTTCTAACGAACTTGATCTATGCTTCCCTCATTCCTAATAAATTTGAGGGATTCGCTTCGTCAATCCGTCTGACCTTTTTTTTTTCCTGTTTGTCGTGTTTGGCTTGATGCCAAATAATCTGTTCGCTTAAGAGTGTAGGTTCGATCTACCCGTTCATTCACAGGCATTTTTTTTTTTTTTTCGAATTTCAGTCCCAGGATAGTTTCTTTTATATCCCGTTGAGGAAATATCTTCTTCCCAATGAAGAACATGATATGTGTTTAATCATTCATCGATGAATCCACTCTGTCACCGACCAATTCTTTTATTGAATATCGTTGCGCATCGTCGTTTCAAAGTTGAAGATGAGTACAACCCCGACTGCCTATGGAACCCAAGCAGCGAGTTGATCGCTTCTTACCAATACCTTCAAAGTATTTTTCCATTGGACGCAATAAGGTTTACCCCGAAGCTTCGTTTGATGCGATGTATCCACAAAGGGAAAAGGACAATGATACGACGGAGTTATTCACTCATGCAGCAAACTGGCGTTGTAATCTGACAGCGAGTACGGCATGAGGCATGACCCTATCTCTATAATCGTTATGTGGAGGATGAGCACACGCATGTATCGTGTGCGATAAAGTTCATAGTTTTTCTCCAACAAAGTTAGCTCAACGCAGTTTCGACGGTCCATTCCAACGAAACAGAGGGACAGGGGGAGAGGTGAATACCATTTGGTGAGGAGGCTACGACGCTGTAGTAAAACATGGAAGAGGAAAGGGCGAGAGGAGTGAGGGAAGGGGGAGGTTCAGATGCGCTTCGCGAGGAGGTAGTGCGGTAGTGACTGGCAAGGGGAGAGGGTCGTTGGTGACCAAACAGATGCGAAAGCCGGGTGGTATACCGATCGCAGAGGGCTGATGGTGATGGTGCACGCTGTGCCACGCTAGTGCACGTATATACGGTTGCGAAGGGCGAGAGGATGTTGGATTGGTAGAAGTGCGCGGGAGGTGCGGGAGGACGACGAGTATTCACGGCGGCGCGGCGCAGGCGTGCGACCCTCGCGATACTCAAGATCCGCGCGGCGCACCGGCAAAGACGTGAGGAACGGAGCGCGCGAGGCAAACGGGCATTCCGCCCCCGGCACGGCGTACAGCCACGCGACACGCGAAACAGCAGCAGCCGTAGGACTCGCGCGAGATTGATACGCACCTCCGACGAAATTTAACGAAAAATTATCCGCCGAGTCTCCATCTCTCTCTCTTTCTCTCTTTAAATTTCTCTCCATGACTCGGTTTGCGATCCGAGACCTGGGATTTTCTTACTACTGGACAAACTGTGTCAACGAATATGTGCTGTGACAATTATCCTGGCCTAACGGCGTGGTTTCGTAACCGCACCGGTTCTCCGTCCACGTTTTGCGGAACGTACAATAGCGACTCAGCTTCGTCTTCGGACAAACAAGGGCAGTTCCCGAAGGTTTTTTTTTAATGGCAATGTATAAAAAACGAAATGTTAATAGTGCAAGGTTGGAACAATGTAAAATTCAAATGGGGTAAAAAAAAGTTGGATAGCTGGTGGTGTGAAGGTTGGGGTAGGCCGAGACTACTGTCGTATATCGAAGTGGATAAATAGAAATTGATAGGTCTCTCGCTGTGCGGGCTCGATCACCTATTTCCTGAGCTTTTAATTTTTTGATCGCAAACCGAAATCATTGATACGTAAAAGTCATAAAAGTTAGGCATGTGCTGTTCCAGGATTAACTCGGGAGGGAAAGATGTTGAAATTTGAAGTGTGAAATCAAAGACAAATACGAATTCTTTGAGGTTTCCCTTTCGGAGTTTTTTTTTTTTCACTTTTCGATTGTTTTAACTTGATACGGGTGATGGGAGGATTGAGAATTCGAGTCCTTCTGAGTGTAAACGTAAAATGGTAAACACTATAGAATTCTATCGGGGTTTCCGAGCCGGAAGTAGTCTCTTCGTGACACTTGTCGTAGAATCGGTGAAAACAAAATTTCGCCGTAATACGAGTGCACTTTATTGAATGTCTTTCACGGAAACATATTGCATCGTGTTACGTTGCACTGGATTGCGCTGCGTGAAAATCACGCGAGATGTTGATTACAATTTGTTGATATATGTTTCATAATTTATTCGTAAATTTCTACAAAGTATAATCATAATATATATATACGTATAAATATATATATATACAGATGACTATACAGTTCAGACGAGGATGTTAGATGAGAAATTATATAAGATTGTTATAAACGAAAAACGTAAATGATTGATAGTTGACAAAGTGAGATTAGATATTCGTCAAACATTTTATAATTCTTATTCATCTGTTTTACGAATCGGAATTATATCGCGTTAGGAACATAACGAGAAAACGACACAGTACATGTGAGAGTCACACGATCGTGCGCGAGAATAAAAATAAAAATAATGTTGATGGAAATGAATATATCGCGGTAAGAAAAAAAAAAAAAACCACCAATCGAGTGTTTACAAATTGAAAGAGGAATCAAGAGTGTGCCGGTGAATCTTTCCACATGGCGACTTGAAAAGCCATCGGTTCATCCGAACGATCCGATGGGGCCATCGGCATCGAAGGTTCCTCGTGAATTATAAAGATGAGTCGAATCTGGATGAGGTGGCGTATGAAACGCGTATAGCTTGAATCTTGGACCGGCGAGTATTTTTATTCCTCGCTATCTCGGTGCTTAAAAAAGTGCTTGCCTGCTGGAGCAGATAGAGTTTTGGTGATACCGGTAACGGAGCTCGAATTTACAGCATCAGTAGCAGTAGCGTCGTTGGTAAAGTACAAAGGTGACGGGGTTCAGTGCTGGCGGGAAGTCGGTCGAGTGCCGAGCGAAACGCGAGTGTATATATATATCCGAGTGAGGAAGAGAGTACTGAGGAGATTCGAGAACAGTGAATGCCACGAGGAAACCCGCGTCCGGTGAACGAGTCAAGGAGGCGAAAGAACGAGAAAGGATCGTTGACGAGCCTCGAGAGAATTAAAGAAAATCAAGAATAACACGTAAAAGCATTCCTAGCTCTTAATCAAAGATTTTATCCACTTGCTATAGTAGTTCAGTAGATATAGTACTCCGACGATGAGCGATTTCATTAACGAATTTCAGTGAGAAGCATTGAACTATATTCCACGATTTTCTGTGTCAAGTGAAATCAAATGATAGAATTGTAACCAAGTGTTCATCAACTTAACTGCGTACTCGGTGAAAAACTGGGGATGTAAGTAAAACGTGAATTGTCTGACGTCGCAATCCAAAAGTTACAGTGTCATTCGAAACTCCGTAAGTTGTTTCGGAACACTTTTCATCGTTCTCGCGAGCTTGAACTCGAACTTCCTATCTACAACGAAATATGACAATGTTAGGCGTTCCATGCATACTTTTTTCTCACGTGAAGTAACCGGATGAGATTGTGGCGTTTAACAATGGTCGACGATCCCGTCACCTAGAGAAACGAGATTGGCCAGTGCGTCGTCTCGATAAGAACAGCGTCGCAAATGGGCGAGCCTAAGCCCGCTCCTAGTCCGCAGCCCAACGGCGGTATAAAGCAGAAGCCAACGAGCCTGAATCTGGCGCCGGGCTCTGCTTGCTTCTATCGGAACGTGAATGGTCGGGTTAGCCTGAATGATCGTCATCTACAGCATGCCGACAACACGACCGGTTCCCTCGGCATCGGGATTCCCGGTGGACGCGAGCTCATCGGTATCGGCCTACGGAACAACAATCATACCATCAACAACAATAGCAACAACAATTTCAACAACAATAACAACAACAACGACAGTAACAACGGAATCCTCAAATCAATCTCATCGACGTCAAGCCCCATTTTCAACGAATCCAATAACGTATCACAATTATCCGCGTTACCTCCAGTACCTTTATTATTATCAGCAATACCTGGCTGGAGTGTTCCCGCAGAATCGGAAAATCTGTTGGAATCCATGCCCCCACCCCCTCCAGCACCATCCGGTGGTCCGGCCGGTCACAGATCGAGCATTTCCGAGCAACAACAGCAACTCCATCACCATCATCAGCAACAGCAGCAGCAGCAACAACAATTTCAACAGGCCCAATTACAATCGCAGCAACGAAACAATCTTCAGTCCTCACCGATCGGTCAGTTATCCAGCTGCGGTTCAAGTAACAACGGGCACGGAGGGATCAGTGCCGCTGGTAGCTTCTCACTGTATACCCCCCCTGCACCCATACCAGCATCCGGCTCAAGCAAAGTTCGCTCAGCTCCCAACGGTTTACCCCAACCAGGGGCAATGCGACGTCCTCATAGTATTGCCGCACCACCATACGGCCATGGTCAATACGCCCCTAGATCCATCGTACCATCGAGTCTTGGATCATGGGGAAATTGCGGCGATGCAGCGACATCGTCAAACAGTGCAATCGGCAATGGAACGGCCAGTCCTGTCTACGGGATATCAAGGCGTGCCCATTCGGTCGCCAATACTCCAGTATCAGCAGTATCAACCGGTATGCAGCAGCAGCAATTCCAACAACATCAGGAACAACTTCAATTGTTATGCGGGAACATGGTGCCGGCAGCAACGACCAGAAATGCAATGCCACCCCAATCATTGTGGAACGGTCAGCTTCAACAACAGCCATTACCACGTCGGCCTCACAGTATCGCCTCTACACCGGTCAACGCCGCTGCTGGTCCAGTCTTATCGGGGAACGGATCTGCCGTATCCGCCGTTGGCTCTTGCACATCAGCTGGGAGCATTGGCGGTAGCGGGGCCAGCAACGGTGGCGGAAGAACACCTTCACTTGAGCCAATACAGTGGGGTGCCTCAGGAATGGTGTTGCATCAACCCGTCCCCCGTCGTCCATATCCCACGACCCTTCCACATCCCCAACCACCAACACCAACGTCACAAGGACCCGCTTTGAGCGTACTCACGAATCCCGGAAATTCTAATACCTGGACACCCGGTGGTGCACTACGACACAGGCCGCACAGTATTGCAACAACGCCCCAGGGCTGCACGACGAGTATAACCGGGGGTAATGGTAACGGTAGCGTCGGTTGTCCACCTATGCCACCTGCGTCACCATCCGACTCGGGCTATCGATCGTTGCCCTCGTCATCGAGCGACTATCAACTCCTTAAATCACCATCCCAATCGCAACAGCTACAAACACCAAATAACAATCGCAGTGCCGTGCGTCGTCTTTCCCTTCCAACAACGGCGCAAAATCTATTGCGCGCCACCGGACCCCGACCAAGTCCTACATTTCATGGGCTTCCATTCAGGCCTTTCAGCTGTGGCGTTTCACCAAACGGGAATCCGATATTTCTCGGATGTACGCATCTTCATGGGAACGGTAACGGAGTCGGTGGTAGTGGCAATGGGAGTAGCGTTAATGGGATCGGCAATGGAAACGGCAATGGCACAACCAGGGTCTCTACACCGGCGACTAGTCCGGCTCATGCTCTCACGACATCGCAAGCCATTCAGCAGCTTCTGGCACAACCGAGAAATGGCTTCAAGATCGTCGATGACAAGGTATCGCTCTTCATCGAGATCCTCGACAGCCAGGAGAGATTTGCCAAGGTCAGTCCGCCCATGGCTCAGTATCGTGTAAAATCTCGCGCTCAATCTGACTCGTCAAGATTGAGTTGATCTTGAAACGGGATTAAAAATTAAAAACAAAAAGAATGAAAAAAAAGCATCAATGATTCAAATATTCTATTTTCGTATTATCTATTTTAACGGAAGTAAAAGAAAATCAGTAATAATTGTCGCGGTATTATTGCCATACGAGCAAACACCGAAACGAGAGATATCATGAGAGGACTAAACTTCGCCCACGAATTTTTCATGCATAAAATGTGTCCGCTTCAAATGCATGTATATTTCACATCTATACCGAGCCACTTCCTTCACCCATTTACAACAACACCCCTCTTAAATATTGTAGTGAGTACATTTTTATATTCTTTTTTTTTTTTTTTGTAAAAATAAGATTGTGATTTGCATCTCATATCGGCCGTTATTGCAGTCTGATAATCGAAAAAATAAGTGATACATGTTGGTTTATCGTGTATATCGGTCGAGTGCATATAAATATCATGAAAAACGATTTGCCCGTTGGCAAATGTAATTTGTAGTTGAAATACCTTTCCTTTTCTCAATTTCTTTTGCACAAACTTCGGAGGGAAAAATAGATCGTCTTCGGAGGATTTTTCTTTTTTCACCTCACTTCATTGCTGCATCGCCCATAATATTGTAGGCTATACATAATTAATCCGCATGTATTGAGAAATAAGAATAAGACGATGGGCTCGGGAAACTGTCGGGTGACGAAGATCGATGAAGGGATCCCGCTTTCCTTTTGCTAGCCATCCACCGTGAGTTTTACCCAGGGGCTCCTGAGAATTCGAACGAGACTGAGAGGGTGAGAGAGAAAGAGAAAGAGAGAGCAACGTTGACTTTCTGGAGCTTGGAAGTAAAAGTCTGTGATCTGACTTTGACGTCTTGCCATATTATTTATATGTAAACGGGCCATGTATATACCTATTTGAGTGTCACAGTATATAGACGATGTTTCTCGTTTCTGATTTTCCTCACTCTATTTCTTATACCCCCCCGTCCCACTCGATCTCCCATTTTCTCATAACGTCACAAAACGAATTGAGAAATCGACTTATACGAAAATCTCAACGTTTCGGCAATATACCTAGACGTGAACTAGTTTTTTCCATCTTTCGCTATGACATGAGCTTGAAATAGCCATATGTATCTAACGATATGTTGTTTTGCTTGATATTTCGAGTCAACTCGTTTGTCTCGGCCTATCTATGCACTTGCTTGACTATCAAAGAAATATCGTTAATTTAGATCTTAATATCGCGCTCTCAAAGCAACGAAACGTTAGAGGTAAAACGGATACGGAGCGTTCAGGCTTTCGCAAAGAGCAAGAACGAAAATCTCAAAGCTCTTTGGTGGTATCATTCGTGCTTGTATAGAGTAATCCCCGAGCCTCTTATCACCCCCTGCCCTGTCCCTGGCTTCGACGTAGAACAGCATTGTGCTATACAGTTATATTCATCACTGGTGATCTTCAACCTCGTGCAAAGCTACTGTGAAACGAGCTTTTCGTATCCACTGCGCCCACATTCGTGGTCCACGAGAATATAATTTGTACGTGCTCCATGCACAGCAAGCCGCATACAGAGTTTATGCCGTGTGTATCGGATGACCACATTTTGGACACGAACAAGTACTGCACACGACTTCGGATTCTCCAGATACACACAAAATGCCTGTACATATATGTACATTCCCATGTACATTTTGATATACAATAATTCCGTACATGAAACTCGGTTCGCATGATGTAGCGCACAGTGTGTTCTCCTCTCTGTGGTCGAATATTGCATCGTTTATGCAAACGTATACGGGTATCTACACAGCGATGACTATGTTTTTTCACTGAGTCTTGTTTTGTTTGCCTTGACCGCGAACCCGAACGATGATACTGAGGACCGTCGAGGGATGAAGAACTTTTCAAAGATTCGTTCATTCTTTGATGAGTTTGAGAATGAATGATCTTCATACTTGTGCTTAGCTTTCGTCGCCTTGATGCGATATTATCTAATCTAGACCATTTACCACGTGGTCCACGTAAATCTATCCAGATCTACGTAGATCTTGAGTCAGCGATGTCTACTTACAGTAAAATCCACTCAATAATCCATATAAATCTATCCATATCTACGTAGACCGGCTCTAGTTTTTCCACAATTACTATTGAGTCTACATCCATGTCCATAACCGCCCCAGTTGCTGAACTTATCGTAGATGTTTTCTTGTAGATCTATTACAAGTTTATAAAGACGACTTTTTTTTTTACAATTATCGGTCTACCGGGACTCTTTGGGTATCCATTCAATGATCAAACAAAAATTGACAAGTATGTATGTAGTACTGTAAAGCATATATTTCGGTGAACCTGTCCTTCCCGAGACAGAATACACCTGAGATAAAGATTAATCTCGACGACGATAACGTAACATAGAAATACAAACGTTCGGTACGTAAAAGGCGTATGTTTGCCTATTTCAAATATCGTATACTCGTATGTATATATACAGCGTATACCAATTCCACTCGATCGCTTTCGCATGCTGACACGTGGAACTGGCATAGTGCAGGAAAAAAAGCAACGAGAGTGAGAGAAAGACCGAAAATGGTACCAGGAAAACGAAATAAAACGGCAGGCCGCGTGTGTTGCATCCGCGTTCGTGCTGTGCTCGTTCGCGCGTTCATGGGAAAATACGACGAATGGCACAGGGATGAATTGTGAAGTCGTTGATGGTCACCGTATTTTTCTCTCTGCGTTTTTTTTTCCGCTCTCTCTCTCTTCAACTCTGATGGAGATTGGGTTTTATTACAAAGCTGCCTGGGTGGCTCTGTCCACTCATGAGAACAGGGACGAATCTTAGCAAAGCTTAATAAAGAGCGAGCACCGAGTGATAACCGAGATGATGTTTCGATGCGAACGAAAAATCGCGAAAACCTTGATGAGAATTAAACACGACAGAGAATTAAGATAGATCGACGTTTCTTTTTTGTTCCCCTTTTGTTGTATAACAATTTACAATGTTGCGCAATTGCATACAGCAGCAAAACAAGCAGCTGTGAAATTGTATACTGTTTTGGATATCCCCCGTCAATTATAATACATAAAAATCACATTTCGTTACAAACCTAAAATTTTCAGAGCGATATAAAATGTATGGGGCCTCCCAATGCTTCGAGTAATAATTGGCATCTATTTATTTACTCTTTCCCGTCAAGCGATTCATCTTTGTCGTGTCCTTATGCAATATGTTTTTTAACTGCGGAAAAAAATTTTTCTTTCCGCTATTTTTTGTCGCCTCTAGAACACGTGAAATTTGAGACCATATCACCTTGTAGGAAAATGTAATTCATGATAAAGTTGCGCAAAGATTGTAGCGGAGAATGGGTGTGATTGCTCCAATTAGAATGGACTTTTTCAATCAATTCCTATTTGTTGGAAAAGCAACAAATTGTTTAATCCGTTGCTTTTGAATGAATGAAGACAATTATGCGAAAAGAAAGAAAATTATTTTTGCAATCGCGAGTTATTCCAGGATTTCGTGCGTTGTGTAAAACAAACAACGGCCCCTTCAATGGGTGTACTGGGTGGTGGAGGGGGGGGGGGGGGGGCAACACGAAAAGCTATGTTCCCGTTTTATCCGTGTGGCGCCAGACGCTTCCCTTCCTTAGCGCCGCGACGTACACAACACCGAGGCTTGGATGATACCAGAGCCAGGGAGTGAGAACTTGTAGCAAAAGGCGCTTCCGGACAAAAGCTGACTTTGCTCAACCCTCTCGCAAGTACAATGAATTTCATTTGAGCGTCTTTTGGTGTGGGGGGAGTGAAGAATCAGAGAGGGAAGATACGAGACAAGCTCTTAAAGGCATACCCACCCTTAATACTCTCTCTATATATATATATATATATGTTGCGCGTATATACATATATATATATATATATGTGTATCTTCTCTATCCTGACGTCCGAACTTCGAAACACATTTTACCTCGTAGTCCCATTAACGAAAACTTGGTTTGTTTCGTCCGGACGTACTATATTGTCGGAAGGACAAAACGCAAGTTGCCTGACGATGAAAACGGTGCACCCGTTTTGTGCCAAATAAATTAGCTCGTCTTGTCCCGTTTCGCGAACTTTGACGGTCGAGAAAATTTCACCATTTTGTATGAAAGAATTTTTCAAATTACTAAAAATACAAAATTGTATTTACATTCTGTTGAATACGTATTTCGTTTTGTCGAATACATTTATCTGTGTATTAAAAAAAAAAAATTTTTAATTTCTCAGAATTTATTCAATCGCTGAACGGCAATATACTTATATACGTGCATTTTTTACGTGCATTATACTTGAGTGCATTTTTCTCTACTGGAGGGTGGTGCGGTTGAACAAAATTTTATCGTCAATGCTTACCCAAACAAGTACTTTCATTTTTTGTTTTTTTTTTTTTTTTATATAAAACACGATGATGATAATTTTCAATTTTAGATCAGTTTGATGAAATTTTACATGAGGAAGGCACGCTAATAACGTTTTTTTTTTTTTTTTTTTCATGAGAATTCAGTAGAAGAGTTCATTTTCATTCATTTTGCATAAACCTCTTGAGTCTTAGACAAAGAAAACCTCCGTCTGAGTTTTCCATACCATATCCATGGGAAATATATTCTACATATTTCTCATTCGATCCATATTTACATCTTTATCTTGTTCCTCTTTATCCATCGGTAAATTATACTTGTCAGAAATGAAAATCAACGATTTGCCGGAGATAAAAAGAGAGTGCGAGAGATGTACGAAAGTTACGTTATCGCCCGCTCATATTTTCCCCTTGATATAGCGTCACAGCGAGACGAAAAAGAGTCGCACGGATTACATGGGTTATTCAATGTAAGCTCGACCAATGGGCGATCCTGAATATCTGGATATTGTTTCGTAATAATTTTTTTCTCCACTCTGGTATGTGAATTAAGATTTTTCGTTTCTCTTAAAAATGGCCAACCTTGCGTTTAATCTGTTTTTTTATAAAATTATTATCAACCAACCGCTGATTAAAAAAGTCTGCAAATAAAAAAACAATGGTATAAATAATTGTGAACGAAATTTCAAACGGTCGCTGACTTATCCGTTTTATTTTTTTGGAATGCCGAATTATGCAATCCTGAAAGATGTTAAATGTAGTTTGTTGTTTAAGAATTTGAGTTAATTGCTCGTAAACAGACAACACATCTAAATACATTATTTAAATACATCAATTTTCGAGTTCGGATATCCTTTTTTACAACATGAATATTATTCGATCAAAAATATCGAGAATGTTTTTATGAATAGGACGAAGTATGAGCAACGAAGTTGAACCATTATTGCAGATTTGTCAATGGAAAAAGCTCGTGAAAAAGTACTTTACGGATATTTGCAACAAACTGTGAGTTCTCTATGTCTATCGACAATTATTTATCGCTTTACGTATATATACGTTTCGTTGCATCGAAAAGAGTTCAATTTTATCGTTGCTTGGTTCTGGTGAAACGTAGAAATAATTTCATAGATTTTCTCACATTTTGTACATGCACGCAGAAAAAACTTTTAGTCAATAAATGGTTCATCTAAATCGGAAGAGAGAGAGAGAGAGAGAGAGAGAGAGAGAGAGAGAGAAAGAGATACTGCGAGTGAAAATAACGGGCGAGGAGCCTTCCAGATTTTCGCAGAACATCGTAAAATGATTATGCAAAGCGTCGACGTCGTATACGACGACAACGACAACGACGATGCCGAGATTGAGTAAGAAAGAACGTGGCCTGCCACGACGTCTACGGAAAGGACGAGCTTTAATTTTGCGGGGCATTGTCGACGAGACTCGAGCAAAAATTAAAAGCTTATCTCTGTGAGCCGTGCATAGCGGGCTAACCGGCAATATATAGCAGCATTAAGACATCCTCCCTACCGCACTCTCATATTGTGCCACGGGGCATTGTTCTACAGGAGGAATTATTATCAACGACTCCTCGATTCCTACAACCCTCTCATCAGCTTTCACACTCACTTCATACCTACCCAAAACCTCAACGTTTCTTTCGAAAGTTAACGGTAATTGTTAACACACCTCGTATCGTTCGTCATCGTTAACGACGATATTGGAAACTTTCCATAAAAAAAAGCGTGCAAATTAAAAATTTGCACATTGCTTCCTCATTATTTTATATCTTGCTCACAAATATCCCTCTATGAGCCAGTGAGTTTTCCAAATTTAGCTTCCTCTATGGGGAAGCTAAATTTGGAAAACTCACTGGCTGACACTTCCCGAGCAGAAACTCATTCAGGCTGCCTGATGATTCATCAGGGCCTGATCAGGTATCAATAAGGGGTGCCTGATCCGGGGTGCCTTATTAATGCCAGATAAGGGCCTGATTAGGTACCAATAAGGCGTGCCTGATCCGGCGTGCCTAATTTGTGCCAGATAAGGGCCTTAATAGGTATGAATAAGGCGTGCCTAATCCGGCGTGCCTTATTTATGTCAAATATGGACCTGATCAGGTATTAAGAAGACACGCCTGATCTGGCGTGCCTTATTTGTGTCAGATAAGGGCCTGAGCAGGTATGAATAAGGCGTGCCTGATCCGGCGTGCCTTATTTATGTCAAATATGGACCTGATCAGGTATTAAAAAGGCACGCCTGATCTGGCGTGCCTTATTTGTGTCAGATAAGGGCCTGATCAGGTATGAATAAGGCGTGCCTGATCCGGCGTGCCTTATTTATGTCAAATATGGACCTTATCAGGTATTAAGAAGGCGTGCCTAATCTGGCGTGCCTTATTTGTGTCAGATAAGGGCCTGAGAAGGTATGAATAAGGCGTGCCTGATCCGGCGTGCCTTATTTATGTCAAATATGGACCTGATCAGGTATTAAGAAGGCGTTCCTGATCTGGCGTGCCTTATTTGTGTCAGATAAGGGCCTGATCACGTATCGATAATGCATGCCTGATCCGTAGTGCCTTATTTATGTCAACAATTACTGTGTATTATTGTGTTTGCGCAGTCACGTTGTTCTATCCAGCCCGTTGAGACAGCGGCTTTTCATCAGAACTCATATACTAATGTCATTTAAATACAAGAAAATAATAAGGAACTAATAGCGTAGTGGTAACGTGTCAGTCGTTAGGTAGGTCGTTAGGTAGGTCTCAGGTAAAATCTTAGGTAGGCTCAAAATTAATTTCGACGGAAAAACGTCCGGACTATGAAGCCGGAAATACTCGTAAAAAAAAATAATCTCCAAATTTTTAATTTTTTTTTTTAAATGATTATTTAAGAATCGAAAGTGCTGAATTCGTCGATTGGAGGGTAGTGGGATCAAATCCCGGTCAATGACTTTTTTTTTTTTATTTACAGGGTTTTCAAAAATAATGGAATATAACAGCTTCAAATTCATTCATCGATCATTCCTAATTGCTAATTTATAAATAATTATATCTATAGCCGGACGAAATTTCTACTCGGGTTTTATCAGGTCCAGATAAGGCGTTTTATCAGGGCCGAATGAAGCGCCTGATCAGGGCCGAACGAGGCGCCTGATCGGGGCCGGATTTACCAAAGCGTTACACCCCTGATCAGGGCCGGAGTTATTTAGCCTGATCCGGGCCGGATTTGGTATTGTGGTAACCTGATCAGGGCCGGATTTCACCCTGATTAAATTTCTGCTCGGTTGTGAGCAAGATATAAAATAATGAGTAAGCAATTTGCAAATTTATAATATGCAGGCATTTTTTTTCCTGAATTCGATTTCAATAACGCTACAATAACGAATACAAACTTTTCAATGACATTTGAAACAATAATTTTCTCTCAATTTTGAAATCTTTTCAAAATTTTTGCAAAGATTTTGAGATTGAAATTTTTTTTCTCAATATGATTTCTCGGCATTTTGGGCAATTTCTAACATACTGGCAGGAAAGTCTCGATTTTTTTTTTTTTCATGAAAACGAAGCTTCCTTTATGAAGAAGCAAAAAAAAACCGAGTATATTGACGGGTTTGCATTTTGCAGTTTTGACAATTCTTTGTTGATAAAAATTTATTATATCTCGATAAGAAAAATCAATTCTTGATTATAAAAAGCGTGTCCCGTTAAACGACACAACTACCCTTGTCTTTTTCGTTGGTGATTTGAAAAAAAAAATTGTGCACCGACAAAAAAAAAAACGAAAGAATGATGAAAAAAATTGGGGAAAAAAAAACTTCGTATTCTATGATAGATTGTGTCAATCGAGTTTTTTCGTTGAAGATATTCGCCTGATTTTGCGAGAGATGGCAAAATGACGCTTGGAAATTCGGGCGAAATTTGAATAGTGTCGCGCGCAGCCTCAAGGGAAAAGGGACAGGTTTAATATGAATTGCGTATTAATAACGAACTAACTAGGCGGTAGACTGCCGCATATCGCCAGTTATTATTATTTATCAGGGTGATTAATTTCAGCCGCTGTTGTGGTGTGCCGCACCTGCGCCATGCATGTTGGGTGCAACACACTGGGAAATTGGTTTACCTCTCCCTTCCCTCTCTCTCTCTCTCTCTCTCTCTCTCACTCTCTCTCTTTCTCTCCCTGCTGCTTCTGCTTTTCAGTTGAAACTCTTCGAGAGTTATCGCTGCAAAAGGGATATGATATTATACACTATTACAACTACTACTACTATGATGACGAGGTAAAGCGACGACTATACTTTACCGCGGATAATCCCTGAAAAGAGATCTATAAAAATATTTCTCCGTCGTTAACGTATACACTATACCGTCAAAAAAAAAATTTACCATTATCATTATCAGGGATAATTAAATTTCATTGTAATTCCCAAAGTTTTTAATTATTCTCGTAAAAATTGTTGAAAAAAAAAAAAAAATAATAGAATGTAAATGATGAAATTTATGATTCGGTCGCTTTGGACGATTTTTATCGTCGATATAATTTAATTTTATGAAAAAAAATTTCCGACATATTCGATTCTTCACGGATTAACAAGCGATATATGACGAAACAAAGCCACGATATTGTTGTAAATCATTGAATTCGCTTGATATTACGAAAAATTTCAATATCGTTCGACGAGTATTGGATCGAGGCAAAAATTTTCTACTAAAATGAGGATTCGAACGATTATATCGATTATTTAGTTTGCCGCGAATTTTTGATGGTATTTATATTATAAATTTTTTTTTTCAATTCGCTCCACTGCTTGCTCTATATATGTATATCGGAGAGAAATTCCATCCAAAGCTTGAATAAAGAGCGGAACGTTGAGAAATTAAGATTAGTTCGAAAAATTCGAAAAAAATTTAAAAAAAACGTTGAACTATATTTTACATGTTCGGATTATACAAAAGGTTCGTAAAATTATTCGTTGTTTGCGGAAAAATTCACAAAAATGCCGAATTATACGATTGTCACTATGGCGACGATTGATTTTTTTTCCCATTCAAATATTCCAAAGGTTTATCATAATAAAATAAATAAAAAAATGAAATAACGAATATAAAAAATTGAACGTACAGCTCGTTGCTCCGATTAGCACTCCCAATTGAGCTTTCTGATCAAAAGCTCGCACAGTGAATAAAAATTCGGTTTCTAACCGGTAGTTTATTGGAATTATTCGAATGGCACGGTTATTGAATTTTTTCTACTCCATTATTACAGTATGTGTGATTTTAAAAGGAAAAATTTAATTAACCGAACGGTGAGATTGTCGATCGTGTTCAATCCGCCAAATCGATAAGTACATAAATGGGTAGGTCTAGTGCAAATTCTAAAGAAAGAGAGAGAGAGAGAGAGAGAGAGAGAGAGAGAGAGAACAAGGGAGGGGTGAAATTGAATTGTGAAAAGTATAAAAACTGCTAATACTAACACGAAAGTTTGAAATTTTTTTCCCATAGGATATAATAAATTTTACAATGAAACAATTACTTTCAATAATAATCTAAAATCTAAATTACATCGCCATTAGAGATTCATCTCTATTTATAATTGTGTATTAAATTTTACAATATGTAATCACTGAAACATTATCAACATTTTCGTAAATTTTCAGACACCTATACATCCAATTTTATGGTGAAATAATTTTTTTTTTCTCCCACAATCTGAATTTCTTCCCCTTGAAGATTTATCTCCTTTTCGTATTGTATAAATATTAATATTTTTCCTTCAAAACGTTAAATTTTCGTGAATATTCCTAAAGGCGTTTTCACCATTATACCAGGTTCCTTTTTATTCAACTATACCCGCAGTTATTCTGGGCAATGCCACGAAATTTCCCGAGTTTGAAAAAGTACCCTCGGGAAATCAGAGATGAGTGGTCCCGTAACACACGCATGTAACTATGCATATACATGCACACAAACATATACGATTTGAATGATTCAATGTGGTTGGCTTGTTGGATTTAGTTAGGAAATGAAATGAAAAATGTAGCTTCGCTTACTAACAATGATGTACGATAGTACTGTGGTACCATGACGCAACGATAAATAAAAAATTTTAAATATTCTGCACTATTTCTCGAGTCATTAATTTTAGGAATTATCTAATTTTTTTCCGGTCACTGTGGTAAAATAGAAAAAAGAAAGCACCTAAATATTAGTTTGTTCATCGCATTAGTTGCTTACTAAAAATCTGCTGCTCAACCATCGACACTACAGTACTTTTTTTTTATCATTCAGTATTTGTTACCATGTCAAAAAATAAAAGTATTAAAAAAAAGAAATTATGGCCTCATCAAAGAATACGAATTCTCTCATATTTTAGTGGCGAATCTTTATTAATAAAACTTGTCTTTGCAGGTTTTTTTAGTTTTTAACAGCATTTTAACCTCACACCTCAGTCACATCTCGCAAACTTCAATTTTTTAAGTATATAGGAAGCACGTTTTAGTTTAATCCGAAAAACTTGGAATTCTAATTAAGGTGGAGATTTGAAAATATAGGGGAAAAAAAAATTGAAATTAAATTGAAGTAATGAAAAAAATTATGAGCGATTATTACCAATTAATGTGAATCTTTAAAATAAAAGTAACAATCTTTGTCCTTATGACAATTACGCATGATCAATACTTATGTAGATCTTTGCACATCGATCTGACATGAAAGTAAAATATTGTTTTGCTTCCTCGTAGAGGGAGCTTAGTTTTCATAAAAGAAAAAATCGCGATTTTCACGCCCAAGTTTTTAAAATGTGTTAAAATGTCTAAAAATCACATTTGTAAAAAATTTTGGTGTAAGTTGGCCTTGCAAAATTGAAAACCTCTATAACTTGAGAGCGGTTTGGGCTACACCGTTGCCTTTTAATAATCAAGTACAGTCCCTTATTGGACTGCAATTTTCGTCAAAATTCCTCGAAAATTACAAAATTTATGTCATTCTGAATTTAAAAAAAAAAAATGTCCGTGGTCGCTCTAAATTCCGCAAATTTTGAGATGTCGGGCTACGTTTTTTTATACTAGCAGGCTAGGGGACAAGGATGTTTGGCATTGAATTTGGCGAGAAACTTTTAAGAGGTTCAATTTCGAAAATTTTTGAATTTTTCGAAAAATTTCTGTCAGCGCTCTAATTTTCTTAAATTTGGAGGTAACAAGCCAAAATTTTTTTTTTTTTTTTCAATGTGCTAGGGGATATGGATGTTAGATATTAAATTTGGCGAGATCCACTTTGGGGGTCCAGATATTATAAAATTCTTAAATTTTCGAAAAATGTCTGTCGGCGCTTTAACTTTCGTAAACTTGAAAATCTGTCGAGTGATTCAGATCTTGTAGTGTTTCATATTGAATTTGAGTGACAATCGAAAAATGATTTCACATGTTATGAAGCTTTGCAATTTTGAGGTCGAAAACTCCCACCTTATTCTTCAAACGATCACGATACTTCGTAGCTTATGGTACCTTTGCAGTATTGAAATCGCATTCCGACAAAAGTGTGCAAATCAGAAATTCGAACATTGTCGCCTCATTATTTTACCTAGCTCGCAAAACTTCCTGTACGATTAAGCCAAAGTTGAAAAACCCACCTGATCGTAGAGGGGGCTTTGTGAACGAGATAAATTAATGAAGAAGCAATGTGTAAATTTCTGATGTGCACACTTTTGTTATTGTCCTATATCAACGACATCACGTTTTCTCCGAACAATTTTAATAGTAACTAGTCCCATTTGGTATATTTTTGCATTTGTTTTCTTCGTTAGCACGTGCCAGATAAATGGCACTTTTTTTTGTATCCAACCCACCGCAATTGTTTGCGCTCTCTGCCTGTTCTCCCCGTGCCCTTTCTCACACCCGTTGTTATCTCGTAACGGAGGAGGATCGCGAAACGGTAAGGGGTTGTGCAATATATATATATATATATATATAAACGTGATCCCATCGGGAGTACCCTAGAACGTTTCAGAGATAGAGAGAGAGAGAGAGAGAGAGATTGGCAGCGGTCATAACTCTTACAAATCCCGGTTTCCTGGTTAAGTGACGGGATGCTCTTGCTGCGCCGTCACTCCCTCCGTCATGTTCTGACGTGGACTGATGCTGGATCTAGGTTTCAGGCGCAACATAAGATCCTTCCCCTCATCCATATATTTATATATATACAAAAAAATACCCTTGAGCCTTTCTATATCTTTCGGGTCCCTCGTTTCTCAACATGCAAGTAACCCGCTGCGAAAAATGCACCGCTGCACATATACCGCAAAGTCATTTTCTTCAAGGTAAATATGAGAGCAACGAAGTAGCAAAAGCAATTTGATACTTAAAAACACTGCCTCATTGTTCAGGACGAAAAAAAAAAAACAGGAAAGAAACTACGAAAGCCTCTTCACTTGACTGCCGTTATGTGCGGCAATGGTATTATACCACTTATCGCAATCTTTATCACCAGTTGGAAGATGGCCAGTGTATAAAATCTTGGACATATTCCAAGATTTTACGTTTCAATGATACAAAAAAGAGAGACAATGCTGTCAAAACGGCATCTCGATGTTGCGGACCAAGGTGTATCCAACTAGTGTACATGAGACGGATTGAGCTATCGTTGGGATTAAAGTGTTGTTGAGACCATTGGTATAGGTTGAAGGCACTTGAGGATGAGAAAGACCAATTGTGTTCTACTCTCTATACTTTTCGTCCTTTCTTATTCATTTTTCATTACTAGTGTGTGTGTGTGTGTGTATGCGACCTGACTTGCCCTGTCGAGCTTAAGGGGCGAGATCCGTTTTACCAGGAATTTTGCAATGAATTTTCATAATTTTTTTTTGCCAAATCAGTAAGACCTATTGAAAAGTCCTTTTGCATGCAACTTTTATTAATATTTTTTATGCTTATAAAAGTTTTTATAACACATTTCTCTGAGTTGTACTCGCTTGGCGCGCTGGACCGCAGAAGAGGCAGCATTTCATCGGTACCCACGATTGCGCCCGTTTGACTTATCTGACACAAAAAATCCAGATACATTTTGGTTCGTCAGATGACCTCTTACAGCCCGTAGCTCGATTGCATTGAAAAAAAAAAAAAATCGTCAAATGGGGTCACGATAACGAATTTTTTTCTTTAATTTGGTATCAGCTTTTAAAATTCGTTATCGCAGCGCCATTTTGTGATTTTTTAAAATAATTTTTTACGTCTCGTTTTTATACGTCTTTTCTCATTGATAAAAGTCACGAATACCGCAGTTCCGAGGTAAGAAAGGCCGGAAAACCGCAGGTGCCCGTTTGATGGGCAAGATGGACGCGCGATTGTAGCCGCACGAAACCAAACTCTTAAATACATCTGACAGGATTTACTTCGACGGTATAGTTTTCTCTCTTGTGGATACGAGAGAGATATATACACGTATCCAGTAGGGGTTTGGTGGCGGTGGCATAGAAGCGTGTTGGCGTTAGGTGTAGAGGAGCCAACATCTGCCTTGAGGTTGAAAACCCAACAGTGCGAAGACGAGTAACCGCGTAGCCAGGTCTATCTTACGCCAGAGAGATCGCTCCTACGAACCGGAAAGCTCGTAAATCACTAATCAGAATTCCCCATTGGGCTTTCCTCTCTTCCACATATATATACACATATATATATATGTGTGTGTGTGTGTGTGTCGCAGACTATCCGGACTCCTGTACCAGAAATATCGGAAAATATAGATATAGGAGGGAATCTATACCACTACTAACAATATTAAAGGTTTTCTCCCTCTCTCTCTCTTTCTTTCTCTCTCTACTGGTAAGGACCCACTCATTTTATAACATCTAGTATATCGTAGCAAGGACTCTGGCTAAACCTATCGATTAACGACGGTAAACTTTTGGATCCGTTCGTCTCCTTCAGACTTCATTCTCTCTCTCTCTCTCTCTCTCTATCTCTCTCTCTCTCTTTCTCTCTCTCTTCCTCCTTATCTCTCTCTCTCTCTCTCTCTCTCTTCCTCCTTATCTCTCTCTTTCTCTCTTGGTGTATTTATCGAAGGAGTTTTCGTGAAAATAAACGCTCAGAACCGATTTCCAAGATCACTTAACTTAACCTCTTCTAAGGAGGATCGTCCAGGATAATTTTTATATCTGGACACGAGTCTGATGGGAATATCTTTTTTTCTTATGGCAAAATGAATTATAAGGTTTTCTATTCTATTATCTTGGTCAACTATAATGATGGATGAATTTCATGGTGATATTTCTGAAGAACTTGCAATACTTATAATTTTAAAAGATGCCACAAATAATTCTATTAACACGAATAAAATAATGAAAAAATTATAATCATAAAATCAAAAATACTGGGATTGTAGATTAACTTTATGTTTTAGTCGAAATGAATACCATGAATTATATTTGGTTCGAGGTCCATAGAGTCGGCACATTGTATCATGCAGAGTAGAAATCTTGCATCATTCAATTTTTTATTTATATTTGAGGTAAAATATTAATGACCCTGTCTAGTGAAATAAGCGGAATTTCGTTAAAATTATACAATGACTTTTTGGAGATTTTTGATAGAAATTTTTCGATAGATCAATGAAATTTTGAATTGTGATATTTTTAACGACAATGTTTATTTTCCGTATAATATGGTAAGTGAAGAAATTGAATGTCGATTTTGATATTGACCTGATATTTGAGGAAGTAATTTCACGAATCGAATAAGCACACGAAATTGATACTTTTATGAATTTATACTTTAACGCCAATTTTTGCCATACAAATTATTTGAAAATAACTCATTGTTTATAGTATCATTGTGCAAGGTTATACAAGTAATTTATTTGAGCCTCAAACCGTGTAGAGTACGCATAATTGAATCGGTGGCCCCATTTCAGTAGAAAAGGTGCAGGAAGTCTTTTTTTTTAACATTATACTTCACTCTTTACGGAACGTGCGGAGATTTCTATCTCGCGGTAGTGAAATCCGTGGCGTTTTATGGATTATGCTCAGTGTGCCGGACTAGGGGTTCGAGGGTAGTTTCATGCATAGCCAAGATAGTTACGTAGCTTGGGCTCCTCGCAGGGCTACATCTGGGAGCGCTGTAGGAAAATCCAGCAGGGAGAATATGATCTCGCGCGAGTACACAAATTAATGGTCCCCAGAGATAATGTCGCAGAATTTTCCAGCCGCTTTTCCGTTTCCGTGAGCCACACGGTGAACTCCCTATTTAATTTCTTTTTGCGTTTTTCTCTCCCATGCTCTCTCTCTCTCTCTCTCTCTCTCTCTCTCTCTCTCTCTCTCTCTCTCTCTCTCTCTCTGTCTCTCTCTCTCTCTCTCTCTGTCTCTCTCTTTCTCTCTCTCTCTCTCTCTCTCTCTCTCTCTCTCTCTCTCTCTCTCTCTCTCTCTCTCTCTCTCCTTCTCGCTTTCCCTCTCGCTCTGACTGCATCCTCCACAAGTTTTGCGTTCTTTTTCTTTTACACAATCCCATATCTTGTACGCTTCGTTTTCATTTACTCGAACTACTTTTGTTTCCTAATGGAAGAAGCTTCGTTCCTTTATTAAAGAAAAAAAGTTAAAATTCTCAAGACTTTCATGCCAATAAGGGATGGTAAAATGTATCGAATAGTCATAAAATCATATTTACAACGATAACCGAAAATTCACAATGCCTTTTCATACACGTCGAGCTTCGACTAGTTTAGTGAAATTTTCGTTAAAATGATTCAGGAATGTCTCATTGCATGGAATTTTGAATTTTTTGAAAAATTCCCGTGATCGCAGTAACGTTCGGAAAATGTTGAAATATCAGGTCAATTTTTTTCACACAATTAGAGCATCATTGAATGATAATTTGTATTGAATTTCGAGGAAATCGTTACGGGGATTCGGATTTTATGAAATTTTTGAATTTATCGAAAAATATCTGTCATCGTTATAACTTTCGAAAATTTTGAGTTATCGGGTTTCATTTTTTTACTCTTCGCGCTTGAATTGACTTTTTTTTTTCAATTTTGTATGTTTCTTAATGAGGTTCTTAACCCAGAGAAAAATGGTAAGAATGATTCGAAAATTTGAGGGGAGGTTTGCGCTGGTACTAGGAATACACCGTAATTATTTCAGATTTGTTGACCACGTAGTTGGGGAGAAAAAAAAAAAAACATTAAATATGCCGCTTATACGTGGGCTCTTAGGGGAGAAGTATTCGAAGCTATGATCGGAGATTATTTTAGGAGTGAAAAAACGGTAACATTTCCCCGAAAAACCGCGCTTAAACGACAGATTAGACCTACATAGATATAATTTGCCCGTAAAGAAATTTTTTCGAATTGAGCGTGAGTAATGGCAAATTAATAAAATGAAAACGTGTTTGGTGAAACAAATGCCGAACGCAACCTGCCCCACAGGTCGCGCCCGCGCCGCGCTGATACATTCCCCTTGCCGTACCCAAGTCTATATATTATGCTAAGAACCTCATCCTTAATACATATATAAATTTATGATATTTAATACACATTTATATTATACATATTTACTCTTCACATAACTTTGACGCTGGATTGTTTATCATTACGCAACGTAATTACGTGCAAATATTCCTGTGACATTGTTCGATCGGTTTCCCGTTGAGTACGTTAACATCGAAATTAGATCACCGACACGCGAAAGTTAGTTTGCTCTGGCCGGGGCAACAAAACGCGACTGGCGATAGCTTCGTTCTGCCTCTATATACGTCAAAATATGACGGTGCATGGCGGGGAGTAAAAGCCGGTGCAACAATGGAAAGGCGCGCGGCGCGCATCGAATATATTCCGTTGGAGCTTTCCGGAGATAACAGTTATGCGGTATATCGTGAAAGTGGAAACTCGTAAAATCGGTAAAATTTGAAACATAATCCGGAAGCTCCGAAACACACGAAAAGTCTTTCTAACATTGAGAGCAACTGACTCGAACGAAAATTGAAAAATAACGAAAATTCCTTCGTGTTCGAACGATTATCCGGAGTGAAACGAAAAATGAGAAAATATTTTTTAAAACGAAAAAAAAAAAAAAAAAAACCAAACATATTCTCAATGACGGAAAAGTTTTTGTAATAAAGACGATCCTTTTAATAAACATTGCGAGGGTAATCCAACTTCAAATAGCCATTTATTTTTCTCTCTATTCATCGTTCTCCGCATATTTCAATCCTCTCTTTTGGCATAAATTCGTTAACACGACTCCGCTAATTGGTTCTCTCTCGTAAAAAAAAAAAAAAAAAACATACCGCGTTTTCCCTGCACTCCGAACAGTTTTGTCGATGTAGTCACTGCTGGCGATTCATAAAAAAAAATCTCTTATTCCTCGAGCACCTCGAAATTGCTCAATGATCAATCACGCGGCGAGCAATTAAGCTGGTCGAATTCGGAGATAAAGAAAACGCCATGCATATACAGCAACCACCGCGAGAAGAGAAAAAATTGTATAATTGGGTTATCGAAAATGAAGAAAAATAAAAAAAAAAAAAGAACGCGCTTTGAGGGTAAATATGTTTTCGTCATTCGAGGATCTTTCAATTCTTTATTCATCGTATTATCGTTGTATGCATTATTGTTCGTACGTTCGAGTGATTATTTGTTCGTGTTGAAAGACCGATTGTGTAAAGAGAGCGTCGAAATAATGAGAAACAGGATCCGATGGCAACAAAGCTGTATTTCGAGAAAACAAAAAATCAGGCCAATATATATATAGGCAAATATAGAAATAGGAAAAAATATCTATACATTTTTTTAGCAACAATATATATATATATATATATATATATATATATATGTGTATATATTTTTTATTATTAAATTTGTTTTTTTACAAATAATATATAATTCAAATGTATTATCAGCGCACACGATTCACGGGTACGTTTGGAAAATTTATAAATGATTATAGTACTTTGTTCATAAAATTAAACTATTTGTAAATTAAATTGTTTTTATTTACACATTTATAATCATCATTTTGCAAGGATTTTGGTAAAATCCTTAACCCTGTTCAAGGGTCTCCTCATCACTGCTATCGCTAAGATGGTTCGCAGAAATGGATGACTCAAAAAGAAACAAAATTTGCAGCTCTTGAAATATAATTGGACGCAACGTGAGAGAGCCATAATCTCGGATTTCCATATCAAGACTATGTCCGGATCTCTCGTTCTCGTGTTACGTTAGCCACGTATATATGTATACAGATTTATATGGGGGATTCGAGCTCATTTTTTTATCGCACGATCCTGATCTTTTTTACGGCCAAAGCTCCGCCCATATCTTTGCACATTATTCCAAAGAGAATTCTCCAATTTTTTTTGAGCCACACATACTGGGCTTGGACTCACGTTGATTTTCCAAATCTTGCCCAGTTCGATCCAACGTGTCTTCATATCGGTTGATACTTTCGAAACTTATCGTGGGGGTTATTGCTTCGTTTTGAATTTAGCTTTTTTTTTTAAAAAAAAAAGAAACAATGCGAAATTTTAAAAACGAATTCAATGCTTCAACATACAGTTCAAAAATCAAAATCAAGGTTTTCTCAAGAAATTGTAAAAAAGAAAAGAAATACAAACACAAAATACGTACATTTAGCGAGGAAAAAAATTAATTGCAAATCTGGATGGTTCACAAAATATTCATTTGTAAATCTATAAAAAAAAATAAGAAACTTGCCTGTTGCGCTTCCTCATTACGAAGTTACCTCTATGAGGAGACGGTTTTCGTAGTTTCGTAAATGCGTAGATGGCTTTCGTAATTTTGGTTAACTCATAGAGAAAGCTTTGTGATGAGTAAGCAACGTGCAAGTTTCCAATTTGCACGCTGGTTTACAAAATTCGATTAATTCCTGCGAAATTTAATATTCTTGTCTCCTAGCGTGCTGTGTACGTTTTTGTTTCTCGGATTGATGATCTCAAATTTGCGACAGTTGGTGCGATGACAGATATTTTTTGAAAATTTAGAAATTTTATGAAATCTTAATCCCTCGAGCAATTCTTTTAACGTGAGTTTCTTATTATGGTGTAAGCAGAAATTGCAATTCTGTCCCCTTTATAACTCCGGAGAAAATGTAGAGAAAATTTTTTAAAAATATTATTTCAATACTGTATAGGTGAATGAAGCGGCATGACAAGAATCAGATTGATCGTGTATACTTATTAGTTTATGAATACTATTCAATGAATCCACGGAATTCATAGTTATTCGCGGTAAAGGGATGTAAAGATGGGATAAGCAATGGCATCATCGCTGCAGAGCCGGAGCAGTTAAGTTAGGTTGAGCGCGCAATTTTCTTGACAGCTCGACTGTTCTCTGGTGCCTGTTGGCTATGACACTTGACGGTACCAACCGTAAGAAATATACGCGCCATGTTGCCGGACTTCTTTGCGAATTATGTACACTATAAAATCAAATTTCTTTAATTTATATCAATGTAAAATAACTTTTATCGATCTTTAACTGTCGAAAAGGGTTGATTATTCATTTATCGTTACTTTATTCATCTCAATTCCATAGGTTTCCGATTCATGATAAATTATTTTAAGAGTTGGCTGCAGTGCCGTCGGCCCATGTATAAGCATAGGGTTTCCGCAAACCCTCTTCACCTCCCGCAAGCCCTAATGAACCTCCTTAAGCAGCTCAAGAGATATTGTAATTTAAAATTTTCGAATGCCTGCTGCACACACATATATACAAGCCATACGTACAGACATTTTTTCTATATGAGTTTTCTCAATGTTTTGGCACATCTGAATACATTGACATCAAAAACTCGAAAAAAAAAAAAAATTTCACGAAATCAAAGCTTCCTCTATACGAGGCAGCAACAAAAAGTTGAAGATTCTCTTCCGGTCTCCACGAAGACATATGCAAAGTTTCGCTCGATTGAAAAAAAAAAAAAAAAAAATGTTGAGGTTCGTACGATGAAAGAAATGAGCGAGAATCCCTCGTGCATAAATTTACGCCTGCCGTATATATAACTGGCCTCTGTATGCTCTGGCTTTTCTCGCCGTGGCTAATTTCCTTATCGAAACGCAATGAGTGCACGCGCCCGTACTTTCCTCGGCGTATAATGTATGCCAGGGTACACACACGCACACACACACACACACACACACACACACACACACACACACACACACGTCCGACAAATAATTGTGGCATAAATCGCACGAAGAGTCGCGTTTACGGAGTCTCCATCTAGCCTGCCCGAGACCAGTAACCTTTCGTTCCCCTCGCCCCGGACTATCACGAGGGCCTTGGATATGTGCCAGAGAACCGGGCAAGCTTCTAGGTGGCAAGTTTTTCGAAACGCGGGAGAAAATCAGTTGGACTAACACATATAATGGGGGTGAACTCCACCTGACAACCTCTCTCAACTCTCCCTCTCGCTTGCTTGTTCTCTCTCTCTCTCTCTCTCTCTCTCTCTCTCTCTCTCTCTCTCTCTCTCTCTCTCTATCTCATTACTTCGGGTTGCAATTCAATTTGTTAAGAAACTAAGGGACCTCCGTTGTGCCAACTAAAGTTGCTTGGCTAATGACTAAAAACTCACTTTTCTCATACCCATTTCGAGGCTATTATATCCGCTGTGTATGTATAATTGTACATACGATGTCGTATATACTGTATATTGTTTCCATGGCCGAGGCCTTTGCATTCCCAGCAGACTTTTACCAGCCATTCCGCTCGCCGGTTGCCCCCTTATACGCTCTAAATTCACGCGAAATTTACGCTCCTGTGCACCATCCGGGAAATAAATCGTGCAAGTTAAAGCGTTTTGTCAAAAACACCGCTAGTTCAGAGGTACACAAAATAACATAAAGAACGGTGTACATCTGCAACGGTATAATCCGTTTGCGAAAAAAAAAAAAAAAAAAAAAAACATGGATTTAGGTTTAATCGATGGTCCGATTAGTCCAAATATCTATGATTTTTTTGTCGGCACTAGGCTTTATTACGAAGAATTCAGTAAAGACATCTCAGAGCAGGTAATGATGTAGCTTTGTCTGACGACTGGAAATAAAAGGCGAAATTTTTTCACATGTGGCCGTTGAAAGATATCGGTATTAGGAAGTTCTAAAAATTTTTTTACCTGATCATCATACTCTGAGAATGTACATCCCGATCCGGAAAAAAATTTCGTGACAAGGTGCCACTGGCAATGGAGTCTCGAGTATAACGCTTTATGTCATCATAGATGTAAAAGTCAAGCGAGGCACCTCTTAGACTCAATTGCCAATGTTTTCCCTACTCAAGGTGTTTTTCGAGTCTGCAATCTATACTTTTGGAGAGTGGGAAGTAGAATAAAAGATGCGAATTAAGAACTAAACATCCAAATCCATATACAGTTGATTCTCGCACATCAGTCCGACCTTTATACGAATTACACAGAGAATAAAGGGTGGGGGGGTGGCGGCTGGAAAGTTCTCATTCGCTCGGGAGATAGGGTAGGGAGAGAGCTCTGCTCGATCATTGGTACCTTCCTGAAGCTAAGATGACTCATCATGACGTATAAATAACCTTTAGAGATTCCACTGTACGTATCATATCGAGAACTACGAAAATTATGGCCATACAGTGTACCGATGTTTTCCTCCGACTCTCGAGCGCCCCCTGCTTGCCCCTATAGCACACGAATATCTCGAATCCCAGCTTGGAGGTTAATTTACCAAATGGAATTTCAGTTTGCGCGATCTTCGGTGCGTTTGTGTGCATGTAACTACATAGAAATGGTTGAGAAATCGATTCACGGTATTCTCGAACGAATTATTGTTCCATCGACTGGGAGAGAGAGAGAGAGAGGGGAAAGGTGATTTCGGTTTTAGGTATATATATGAAAATGCGAATAAGGAGGGTATGCGATTCCAGCAGAGTTTCCCCGATTTTAAGTGCCCACGAGTTCTATAGATTCGACCGGGGTAGCCGCTCTCCACAACGAAGCCCGGCATTGCCGCTGCACTCTGTAAAGCCCCGGCATTCCCGGCTTAATTAACGGTAGATTAGCTCGCTTGGGTACACGCCTGGTAGTGGGTAAGACATTCCTGTATACCATTACAGCCCTTGCGAGAGAACTTGGACATCGGGTCAGCCAGTAAATCTCCATTTCCGTCTTTGGAAGTTGGCGAGAAACGTGATCTCGTATAGTCATAGTACCGATAAATGTAGAATCACATATATATGTGTGCACGTAAGTCGACTATTTTTAAACAAAAGGACGTAACTGACATAAATTTACGTGCAAAATTACGTCGGTCACGCTTTTACGTATATGCCACCGATCATTATACATTATAAATGCATGTTAGATTAAACGGCGTTTGTATACATACGGTAGGGCAATTCAAGGGAGAACTTTTTTTTTTGCACTATTTGTCAAAATGCTTGTACCTTATATTGAAATAATAGCCGTTGCGAAAAGCGTAGGCTGTAGAAAACAATTTACTTAGTATCTCAACTATGATGAAATAAATCCATCGTCCCTCAGTGGCTATAGTTTCAGGCACTTTTAGGTTGAAGAATCTCAGTTTTCATCGAATACTTTTTTCCTCAAGACAAATAATAAATTTCGTTAAGCCATTAAAATCGGTGCAACAATATTCAGCCTCGTTGATGGTAAAATTTTTTAAATCGCGTAACAAAGAGTCTTACAAAATTGCCACTCTGTTCATCAGGCATCTTCGAATTTTTACCTTGAAAATAAAAAAGAACTCACCGTATGAAGAGATTTGGTACAGCCTCGTCAATCAAAAATTTTTTTTTAGCTGAAAAAAAAAATAGATTTTGAGATATTTCGTTGTTTCTTGATTGTATGATAGCTTTTCACCCGTCCATCGGTCTTCCAAAATCTGTATATGGTTTGTACGATCGCATTTATCACTGTCTCACGAATAAAATATTTTAAGAATGTTTTATTTGTCCAGTAGTAGCTGATATCATTGCACATCCCATAAAATCATAGTAACTACTATTATACTTTATCAAAATTATGATTATCATTTTTGTTTCGAAACGTGTCTGTGCCACAGTAACTAAATTTTTTGAACAGATCCTTTCATTGGCTTTCCAAAAATCTGATCCTTGGTATTGAAATTATATATTGGATCTTTAATTTTTCAAAAAAAAAAAAACTTGACCGAAAATTTGACGAATTGAATGTATTCCGAAGCGGCAAACGGGTTGAAATTTTCAGACCCATTTTTCGACGATTTTCGTCCAACTTTCGTATACTCAAGCAAGTCCCGGAATATATCGGTAACCACTGCGAAGAGAGGGAAATTATTGTAAAATTCAATTTTGCTTCTTCGTAATTTCCAAAATTCACAAAGCTTCCACGGTGATAAGGGAGGCAAATTTCAGAAACTTCGATGTGCAAGTTTGAATTTGCAACTTTTCGAATACAGTGACGATTCATATCACTATACGATGCAACGAAGTTTTGACAAGTTAACGGGGAATATATACGACGCTTCGGTAAATCAATTTGGGTGCTTTTCATGCTCCCCGGCATTCGAGGTATTGGGGAAAGAATATTGGATATATAGTTGGATAAAACGTGAAATAAAAATTAAAGGAAAAATGTGTATACCGGTGCTGGAAAAGGAAGAATTGAAGAGGGGGGGGGGGAGGGAGAAATTATTTTTTGCTTCGATATCCGATATAGGAACCAGCGGGGGAAACGGTCGCGCCGTTATTCATTTATTAATCGAGCCGAGAGGCGCCTCGGCCAGTTCAACCCTCGTCTATCCCCGCCAACGCATATATAGGTACGTCTGCATGAGAGAAATCTGAATAGTTATCGCAACGAAAAGACCACAACTATGAAAATATAGAACACAGGCAAATATTTATATAGTTAATGTCAACAATTTTATTTTTTGCCAGAACTAAGTAATTTGGTTGCGGTGACCTCTTTCATACAGACTATTGCCTTTGGCAATTGCAGCCATGAGAAAACATTAAACGCTTCATTGTTACCGGAACTATGGATTCTGATTATAAGCTAGTTGCGGTAGCGGCCGCTATGTTGCGCATCCGCTTTAGTCCAGTCAATAGAGGTCTAAAATTCGGTTCACCTGGAATTAATTCCGGGACGCGATTTTCTTTTTTTATATTTAGGGGGGGGTGGTTGGTAGTGTAAATCTCGATTTTCGGGAAAATCCCCCCTGTGCGTTTGCCGCCATCTTGATTTGAAGAGAGATTTTTTGTTTTTCGAATAACTCGCTTATTTTCAACCTTAGAGTGAAAATGATAATATCCAAAGTTGTGGGAAATTTAATTTCCCACAAGTTTGGTAATTATACTTTTTCCCCTAGGATCGTTATTTATAGAGTTAGACTGCTAATAAGGGTAAAAAACGTTTTTTGTTAATTATCTCGTTTATTATCAAGTTTATTGTAAAAATGGTAACAGATAATCACGTAGGAAATTTTATTTCCTTCAACTTTGGTTATTACCATTTTTACCCTAGGATCAATATTTTCAGACTTATACTTAATTTAAGGGTGAACTTTTTTTTTATGTTCAGTTATTTCGTTTATTATCAAGTTTATCGTAAAAATGGTAATAAATAATCGCGTAGGAAATTTTATTTCCTTCAACTTTGGTTATTACCATTTTTACCTTAGAATCAATATTTTTGGACTTATACTTAATTTAGGGGTGAACTTTTTTTTTATGTTCAGTTATTTCGTTTATTATCAAGTTTATCGTAAAAATGGTAATAAATAATCGCGTAGGAAATTTTATATCCTTCAACTTTGGTTATTACCATTTTTACCCTAGGAACATCATTTTCGGACTTATACTTGATTTAGGGGTGAACTTTTTTTTTATGTTCAGTTATTTCGTTTATTATCAAGTTTATCGTAAAAATGGTAATAAATAATCAGATAAGAATATCGCAGGGCCCTCGGTAAAACGAGCAAAATTGGCATAGGACAACCTACGTGGGGGCCTACGTGGGATTAAAATTGGAGGTACGTATCTTGTGGGAGCAAACAAAATTAGTATGAATTTGACGTAACTTTCAAGTTAAAAGAAGTAATCAGGTGTTAAAATCCACAGGTTTCTACTTGCTGACATGGCTCTTTACGACGAGAGAACACAGCTTAAGTCGAACAAATTTGAATTACGTATCTGGTTTTCCATTACTATTTTTATAACAAATTGAATAATAAATGAAATTAAAAAATTTAAAAAATCACACACCTATTTTAATTATAACTCCTACAATATTGATCCTAGGGTAAAATTGGTACTAACCAAAGTTGAAGGAAATAAAATATCCTACGCGATTATTTATTACCATTTTTACGATAAACTTGATGATAAACGAAATAACTGAGCATAAAAAAAAAGTTCACCCCTAAATTAAGTATAAGTCCGAAAATATTGATTCTAGGGTAAAAATGGTAATAACCAAAGTTGAAGGAAATAAAATTTCCTACACGATTATTTCTTACCATTTTTACGATAAACTTGATAATAAACGAAATAACTGAACATTAAAAAAAAGTTCACCCTTAAATTAAGTATAAGTCCAAAAATATTGATTCTAGGGTAAAAATGGTAATAACCAAAGTTGAAGGAAATAAAATTTCCTACGCGATTATTTATTACCATTTTTACGATAAACTTGATAATAAACGAAATAACTGAACATAAAAAAAAAGTTCACCCTTAAATTAAGTATAAGTCTGAAAATATTGATCCTAGGGTAAAAATGGTAATAACCAAAGTTGAAGGAAATAAAATTTCCTACGTGATTATCTGTTACCATTTTTACAATAAACTTGATAATAAACGAGATAATTAACAAAAAACGTTTTTTACTCTTATTAGCAGTCTAACTCTATAAATAACGATCCTAGGGGAAAAAGTATAATCACCAAACTTGTGGGAAATTACATTTCCCACAACTTTGGATATTATCATTTTCACTCTAAGATTGAAAATAAGCGAGTTATTCGAAAAACAAAAAAATCTCTCTTTAAATCAAGATGGCGGCAAACGCACAGGGGGGATTTTCCCGAAAATCGAGATTTACACTACCAACCACCCCCCCCTAAGTATAAAAAAAGAAAATCGCGTCCCGGAATTAATTCCAGGTGAAATCCTCTATTGACTGGACTACTTGAGATCGCCCTCGAAAGTGAAGTCCGCGAGCCTGGCTACCATATAAACAAGCGAGAGCGAACCGAGATGGTGTTATTCCGGCTTCGGCTTTGGTCAAAAATAACATTTTCACCCAACCACGAAGCTTGAGGACTATTTTTTATGTCCCCTGTTCCTCTACGAGACAGCGACTACTGCTCCGATAACGGAAGCAGAATGCTCGCCTTTAAGGACCAAAAATTAGCAAAAATTCGCTCCACGAAAAATACGAAAAATAAATCTACAAAAAAAAAAAAAATACCACACGCAAATACCAGGTCTCAATGGTCTCTTTGACAATTTTGACTATGTACTACATATATAGTATATAGTTCTATATATGCGAGTTCTCAATGCTGACTGATTGATTATAGTCGAGAGTTAATAGTTGAAACAAAAAATAATTAAGTTGGCTGAAACTTTATTATCGAATGACCGTAACTGCATACAATTTTTTCTGTCAACTAAAAAAATGAAGTTGAGGTCTTTTTTAACCATAAATTCATGGTTTCCATTATCATTTTTTTTTTCTCTTGGTGTTATACTTATAACCGAGAACATCCAGCTGGACGGTAGGAGTTATATTCTTCGACCAGTCAGAGCACTCGAATTTTTTTACAGTTTAAGCTCCGTGATTAATGTACCCGTAGAATGGTTACACACAGACACACACACACACACACACACACACACAGCTCAACTATACTTTGATAAAATCATTATATAGACCGGGTTGGACTGAGTAATTAATTTTACAAAAAGCTTGTTGAAATGTGCCAGTACTGTCGGATCAGCCAATGGATACGTTTTTTTTTTTTCATTTTTTTTTGTTTCTTTCAAATATAACAAATCGATATCGAATCGTGGAAGGACACACGATGGATATTAAATACGATCGACTGACGCGTATTTCATCGTCTCGACTATACGTTTGACATCTCGCGATGATGGATTATCGTCACGAATTGGAAACGGGAGTTGACGAAAGAAAAATTCGCCGAACAATGAAACTCCCGTTCTCGCAATCAGCCGGAGTAAGCTTGTCGCGAAAATTCTAGGCACGAAAATACAGCTGTAGGAACACTGAAATATCTCTTTATCAATCTTTCTATCTCTCGTTCCATATCGATGGTTAAATTCCATAAGGGCGTATAAGCTATGCTTATACATTACCGATACGTCTATTTGGCATATGTGCAAAGGAACACAGCTTCGCATTGAGATTGGGCGTCACCAAACTGTTCGGGAGTTCAGAAACCGGAAGACGGCAAAAGTAATCAAGGCTCTATCGAACCATCGAATACCTCCTCCCGTGATCGAATAAAAACGATCGAACTCACTCTTCACGAATTGGGTTCTCTTTACTGATTGGGCCCGAGTCAGAGATTCGGGTAGTGGGGCCAATATATGTAACAAAAAATTAATTTTGGTTCAAAAGTTACAAAACTTTTTTTTTTAATTCTCGATCGTTGAAAATAAAATCGATCCAGTGAATAATTTCTTTTCTCGTATGATAAGATACCTTTTGTTTTAAATAAAATACTCTGAACCGTGCATTGCGTTCGGTGAATGGGAATAGTGATTATTCTCGTGGCTCACGCTTTTAAAATATAATAACCGTAACGGGGTAAGCATGCGCATGCCGCATCTATTATAGTTACTTGTATCGTTCTTTACGAGTGTTGGAAAAGGAAGTATAATTTACAGACTTTCGTCCAATGTGCTTTATACGAGAGACTTATAAATATGACTCATTTCCTATAGGATAGTGCTATCGCGAGAATTGCGTTTGACTCGAGACGAGAAATAAAAAGCTTTAAAATCAATTTCTACGTGGCTTGTGCGCGGCACACTTATTGTCGTAAAAGGTTTGTAACGAGATCGAAGTATCCTCGATACTCACCTTGGGCTGCTCGTGTCAGTCTCGAATAAATCGATTCACGAGTCAAAAACGATAAATGCAGTTATTTTTTTTTCCTATTTCGAAAATCTTTAACGAACATTTCTCAAACCGAGTACTGCAATCAGAAGACAAATGGAATCAGACGAGCGGAAAGCTCGTTTAATAAAGTTAGCAGTTAACTGAAAACTTTAGTTAGAAAAATTAGAACGAAATAAGTGGCAGTACTATTAAAATAACATAACACTTTCCTATCGTTGACATTTTGTTTTTTCATCTCCTTCAGGGAATCCAATTTCGTAGATTGGAATCCAAATAATATTAGTGTATGTGTGTGTGTGTGTGAACGTTGCCATTGTATTTTTAAGTCAAATTGCAAGCACGTCGAGCTGGACTTTCGCGCGAACTACACACGTTTTAAGACGAAGAGAATGACACGGTGCTATTTCAAGCGACGCGGAACATCGATCGCCGTTGAATTATTTCGGCGGGTGATGTATCTATAAGCAACCGAAAAGAAACAGAAAAAGAGAGAGAGAGAGAGAGAGAGAGAGAGAGGACGAGCAGCTGAGAAAACTGACCTACATCCCTCAGCCGAGAGTGGCTGCAGCAAAAGACAGATAGCCCTCCTTATTCCAGTGCTGTACACGTACCCTGACTATCGAGGGACGAGCGAGAGAGTTTCTTAACCGAAACTGACAAGACATCCTCTTTCCCTTCTCGTGGCTTTTCTCCCGTACCTCGATCCATAAACTTCGCCAAAATGTTCGCAAGCTCCTATACATACGTATACGAGTGGTACAAAAAGTTTTGCTCGTTTTACGAGACATCGAGTCAGTTTCATGCTCTCGTATCCACATATTTGTATCAAGTATACATCGGTCATGATATTTTCACTGAAAAATACCAGGACTTGCAAGACCAGTCGTATATGATTTTTAACCTCAAAACTTTGGACCTCGTATAATAACTTGACTGGCAATCCAATTTTTCATGTGATCGTCCACTCTGTGTGCTCATCACGGTGAGAGTTATTAAAAAGCCGAAGAACAATATAATTGATGCGATCTCGAAAAAAAAAAATGTCGATTGAAGCTAAATTCAATAATAGCAATTACTTAATGTTTCACATAAATTGCCCAGAAGATGCATGGATTTTTCTTCTACTGTCATTTTCTTATCGTCAAAGAGACTTTGACATTAATCTCGTAAAAAAAGAAAACGTATTTTTTGCGAGAAGAAAACTTCTGCAGTGAAGAAAAATTCAGAAATAAAATTGCAATGAATTCGTTGCACACCGAATACTCGTGTGTGTGTGTGTGTGTGTGTGTGTGTGTGTGTGTGTGTGTGTGTGTGTGTGTGTGTGTGTGTGTGTGTGTGTGTGAGAGAAATTCCAGACTAGTTCGAAAGATCTCTGACCCTCATGGACTGAATATGGTCCGCCAATGTTTCTATCATTGTTACAACCTTACGAGACATGCAGTTTTTTTTTCAATCTTTATTTCTGGCCAGCTGACATTTAATAATATTTTTTTTAACTTTAAATATGCGGAAAGAAAGTTTTTCCATTTTTGTTTCCTCATAGAGGAAGCTTTGTGATAGGGAAAAAAATATATTTTCGAGCTTTCAACGCCAATGTGCTTAAAATTTCTCAAAACGATGAGAGATCATAATTAGAAAAAATGTCCTGGTGCGCGTGTGTGCATTTGTGTGTTTGTGTATAAAAAAACTTGAAAAATTGAAACGTCTACATCTCGAAAACCAATGAAGAAATCATGATGAAATTTTCGCGCAACTTGAGCATTAAACCCCCTTCGTTTCATGAAATTTTTGTTACAATCCATAACAGATATCTCATCTTACATGATTTGGATTTTTTTCAAAAATTTCTGTGATCGCTCTACTTTTAGTAAATTTCCATTTGCCAGCTCGAAATTTTTCACGCCAGCATATAGGTTAGTGGACGAGGATATCTGGTATTGAATTTGGCAAGAATCACTCAAGGGGTTGAGGTGTCAAAAGTTTTTGAATTTTGCAAAAAAATCTCTAATAGCTCTAAATGCCGCGAATATTTGGCTATAGGGCCAAAAGTTTGTACATCTATAGGTAATGGGCCAAGAATACATGGTACTAAATTTGACAAGAATCGCTTGAATGGTATGATTTTCAAAAAATTTTGAATTGAAGAAAAAACTGTAATCGCTCTAGTATGCGAAAATTTTGAGATGTTGAGCTTGTGTTTTCGACATAAACGGAACATTATAAAAGGGTTTATTGACAATAAGCTTTGCAAATATCAGTTACAAAAAATGTCACATTCAATTGAATTTTAAAAAAATTTCAAATGTCGAAAAATTTGTATTCGTTATTGTGTATTGTCATTGAAAGTTCAGAAAAAAAAAGAGTGAAAATTAGAAATTTCCTCATTGCTTTCTCATTATTTCATCTCATTCATAAAGCTTCCTACACGGGAAAGCCAAAATTTTAAAACTCACTTGCCCATAGACGAAGCTTTGTGATCGAGATAAAATAACGAGGAAGCAATGCACGAATTTATAATTTGCGCGCATTTTTTTAGATCCACAAAAATTCACGAAAATCTCGTGTCAGATATCAACATTTCTTCAGACCTATTTCCGAGTGGACTGGCATTTTTATTTCCGATTTAGTCGATCGAAATATTCTTCGATCATCTTTATGCGAAAAAACTTGAAATAGGAAAAAGTAGAACAACCTTGTAGACAAGATATTTGAAAAAAAAAAATTGAGATTAAAAAATCTTGACTTTTCGTCAATCGTCATTGAACTCTTTGGATTTTAGTGAATAAGCCATTAATATTTAGTTTAACAAATCCTTCAATATTCTCGGTCTAATAGAAAAATTTCTAAATCGCATCCTGAAATATCCTCGCGTTAGCTTCAACAGTTTCAAGTATCATTCAAAGCAAAAGTAAGGTTAACAGTCCCAATAGCTGGACGTGTACCAGTAGCCGGCTATTGGGACGTTTACCTTACATAGGAAAAAATAGGAACACTCGTCGGATCATTCTGGAAAGTGGCTTCGAAAATTTTCATGTCACGGAGCTTTTGAAAATTTTTTCACATTCAATAAAATCGCCACCTTTTTGTTAAATTCAATTCTCCCATTGAGAAACTCACCGTCAGAACTACCTGCTAAAAAAATCTTCACGAAAAAAACTACATGGCTTCTGTATAGGGGTTGCAAAAACATGGCAAGAAAAATCAGTGGACGCGATCGCAGAGGATGAGGGTCACTAACCTGTCAATTCAGCCTATACAATGACTCTTTTGCGCATTGCCTAAAAACAGTTTATTATTCTTATCGTTCTGCGTGTCCGGCCGATAGTTGGGCAAACATCCAGCATCTATCGTTGTAAATCATAGTATATATATTCTATCGCTCGCGCAGGGGGTAGCAATTCTCGCGATAAAGCACTCTCGCGGTATATAGCAGGCGTTGGGTTATATACAGGAGAATCAGTACGAGTGATAGTGAGCAACGTCGGTAATATACCAGACCACGAGTATTAGTGAGAGCATCAAAAGGGGCATGTTCGAACTGCGAATTCTCCCGAAGGGATTGACGAATGCGTTGGGTTTGGGTGTTCCTGGCTGACCGGTACGTCAAGGGGTTTGGGTTTTCGTCCCCGTGATATGCGAACAGTTGTCACTTCCGCAGCTGAGAATCATATTCCGATTGGACGAGTTACCCAGATCTATCCAATTTCACAGAGTACCCACGTCTCTATATACGCACGCACACGTCCATATCCACAAACACACACATCCTTTATGCATAACCATATTTCTATATAATATATATCTATCGAAGTCAGGGCATCAGAAGTTTATGGCTATACGTCTACGGTGGACTGTTATCGATATGCCGGTTGCTTGTAAGAACCGCAGTCCCTCGTCCCACTATTCCCAACTCGATCTGTGAACGGAAATCGACGTTATAACGATTTCTGCGCCCGGCGCAGATTTCATCCGGGGCCACACATTGCGTTCAACTTAGTTGCGCATCGACGCTTCACCATGACTATATACAGCGGACTGGTGAACTCGGAGTTGTTCGAAAATATCCTCTCGAGTGGATGAACGAGCTCATGGCGCCATGTGGCCTATACCAAAAGTAAACTGCGCGATAGCACTTTGAAGTCTGTAACAAGAATCGATCACTGGTAAATCCGTTATTTTTAGAATTTGAATTCCTTTTTTTTTCAAGTTAAAAGCTTTCTTGCGCTTGACCTCTTGGCGTAGATCGAACTGATGACGGATCAACATTTAGCCATGATCGCAATTATCATGGCAAGTAGCGAATTGATGCCATTGGTCAGATACCGCGACGAACAGTCCACCATTGGGCGTGAACACTGAATCAACAATGTTCTTTTTGGTCTAACTCTTTCTTTGGCAAGTTAGTGTCAGGATTCTGATGACTCATCGAACAATGGACAGGGATACCGTCAATCTGATCGATGTCACGTCTTTTACGATAATTGGGAAAATGATTTCAATAAGTCCTTCTACCTAGACCCATCGAAGCAGCAATGCAAACTCTGTTAACAATGTGAAAATACCTGAAGAGTGAACTGGTATTTTCGCAAATTCGAGAATGGAATTCAATATAGTCATAAATAAGCAGGTATTAGTTGCTAGGTCTTACTTATTGGTGCCTGTGAACATGTAGTTGAATGCCATTCAACATCTCTATTGAAATGCGGAATTTTGGAAATTGGATTCAGCCGCTTAAGCGTAACCGTTGTTACCTGCCTTTCTTACGACTTGCGTACACGTATACGCATTCATACTTAATACTTCATGAATATTACACCAGTTACCCAACATCCCCAGAGCCAAATGATATTCCTCCTTAAAGTTCGGACACAGCAGGTGGAAATAGCCCCGTAATATGTATAATCGTTATCCATGAATGTCCAATATCGGAGCATCAGTAGGTGATAAAGTTTCCTCTGCCTATAGACGAGACAGAGTATTATATCGTCGTATCGTATAATATAGTGCATGCGGCTGACGATAAGCTCCAAAGCTCCTCGACGTCATGAGCTTTTTAACGGAAAAAGATCACTGTACTTCAGAGTTTACATGACGGTATCCTAGTCCCGGCTTGCGGAGATACGCGTCGTGTGTTGCATTTTAAGCATCAGCTATACCCGGTATTAACACATATATAGTTTGATACACATAGTACAAAGTCGTCCCACGGGAGATTCACCGATGGCGTTTACATGAGAATGGCCAAAGGAGTTTTCCGTGTCTTCTTGTTTTAGAGCGAAGACAAATAGTTGTCCTATCGCCCAAAATTATTTGTTGACATTCCTGATGATAATTATTCAATGCTTGTCAATAAAAACGGAAAGTGAACTTATGAGCGCCGGAACAGTCTGACGCGCGTCTCTACGACAAGAATCGTTTGACCAATAAGTTTCGTGTATGCCAATGCAAAGTATCGATGACAGGACTCTAGCACGTATATGAGAGCAGTCCACACGAACTGACTCGCTTTAGCCCCAAAGGTAAGGTCTGCCAACGTTGTTGGGAGATCTTCGGTAGTCCTCACCGAAAACTCAAACGTATATAGAATCAGCTCCTGGAAAGTCACCATCGTCGTTGGCTTTAACAAAAGTTTGTGAACTAAACTCTCTCTCTTTCTCTCTTTCTCGGTACAAGCTCCCGAAATTATCAAGTTTGTCTTAGTCAATTCGCCTACGCTGAAACGCTTTTAGCACCAATCAGAAGAAACCTTATTGGTACGTGCTGTCATCGTCGAACAGCTTTTTTGCCTCGTCTATATCAGTGCAATATATAAATATATACATAATTATCTATACATCATATCCAGTATATGCATCTAACTGAGTTTGAAATATGTTGTAAATAGGGCAGCTTATTTAGAGTTAGCTTCCCTTTACCAATCATCGCTATCTTCTGCGATAACTCCCATGAACTGTACTTTATTACGTTTCCTCTGCCGTTTTTATTCCTCGCACTCGATATGCTGTGCACTAATGTACGTGTGTGTGTGTGTGTATGTGTGTACGAATCGGCGTGTCCGTGTATCTGTGCTAAACATAGCAAGTAAGTGCATACAAATCAGTGAAACGTTTGAACGTTTCGTGTTGAACGTGAATCGAGTTATGTTAGAAACGCGAAATGAGAACGGCGATCAACGATTTTCGTGAGAAAGAAGAGAGAGAACGACAATTGGTGAATTTTCATAGGATAGGAAAGAGATCGGAAGAGACCACGTGGAATCTGACCGGAAAGAGATGGGGGGCGAAGACGGGAAAGAGAGAAATGAAGAACTGACTGAACCATGCGGAAACAAAAGTGGAACAGAGAATAAGCGATCGGATAACTTTTGTGCGCGCGATTGTGAGTTTCGATATTACGAAACTTTTCATCGGTTCTCAAGGTTCTCCAGCTTGTGCTTTTTCGTTTAACGTTTGCTTTCGGCTAGTTCCTATAGCCGCAAGGCAAAATGAAGTGAGAGCCCTGTATAACTTCGCGATAGGAGGTTATAACGGGGCGGTAGACTCTCATCGTTAGTCCCGGGCAAGCAAAGCACCCGCAGGACAGATGAAAGCAAAACAGTGGAGCACACTCGTTGGCCTGAATGCAAGAGTGGGAAGCGTTTTTACGTCGATTGGAGCGCTCTAGGCTCGTTTCCGAGCGGAGAAAGACACGATTTTTTTTCCAATTTCACGCATACCACCACGTTTACGTTCATGGCGAAGAATATCCGGTTTACTTCGCATTCAAGATTAGTCCTAAGGTCGGATAGTTGATGAACTTTTTGCAATATGCCGATCATGTGAATGCGACTCTCGGTAGAAATCAAGTCGATGATATCGAATGCTTACGAGTATATAGGAGCGATATCGTTGGTGTATCGTGATCGTATCTAGAGTACGAGTGCGTCTGCCCTTTTTGTCTCACGATGTCCCAGGGCAGTGAGAGAAATCAGCCAGTTAACCCATAAGCCCTTCCTCATCATTCCCCAATAAAATTTTTCCTTCCTTGCCCATGCTGAGGGTCCACGCAGAATCTGAAGCTAATTCTCACCATTGTACATGACTGACAGATATTGGAAAATTGTCACATTCTTTATTCGGATCAAGTTGACGCAGACTTCTGATAAGACCTCCGATGTAAGACCGTTTAGGGAATCCTATCCTTATACGAACCTTTTCTTCCCTTAAACTTTGCGTCAAACTTTTCGAATCCATGACTACAGCTTCTCGGAAAATTGGTAGTGACACATTTTTATTCCTCAAACACTGTAGACCGGACCTACAAAGTTTGCTTGTAGGTGAAATTTTAAAAACCTGAAGAAAACATGAGAGTTCGTAGATAAGTAATCCACTGATGTCGGAGAGATTTCTGTGACTTCGTGCGCGAGTATCGAGGACGGTATTAACTTGCACCCCAAGAACTTCATCCTGGCAGTTAGGCAAAATGCGAAAGCCCAACGGCATAAATGTCAGGTTAAAGCTCTCGCGTCTAAAATTTTTTCATTCTTTAGTTTAGTGAAGTTTGTTCCTCCCTTTAGCTTCACCCCTCTCTCTCTCTCTCTCTCTCTCTCTCTCTGCCTCTCATTCTCTCTGCCTAGCCCATAGATTCGTTACGAAAGAGCCTCACTCACGAACAATTGGTTTCCGTTGGCACTGCCGAGTAAGCGAATTGGCGAGCAAGAAACTCGAGCACTTGGACGTCATAGAGCGAGCCAGCTTTATTTCATTCCGTATTCTCTGTACAAAACGTACAACTCGCGGAAAGTTAAGTAATCGTGAAACTGGCGCTAATTTGCCATTTAAAGCCAGCCACGATGGTAAATATGAAAAGACTTCGTCGAGAAAAGTATAAATGCTTGTAGAAATCGCTGCTGAGATATTACATACATCCACACCTACACACCACACACACACACACACACACCAACAACTTCGACGATGACGACGAGGAAACGTCGACTTGTGAATAACGAAACTCACCATGTTCCATGGCTACTCGCTTCCTCGAGTATATGCCGCATACATGGGCCTGTGTCTCAGATATAAACGAGGAACGAGAGAAAAGGTCTCCTTTGATGAAACCTACCACCACTGCCATTGCCACACGCCCGCTATACCCGCTGTACTTCCGTTTTCCTCGGTGCTTATCACCTCACCGTTGCCCAGGCTTCAGGATCTTGTGTCTGACCCTCTTTGAGGCAATTAACTGACTTGATGCATCGCGAGAAATAATTCACTGGAAGACATGTTTTCCTAACCAACTAACGTATTGAGATGAAATGCTTCGCTGAACATTTATTTCGGTTCGAACTAGCAAAATTTCTGTTAGAAATTTCCGTCTGAAAGACAACATATGGGCTTATGAGGGCATCCGAAATTTACTGAGTATGTATTAACGCAAAATTAGTCTCACAGCCGATGAACGAAGATTCCATCGAATCAACGATATTTCTTCCCACAAGTGTGTGCAGCATCAGATATTTATATCTGTCCTCCCGTTTGGTAATCGTTACCTTCGAAGCCCGTACTCGAAGCAGATATTGATCTTGCTCGTGTGAAATTCATATACGAATCGGGCAGCTCGTGCACAAAAAAAAAAACATGTGAGTGGCAGGCTTATATGTAGGATAAAATTTCCGTCACCAATTCCACGACACCATTGTCCACAGAGGGTGTGATTTCGAAGTCAAAATTATTACTATTGCTATTGAATGGAAACATTCTCATTATATCCACACACAGAATGGAAGGAAAAAAATGCTTTTTTATTCAAACCCGCGATCATTTGGATCGTTTCGATAATTGCTCGTGACCTATTTCGTAAAAACCTTCCACATCCATAAAAGAAACAATCTCAAAAGTGATCAATGATTTTAGATCTGTTTATAACTATTTATAGCCACTAATTCTCCGAGCTTAGATAAATATTATTACGCCATTTTTGAGAAAATCGGCGACTTCGTAAAAACGTCTTCATCTAGCTGATCGTACAGACACACACAATAGCCCCGATCCTTTGGTCCTGAATCAGCCGGTTGTGTTATTCAATCGCGGATGATTCTTGTGAAATTGCGAAAAAAAATGTATGAAGATAAATGAATGGTGTATAATGTGGTTGTTGCCTTGATTCAATTAGACAATGCGCCTCATTGGCGCTGTAAAAGTTGACTGGATAATTTTAGCCATTTTTTCTGCGATCTTCTACCAAATTGATTTTGTTTTTTTGAAAAGGTTCAGGGGTGTCCCCTGAGTGTATATTCAAGTTGGCGAGACGCGAGGCGGTCGAACTTCAGCCACCATCTTGGAAAACACGTTTTATCAAATATCTCGCGAACCGTGCATCGTACGATAAAAATAGTAAAGATCTTTTTTGTAGATAATAAAATTCTTCACAACTTTTATTGTAAACTTTTTCTTCTACAGTGGAAGGTATTTTTATTTATAGCACGGCAAACTTTTCCAAACATGGTTGACGCTAAATATATATTTAACGGTCGATGTAACAGTAAAAATGGTGATGTTTGAAGAAGTTTCCCGTGCTATAAATCTAAAACCATCTATTTGACGGGAAAAAGTTTACAATAAAAGTTGTAGAGAATTCTATTGTCTACAGAACAGCTTTCCACTATTTTTGTCGTACGATGCATGGCTCACGAGATATTTGATAAAATGTGTCTTACAAGATGGCGGCTGAAGCTCAACCCCCCCCCCCTGTCCCACGAACTTGAATTTGCCCTCAGGGGGACACCCCTCAACTTTTTCCGAAAGCAAAATCAATTCTGCAGAAGATTGCATGCATTATGAAACTACTTTTTTGGCTAGAATGACGGGAATACCCGAGAATTTTAGCTTTCAGAAAGATACATGTGATATCGAAGAGATAGCCGGAAAGTGTAGTGCTGGGGGGAGTAAACTTCGGTTAGAGTGAGCAGCTGATTGACTACTTTGGCAAAATCATGACCAACGAGCGCCGCGCACCTACGAACGAAATACTGTCTTAAGTAAAAGTTTGTGCATCATGAAAAGAACGTTGGATCCTGAAAAAACTTTCTCTCTCTCGCTCTCTCTCTCTCTCTCTCTCTTGCTCTCTGTCCATTTATCTTTTCGTCCTATCGTGAAGGGAAACAATAGCACAAAATTTGTCATAATATTTTCCTCCCCCAAGACTTTTGTCGCAAGCCTCGAATTCTCATTGCTTCGGGAATTTCTTGTCTCACGGCGCTTTTAAGATTTTTTGAGAAGACGTCCGCTGACTTTTCTCCTCGTTTCCCGTTCTTTCTTCAGTTTTTAAAATTCTCCAAGCAGGCGGATCTATTGCCGGTCGTTACGTGCTTTCATTCGCAGGCTTTCGCATTCACGGAGACGTCGATTTCCACGTTATTTTCACCTTTTTACAATCTCAGAAACGTTCGATCTATAGTCTTTGCGAATGCTTTCATTTTTTTTTCTTCAACTAAACTTCTCGTATATGTACACATACTCTATGTGTGTAAAGGAAAAACCTTATATATATATATGTATATAACGATTTCTTACGTAAACGCTCTTTCGAAATTCTTTACGACGGGGATCGTTCTGGGATTTTTTTTCTGTTTTTTCCCCTTTTTTTTACGATCAGCGTAACTCCTGTCACACGTACGAGTTTGCTCCGTTAGAGTCGACGAAACGACGACTGTGCGTGAGAGCTTGATACCTTCACGAGAAAATCACATTCCGCATCGTATTCTCTTCGAGGTGTATATAAGACCGATGATTCAAGTGCTCTCTATCGATGACCATGAGAACTAGTTGGAATCGGGCCAAGCTATAGAAAGGAGAGAGCATATACGACGAGGATCATTGCTTAGGAGTTGAAAATGAATGGCTAAAAAGTTGTATCGTTATCAGTGACTATCAAAATATGAATTTTAGAGAATTCGCGCAAATAAAATTCTCTCAAAACTCCTGGATTCTCGTATTCGTTTGTCCAGCTATGAAATCGTGGCATCACTCAGATCTTCTTGTTTGACTCTTTTTTTGGGTCAATGAAACAGCTTTATGGTAAACAAACATCTCGAATCATCAAAAGCGGATGTATGTAATTCCGATATCAATGAGTTCGATCCATTGGCGCGTTAATGAATTTTCATTGGATTGAAAAGAAGAGAATAACAGCTCTTGGCGAACTTGTAAACCGTATACTAATAAAGTGCTTCATCCGGAAGTCGAATCCAATGAATGAACCGCGCACGTTTTTCACAATTCGTCGAGCAATTTATGAAAAACAAAAACGCGAACTACCGCGGTGTATTGCGTATATTGTATACATGCATTGGGACTGAAGCACTTTTAGCCGCGAGAAAGCGAAAGGGCAAAAAAACAATATCCAGTTAACGGAGTTCCGGCGGACTCATTTCGTTTCTGTGGTCGCATATTACATGCATGACGAGAGTGCTAGTTTTGGCTGATACGCTTTCACGAGTGCGCAACCCTTGCGAGCGCCCTGTGTATAATTAAAAGGTGTGGAAAGGATGTACTTATTATGTTATATATACATATACACGTACACGTGTATATGCGGTTCACGAAACGTACACGGAGACAGAGATGAGTTCGCGGTGGGCCTCTCGGTACTGGGGTGCAAACCCGTGAAACTCGTCGGGCTCCCGCGTGTGTGCGGAACTGGGTCGAGCGGGAAATCGTTAGTATCTACTCGACGGGTCTTTAAAGTGCGCGCGTGCTGGCTTCCACCAACCGAGCCGTTCCAACGGTATGCATACAACGAGGGGAAACGGAAGTACAAGTATATATAGAATAAGAATTTTTAAGCATCACACTTCCTCTCCAATTCTCTCTCTCTCTCTCTCTCTCTCTCTCTCTCTCTCTCTCTCTCTCCTTCTCTTTGGGCGATGGTTTTTTTTAAATCATGCAACAATCTATATGCACAACGAAACGAACGATGCCGAACGATCATGTGGCTTTGAACCTTCAGTGGGATATTGCAAACAATCCACTGAATCTGCCGGACAAATCTCTGGATTCTGCGGTTTCAATATCTATATGTGCTTTTTTTTTTGCTAAAAAAAATATCGGGATACCATAAAAACGAATGGGTTGAGTTTGGGTTTATTGTTTCATTATTTTTCTTTTATCACTTCTAGCATTTGTGAGATGTATCCGAAGTCAGATTTTACCGTTTACTCGTCTTTGTCAGACTTCTTTTGTAGAATCAAGAGAGAGAGAGAGAGAGAGAGAGAGAGAGAGAGAGAGAGAGAGAGAGAGAGAGAGGGCAAAATGATGAAGGCCAATGGAATAACACGAATTGGTATGAGAACGACAGAGACTCGTACCATCGACATGGTCTTCATTGCCTAATCATCAGGAAGAATTTAAAATAGAATGAATGAATCAATCGACAAACAAGTTTTTTTTTTTTTCTTTGGAGAATCTTGCGTGATTCGAGAACAATATGATACAAAAATTCTCGTACGATGGAATATAAAATGTGATAAATCGGCAAAGTTAACGTTGCTCTGAGACAATGAAAAGAACCTTTTTTCTATATTTTCATAAAAAAAAAACGGGTACATTCATTTTTTGATATGAATTTTTTCGAGTGTCTACCGTAGATCGTGCTTTTCCATGCTTCTGACACGAGTATCGATTTTTTTCATATATTTATTCCCAGACACCCATCATCCGGGGTCAAATAAAACAAAATACCTTCGCTTGTGGGCTATCTTTCAATCTATCCCGCCACCCCGTGCCTTTTTTTCACGATTCTTCCCGTGTCTTTTCACTCACTCTTCTCATCACGTCACTCTTCCTCATTTCGAGATCCGCCTGTCGTTGCAGTGGACGATAAAGCCACGCTCGGTCTTCTCCCGTAGTCACACGAGCAAGAGTGAATCGATTCGGGCATCGAAGATTCATGCATCCCCCGCGTGTCCACCAGTTCGCTATTCTTGTCACCACTACCCCACGATGCTGTACGTAAAATAGGTACTTTATTTTGACGAAGAAAAAAAAAAAAAAAAAGAAAATGTTCCACACATTGAAATATTTGACTCTCCCTTTGTTCTCTCGTTCTTTCTCCCTGTACGACAGCTCGCAAAAAGAATTTGAATAATAGGCGACAATTTTAAACGATGACATTCGTACGAAACTTTAATTTTCGTAATACATTTTATACCAAAGTTTCACGAATGTATGAGTAACGAATCGTAAATAATACGAAACGTCTCGTGTACGCGTTACCAGGCTTGATCGAGAGCTATTTTTTTTTCGTAAAAATGTGCGAGAAGTTCGATTGTAAATCAGATAAATAGAAAAATTCATTTTTTTTTTTTTCAAATCATCCTTAACTATATCTGTTGGACTTCCAAGTGCTTTTCAAGTCTAAGCTGGACGTTCTTTCTGTCTTTTTCTTCTTGATATCCCTCACGATCCGATTCGCTGTACATCTCTTTCGCGAATCACTGTTGGATGGGCATCAACAGTGGCGCTTACTTCAGTTCGCACTGTCATGAATCGCAGCTAAAATAACAGATGCACCAGGGGCAATAGCAGTGGCGTGAATGACTCCATCGCCAATGCCTGGCGTCATCGTACGTCTCGGAAATACGTGGATGCGAGTCCCGTGAAACGTCCTCTCTCACATCGCCCATATTAACTCTGACACACACACACACACACACACACCATAGCCCAAAGGATGATATACACCGCATGAATACACAATGTAACCAACGCAGCCAACGTTACTCATTCGTCCTCCATCTATTTCACCTCCGCCTCTTGTGCAGCCATTGCAATACGTTAACGCTATACCGGTGTGTGACTCTCCCTCTCGCCGTCTCTAACTCCACAGCCACCCTACATTTGGATTGAAACTCTCTCCCTGTTCGGTTCGTATTTTGAGCGACGGCAAACTTGATTAGCGTCGAACTCGTGCCCCTTTACCTTCCTACTGGAGGATTCGAGCTTTCGTAATTCAGTGAACAACGCCGTGAGAGACACCGCGCGTTCTCTTGCTGCTTACCAACCCCATAGTTGGGATCCTAATGATTCCCTTGAGGTTACTCTACGCTCTGACGGAACTGTAGTCCCTTTGCCTCCTGCTCTATTCTCAGTGGAACAAGGCATACCCAACAGGCTCTGGCTTCCAGCACATCGTTTTAGATTTTTAGAAATTCAGGACAAAATCCATCGTATTAGACTCTGCAAGAATTCCACCGATTGCATTGTGTCATAAGCCCAGTCAAGGAAGCTGAAAATTTTTCGTCCAAAGTTCCATCAAAATTGCACGCAACTCATCAAGATGAATAACGATCGAGTTGAATTACGATCTGCAGAGTTGAAACAAACCAAACGAAAATTCAACTAACAAATTTCGTATCGCTAGAGAAGTTGAAAGTTTGTACTTCACCTCGTTGGCTTTGTACTCTCTACTTCTACCATTTATTGACTCCAACGTTACACAATAATCCCCAGACTTCCACATTACCCCCGGCACTTTTCCTACTTCTTTTTCACTTAGTTCTCTGCAGCTCGCTCAATTGAATTGTTTTTCTTCGTCAATGCGGGACTTTGCGCAATGAAGAGTAGAAATTTCTTTGGTCTGTATATCATAAGTGTGATCATAAGTATATCGTCGATTTTGCTTTTCCGCGTTCCTCTCTATGACGAAGTTCACGATGCGCGTATCTTTATTTTCAATGAGCTATACAATCCTCTGCGCTAGCTGTACGAGCCATTCATGGATCCATGAGGTTTTGCGTGTCAAAGTCTGCCTATAACTATAGATTTGAAGTCGATGAAGTAACTTCAAGTACTTTTTACGACCTCTGAGGAAAAGTGCGAGGTTATGTATATATATGAATATATATATATATACTTCGCACTTCTCGCCAGATGACGTTTCTTTGTACGAGAAAAGTGGTTTTCTCTGTACATACGCTATATTTTCTCTCGGCAGCACCGTCATTTCCCCGTTATTAATGTACCTATATAAATTTACTTTTCATGACCCACACTGCGGCACAATGGCGCATGGTATATAAACGCGTATTCCTTAATGTCAGGATTTCCATTTCCACGTTTGATGGTCGTCATGGCATTAAAAGATTTCCGAACGTTTCGCGAATAAGGTGTAATAGTTTTGTAGCGTGTCACCGGGTCCCGTCGAGAGACCAAATGAAACGATTCCAAAGTTTACAACCCGTTGCCAAGACGGCAAGTACCGAGGAAATCCTGCAAACGCTTGAAAGTTACGCTATATCAATGATGAACCGCATACGGATTCAAGAGGTCCACAAAAAAATTATATAGTCTTTGTGGGACGTTAATTCTTCTTCCTCATTTCCGTCATATCGAGTACGGTCGAGGTTTCAAGGGAGCTATAACATTATCAGAAAATGATTGTGTTGTTTCTTCAATATTGCCCGTCCTCAACGATGCAGTCATCAGGATCGATGGAGCGTTACGGTCTCTATAAATAGGGGGGGGGGGGGGGGGGAGGGGACAAGGAAAGTGTATAAAAAAACTATAGTGTAACATGGGAACGATCCTTTATGGGCTATCTCGCGTGTGCCAACGACTTCGTATATGACTGGTATGAAAGCACATTGAAATTTCATTTTGTCGCAAACGACTGAAGATAGCTCGTAACGTTCGCACACACGTTTTCACCCAAAGCAACGCGACGAGAAAACCGCAGGGCAATGTCCCGTCGATTCAATAATAATTCTACACGTGTGCGCAACGGCTTTGCCGGTATATTCTTCGTATACGTTACGTGTTCGAGCAATACGAAATAGGAATTTGAAACACTGATGGACATAAATGCCAAGCGCACGCAGTATCACGTAAATTCTAGTGTTACTGTAGATGTAACAAACTACACGGTTTATCGACGAAGTTGGGTCTGCCACCGTGGCTTCATCTTGCTTGCATTCGCCAGCGATATTTATGGTTTCAGCTCGCATGAGTGCTTCGCATCTTTGGATTCGTCGCATCTTCATGAGGTATCATCGGCAGAGACCTCGAATACGACGAGTGTTGTGCAATCGACGACGATGAATTGAATATTTTCTCGATAGATTCGAATTACATTTACGTAGAATCAATGCTTCGTCTGTCTATTGGAGATTTTTATTCAAGAGAAACTTTCGCACTGTGGCAGATTAACAATTTTCGGTATCAATAAGTTTGACCTCATAATTATAACGATGGACAAGCGGTGATAAGCTCGCATGCGCATCATCTATTTCTCGTCTGCTACGTACGACCGTGCAGTCGGTATAGAGGATCTTTCTTTTCCATCGTTTTGTTATTTCTTTCTTTTTTTTTCACAAACGCGTATAGCTCGTGCTTCCTGTGAGTGCTCCCGCTTGGAGTATATGTACAGAGCCGGGCATTGAGGGCCAGAGGATACCCGAGCACACGGTGACGGTGCACGGGCATCAGTGAGACCGGTAGCCGGTGCGTGACCTCGGCCCCTCAACCCAGCAGAGACAAAGAGTATATATACGGTAGCGTAAATATTCGAGCTAACATAACTCGCAAGCCCTGAGATCTATACACATATACATATATAGATGCGTATATATACGTTCTCATGCCTCATGGACCGTTGCATATTTCATCTCTTCTCGGGCTATATCGTACTCTTTTCATCATTATCTTTATCCAACTGTTGGTCCCTTGCTCCCTGCACGGATTAAAGACCTCTCTCTGCGATACCAAAATAGTTCACGCTGCTTTCGCCTCATCCTTAAATCAACTTTGTCTGCTATCGCAATCAAAAGCGAGAGTTACGTAATCTTCAGTGACTCGTATATAATATTATTTTCGTAAAGTGCAGGAGTCCGATCACTATACGGCCGCTTCATCATTTATAATTTCAAGCTCTTCGGAGGCCCTTTTAGCGGATCAGGAAACAAATTATTTGGAAGAGAACACAGCTGTGTCCCGGACATTTTTTTATAATCCTGCGAAAATGTATTTCACTGATTATTGTAATTTCTATAAATTTCAATAACCATCCGCTATGAGCCATAGCTATGTGCTAGTTGCTAGTATGCATTCGCATAGAATAACGCAACTTTTAAGGATCATGGCATTTCCGGAAATACCGTCACAGCATTTTTATGCAACGGGATTCGATGTATGTCAATCCGTAATATGCCTCCTGAGTATATTCGGATTTTTTGAGTTACGACGCACTCGGGATATTATTTCGAAAATTCTGGCCTGCCATGGCTTCGCAAAAAAAGTTTAATTCTCGGCTTATATAGCCAAGAATAACTTATAGGCATATATAGATGCGTTGTTTGCATGGATCATACAGCCTTCCAACGTTCATTTCAGACCTATTTTATTTGAAAAATCCACCCTACCAGCATACACGTAAACGCAAATCATTGTGCCTTAACATAAAAAAAAAAAAAAAATAATTTTAATCAATCTAATAAAAAATGAAATTTCTGTTCTTGTTGCAGGTATGTACACTGGAGAAGTATTAAAGATCGAAGTGAATCATCACTTTCTGTACTAGGAAACGACAGCTAATAGGTAAACTTGACGCATACAGGGTGTCCAATAGGAAGGTGTGAAAACTAATAAATTGGTATTTTGCAATAAATAAAGGAACCAGATCAGTGGAATTTTTTTTTAATAGAAGAGAGCTGTCATTTTTATTTTATGTCAATTTATTACAAAAAAACGATGTTTCCATAGAAAAAATTATATATTTAAGCAAATACTAAAAAAAATGTCAAAATCAATGATAAATATTTTCAAAATGTGAGCCATTTGAATCGCCACATTAGAATTTTCAAAAAATGACGTAGAATATTGTGCAACGACGATTTGCTTATTTTTAAAGCTTGAGCGGCTTTACGGATTGAAGACTGAGGATTTTGTTCAAAATAGTCTTTAACTGCTTTAATCGTTTCCTCTGTAGTTACCGAGGTGGAAGGGCCTGACAAATCTTTTCTACGGTCCTGTAATGTTCCGTACTCTTTAAAATTATCGATTACTCTGCAAACGGAAAAAAAAAAAATAGTTACAATCTAAAAAATTTTGAAACATGAGATCTTTAGATCTGATTGTTCATAAACCTTGATATAAAAAATATTCAATTCTTACCTTCTAAGAGTAGTTTCGCTTCTGACTTTTTTACTTCCATACTTCGTACGAAAGCCTCTGAACGCTTCACTATAAATTTTCCCTCTTGAATAATAACATTCAATGAGAAAAACTTTTTCTTCGATAGTTAGCTCACTCATTTTTAAGAAGACTGTCCGCTTTCTACCACAGCTAGAATATAACTGACAGGTCTCAGGTACAAATTTCTGAAACGCAGGGTTCCTTACAATGTTAGAGAGGGAAGGGAGATTCGATTAGTTTTCACACATTCCTATTGGACACCCTGTATAACCCTGCACATAGGCTATACGATCATGCCAATTGGCCACCCTGCTCATTCACAAAGATTGCTGTAGGATATTGAGCGAATCACTACACGGGCCTTCGACGCTCCGAAGTTAAGTATGAAAAACCAAAATGGATGACTCGTCGTTTTTTTTTTTTTTTTCATCATCTTCGGGGGTGTTGCCTGAAAATAGGCTCATCCACCGCTCAGATCCCGAGAGGTCTTGATCAAACGAGACACGAAAACTCCGTGTCGTATCATCGCGTCTCACCCCGGGTTCGGGAGGTCGATGATACTCGATGCTCGGTCGCGATGTTGCTCGTGAGCGAACCCCTCAAATGGCACGGTAACAACTGCGTGTCCGTGCTGGCTCCGCCATAGGGCTTCCCTATACCGTGCATAATAACCGCAAGCTCTTGCTTGCTTGTAGACTCATCCTCGCTCCTTTACTCTACGTACTGGAGAACACGTTGGAAGAGCCCACCGCCACTCAAAATGACAATGCATCGCCCAACCCACCGTTACAAGATATTGTCTCGTGTAAGTGATAACTCGAGCGCCGTATATACCTCTGTCGTCTTCAGCCTTACAGAAGGGTCCGCGAGTTCTCACCAGGCAGTTTTTAGCTTCTTACACCATTTCCTAAGCGACGTAACGTTATTTAGGGCACTTGAAAGAAAAAAAAAAAGCAACAATAGGGATCGAGGAACTAGAGAACTAGGCTAGGCAGTGATATAACGGACTCGGATCATTGGATGTCTACTTTTTTTTTAAAGCTTTCTTGCTTCTATCAAAAGTGATTGGCAAAAAAAAAAAGGGGTGCGTAGCCACGGGGCAGTGAACAAAACTAATTTGCCCTAGGAATACGATAAATGTAATGAACATGAGAGATATTCTTTCTCCCATTGTCTGTTCATTGGGATCCTAATTCAGTAGATTGCACGAACGAAAGTTTATCCCAGCCATGATTGCGTCCGTCATAATAAATAATCCTCAGCAATTCATCCGATGCCCTCGTTTGCCTGTCGTTTGATCGGGTAACAGAGGGTAGGTATCGTATCTTAATGACGTGAAATACAATCGCGTACAGTCAAAAGTTGCTGGGGCAGACAAAATATAGAGAAGTAGCGATGTATCGCGATGGAAATACCGATACCCTGAATGACGCACGCCACGACGAATTATCCGTTCTACGTTTTGTCAACCAGTCTTTATTTTTCCCCGGAGTACTAATACTACCGTTTTTATCCGGTGCAAAAACAGTGCGTTCCAATAATGAGACGGCGGAAGTCGCGTAGCAAAGGCAAACTAACGAAGAGTGAATCTGATAAATTGCTGGTATATGACGTTGAATCCCCCAATAAATTCCAATACTATTATTCCCTTTCGTATTTTTCGGGTGTTTGATTAATTCCCTGGAATTAGAAGAGATTGCGACGTATATTGCTGATCCTTCTGTGTTTTCTGTTCGATGTTGCATCGAGCCAAAGTTTCGGCAGAAAATCGTGAAAGTACGAAATAGCCCAGACAATGTAAGAGGCTGCTGGGTCTCTGCAAGACTAAGATGGAGAAATCGGCGAAGAGAAAGAGAGAGAGAAATAGAGAGAGAGAGAGAGAGAGAGAAAGAGAGAGAGAGAGAGAGAGAGAGAGAGAGAGAGAGAGATAGTGCTGCCTGGGATATAGAGACATCCGTCCAAGGAATGCTGAGCCATTATCGGTTCGAATCAGAGCGGAATGTGAGCTCGGCGTAGTCTGGCTGTACACGAGCCGTACAGCAACCGACAGCAGCAAAAAAACTCACCCTCTCCCGTCCTCGCTCTTTCTCTCTCTCTCTCTCTCTCTCTCTCTCTCTCTCTCTCTCTCTTTCTCTCTCTCTCTCTTTCTCTCTCTCTCTCCTACTCTCGTTTCGTTCGTTGGATTGCGCGCTCGATTCCACATTGAGGAACGCCCGTTGAAACGAACGAACAAGCGAAATAGGGAAGATCGTCGGAAAGTCGAGGTGTTCGCAGGAGGCTAGAAAAGAAGAGAAAAAATCGGGCAAATAGGGGAGGGGGGGGGGGACAAGAAAGAAAGGGCAAAAAAGCAGAATTCCGTCAGTCGTGGATTGCTCGTGCTGTTTGTCGAACGAACCGATGTCAATTTCTCTAGCGATCTTACGATACCGGGAAAACTCCTTGGTTTTATGGTCTCTTTGGATTTCCCTCGTTACTACAATTAAATGGCAGATTGCTGCACGGGCTAACGATCGACTTGGCACTTGAATTTCTGGTAAATCACCCGAGTTCCGTTGCGCGATCAGAATCTTGAATATTTTTCCGCAGCAGCGTAAAATGAATTCTCCATTGGCGGACTAAAAATCGTGATTTGCTGATCACTACGCATATTTTAGTGTACAGGCAGATTGGCAAAGTACTCACAAAAACGATAATTCGTCAATAAAGAAACTTTTGCTGACAAGTCAACGATGCTCATCTGATCAACAAATTTCATTTTGACCGCGAATCTTATATCCGTTCGTTATCAACCGAGGTTAACAACCGAAACTCCGACTATAGGATCCAGAAATTAGGAACAATCAGATCTCATATAACTTCAGTCTTGATCCCTGACATATTTATCTTGTGTCTTTATGGCATAACTGGCGTGATAATTTAATTCCGTTGTCTTTGGAGCGGAGAGAGGAAATAATTAAAAGTATACTTTTAATTATTTCCCACATATTATTGGCTCTCTGCGATAGCAGAGAACCTACATATTATTATATATATAATATTGTATTATTATATATATTTATAATATTATATATATATATGTATTTTAATATATATTATATATATATGTATTATTATATATAATATGTATTATTATATATATAATATATATATATATAATAATAATATGTAGGTGCGATACAATCGGTAGGAACAAACCATTCGCTATTAGGGCAACGCGCAAAATGGCTCGTGAAATTCTGCTCTCACTTTGTCCTGGCCCTGGTGCTTTTCACGGCCTGAGATATCTCGTACGATTCCGCGCGACAATCATTCAACAGAATTTGGATGCCTGGTGGATACATCAGAAAGTTCCTCGACCAGTACCATGATCGGCATGCATTGACCTGCGCCACATGCGAGTGAAATTGTTCGGCTCAAAGTTATACGCCGGATACTTGAAAAAACGTATGTCATATATGTGACAATTCACGTATAGCGATACCATGGCTATAGCTACAGAGGGGAACGAATAAAAGAACCAAGTGAATCGAAAGACTTGAAAAGGCCTCGGGTAAAAAAGTTTCATGCGAAATAATGCAAAATACAAAGCTTGTTTCCTCCCCCCCCCCCCCCCCCCCTTGCGCTTCAGTCGCGCGAACAATCGCGATGCCGAACGACTCGATGCTACGACAAAGCTCTGGCATTCCCCATCAAACTGATTGGAATTGATGTAGCCTGATCGTATTTCTTTTTTTGCCAATACCCCAAAAAATCGTGGTGAACAAACGCTCGCGACGAACAAAGAGAAAATGGACGAACGACGGAGAGAATGAAAAATAGCAGGGTTTGGAATGATCGACGGTTAATATGAGTCTCGTATAGCTGCTTGAAAGGCCGATTTATGAGAGGAAAAAGCGGGATTTCCGGTATTGGATAATGATCGATAATCAAACCGATGTCTGGGGCTCGATGAGATATCGATCCACATCGATAATACAATAACGATAATGCGAAAGTAAAAAGCAGAGAATTTCAAGAAGAGTATTTCAAGTACTTCACACCTCAAGTACCTCAAGTACTCAGTACTTGAAATACTTGATACTTCAAGTATTTACGTTACTTGGTACTTGAAATACACGAGTACTTCAAGTACTCACAGTAATTTGTACCTTGAACTTGAAGTACTTTCAGGTACTTGACCAGCTCTGATGCGCATACGTATTAGCAGTCGACAGGTTTTGACCGCCATTAAATTTTCACAATCTTTTTACGCGTACCTGTATGCAAAATATAGCGTTCGGATCTTTGGGATACAAGGTTTGTACGGTTTGCGATTCAGGCAAATTTATGCTGAGCTCCGGGAATATATATATATATATATATATTAGGGTGATTCAAATAAAATCGATGTTTTTTTTTTTCGTATAAATTTGATAGCTGTTAGTACTTGTCAAAAAAGTAACTCTCTCCAAATTTGAGCTTTTAAAAAAATTTTTTAGAGGTCGCGCAAGTGACTTTTTTATTTTTTTTTTCGATCGGGGCTAACAATCACGATTTAAAAATTTCTATTTTTCCGTTCTGCATAAAAAAATATCAGTACCTGATGAAGCAGTGGTTGTCCTAAAATTTGGGCTCATAAAAAAAAAATTTAATGATTAATGTTAATATTAAAATCTAAAATTTTAACCTGCGTCTTTGTATATCTAAATGAAACTTTTGAACCTGTTCGGGAGAAAAAAAAAACATTTTTTTTTAAACACCGACAAATGTGTGCCATATTTATTGGAATAAATATTTCCTATCGTATTTTTTAATTGTTTTCTCCGTTCAAAATCGGTTTCATCATGATTTTTAACAAACATCATCATGAAAATTCAGAAAAAAATGTTATAAACTTGCCTGCGACAGTTGTTACATTTTCTACAAGAACCGAAATTGTTATAGAACAACTAATCCATTGGGTACCAATAATTGTTGTTACCACAGCGTATAATCGACATTTCTATATCATGAATTTTAACGAGAATTGATTATAAAAATAGAAAAATTACTTGCTCAACCCCTCAATTTTTTTCTAGCACCCAAATTTCGGGAAACTCACTTTTTATAAAGTAGTGATATCTCTTGTCGTGACACCGGAAAATCTAAACATCTATATCATGATTTTCAGCCCGATTTGAAAAACGAAAAAGTTCAATATCGCCTGCGCGGCCATTAAATTTTTTTTTATGAGCCCAAATTTTGGGACAACCACTGCTTCATCAGGTACTGATATTTTTTTTATGCAGAACGGAAAAATAGAAATTTTTTAATCGTGATTGTTAGCCCCGATCGAAAAAAAAAATAGAAAAGTCACTTGCGCGACCTCTAAAAAATTTTTTTAAGAGCTCAAATTTGGAGAGAGTTACTTTTTTGACAAGTACTAACAGCTATCAAATTTATACGAAAAAAAAAAAACATCGATTTTATTTGAATCACCCTAATATATATATATATATATATATATATATATGTATTATATATGCATAGTTGCCTAGGTGGAAACGACTGATCAGGGCTGAGGTACACGAGCTCCACGAGGGACGTGTTCTCGGTTTTACTCCATCTGTCGGAGGACCGAAATTCTATCTCGAAATACGCGCCCCTGTGCATACCAGACTGACCATTCGATCTCTGTCTCCAGTTTTTGCCACTGCCAGCGGCCACCACGGTCGCTAGAAGGGGGAGAGTGGGGGGGGTCACCCATATCTCCGTTCACCTCTCGACTCACCCTCCCGCGACTTTCAATGCTGAATTGAAATTAATTTACCGGGACCCGTTGTTTTTTTTTTTTTCATTTATTTTTTTAATTTTACAATACCATCGGCAAGCCTCGCATGATTTACGATCTCGATATATCATCGGTGCTCTCGCGTGAAAATTGTTAATACGAACCCGTGTCACTGCGTTACCAATGTGCACGCATATTACGAAATTCTCTCGATGCTGCCGATGCATCGCTGCGACAGAGAGCAATTTGATAGGACACATGTCGATGAAATAATAATATAATAATTACAATATATAGCGCATGATAATAATAATATAATATTACAATAATGATAATAATTTTTTTTTTAATAATAACAATATATGGGAGTTATCTTTCTGGGAACAAAGATATATATATATGCGAAATTATTTCGACAAAATTATACGTCAGATCGGTCGAATATATCGTTGCAGATTCATTGACGAGATGTTATATTGCGCGTATATATAAAAAAAAGCTCGATGATCCGTGAATTATTTTCCCCGATAACACACGCGCATTCCAATTTGTACGTTGAATCATGGTAAATGGGCCAGTCGAAAAGCTGTTTTTTTTTTTGGTCTTCTCTTGTTCGACTGATAGAACTAAGCATTATTATACGCGAACTATATTCGCGTTTCGAAATTGCATCGATTCCGTACATCGAAATCACGAAGTATATATATATATATATATATATATAATATATTCATATGTAGTATATATATATATATATATACTATGTGTACGGGCGAATGACCCCCGATAGATTCAATGGTGACTAACAATGTGGGTTTTATGAATCGAGTTCACTCTATTGCGTGATCGCACGCCTGGAAACAATATCTACATAAACATATATGTGTGTGTGTGTGCATATATATGTGTGCACATATATGTGTGACATATATATAGATACATGCGTATGTGCAAGAGTTATAAATGCGGTCGATTGTGCGGTCTCGCAGCATCTCTGAACCAATGGTTCACGTAAAAAGCCATTATCACTGGGCGGAAATAAAAAAAAAAAAAATTAAAATAACAAAACTATTCTCTTGTCATGCAAAATTTTTCCGTTTTTCACATTTAATTCTACCTCATGCATATAACGGAGCTTACAAAGTGAAAATTACTCATTCCTCATTGCTCATAATTTTTAACGACTTCGAGCACACCTAGTACACTTACGGACGTACGAACATTTTTGTTTTACGAGAAAAAAAAGTCATTGCACACCATTTATAAATTATTGAGACTGTTACAGTTTTTTTTTTTTTTTTTTTTTCTTTCCAATCGTATAACACGACACATATTTTTCTCGGGGATTGTAATGACCGATTATTCTTCTTTTATTGAACACAAAAAAAACTAATTTTTGTGTTACCACATTATTGTCAGATTTGGCAATCACGCGTTGTTTATCAGCGATTAAATTGGTTTACGATGAACGTATCCAATGGGACGTTTCATTCATTCTGGTTGAAAAAAATTTATCATTTATATTCATCGTTCACCGTCAATTAATTCAGTGAAGCATATCGTTGCTAAAATATCGTAAGAAATATTTAATAACGCAAGTAATGGGCCATCAATGACTGATTAGTGACCATATTTACCGCCTTCCGAGCCCGTTCGTTAAAAAAATTTCGTGGAAAAAAAAAACATATTTTCAATAAGAAACATAATTATTATTATTACATTCGATATTCAGTTGAATTTTTATCTATTTTCTATTAATTAATTACGATTCAATAAAATTGAAATGCATGATGATCTTCGTTATTTCTTAGCCGAGAATATTGAAAAAAATTATCAACTCTTAATCAACTCTTAATAAGTTGGTGAGTGACGAAACGATATTTTTATCGAAATATTGAAATTTTCGAGTTTCATTGTCCCCATTTTATTCGTCCTGTGATTGGTCGATTTTGGCGGACAAGAATTGACACAAGTGTCAGTTTTTGACAGTTGTGAAAGTGATTAGTCGATCATCGAAACTAGATTGGAGCGCTGCAGCGCTGTCAGATAACCGCTCGCGCGCGTGATGGATTATTTTAAAAAATTATCTTTCCATGTGAATAAATGGACACGCGTCTATTTATTTACGTTCTTCCCTTCGATATAATGAACAATCGAGCTAAAAACGCGGATTATTTGTAGAAAAAATCCACTCAAATTATAAAATCAGTCCAAATAAAATCTCAAAGGCTTGATTGTTTTTTTTTTTTGATCGCTTGTATACCCCTCACTTTTGCATGGATGCCAATGGACGGACGTTTGCGTTACAGCATCACTGTCGTAACCTCTGCAGTTATTGCCATTCCCGTGTATATGAAAATACAATCCTCCTATTCACATTTTACGATTGCACCATTACTTTTTTATTCCGCCATATCGTATCTCAAATATACCATTATGAGGCATCACAGGTAGTGTATGAGGTATTCCATGCAAAAACAGCCAAGGGTTGACCCTCACCATTAAAAAATTGTTTTTTTTTTCTTCTTTCGTTCGATTGTCCCACCCGAGAAAATGTGAAAAAAAATTTTCTTTCATGTTTTTACCACCATGCTAATTAGCTATGGGGATTGGAAAAGCTCAAAATTGAAAAAAATACTCCCAAATTTAAAAATCTGAAAATAATTTAAAAAATTCATACTTTATGCCAGATTTATGGAAAACAAATTTCACGGTGGTATCTTTTGATTTTTTATGGTTTTCGACGATTTTAAATATTTTCAAAGTCCTTTAGTATTAGCCATTCATCCTCCGTTACTTTCACCATTTGTGGAAAATTATGAGACAAAACGGAATGTATTCAAGCTCGAAAGAAAAAAATTTTGACAGACTTTGTTTTTTATTCTTTAATGTTAATTGTTCGTAAAAAATTATGAATAGTTTTTACGTTGTGAAATTTCTTTTTTTTTTTTTCAATACCGATGGATCAATTTGATAGAGATGTCCGTGAAAATTGTAGGAAACAAAGTCAATTAAGTTTACAATCAACTTAATATTATAAATTAACTGACTCAATGATTGTTTACGTTAAAAGTACAACCGCTTTTACCACCACGGCAGACTCGGAAAAAACGGAGCACAAAAAATAATTATTAATAATTTACGTGGTATATTATAACGTGAAATAATTTTCAAAGACATGAGAAGTCATTTTTCGGTTCAGTTTATTATTCTAAAACTTGACTCTAAATTTTACCGCTGAGACACATTAGCTGCGGGAGCAAATGAGTTACATCACAAATAATTGTTTCTTATTTTTTTTTTTGCCTGATAAAACAAGTATTTAAAAAAAAAAAATAATCTCGAAATCTCGGTAACTTTTCGCGTCAAAAGCGATTTTGAAAGAAAAAAAAATTCACAACGTAAGAATTGTTCATAATATTTTATAAAAAATATAGAATTGGTGGGTAAAAAAAAAATTTCTGTCGAAAATGTTTTCTTTCGAGGTTGAATACATCCCGTTTTGCCTTATAATTTTCCACTATAACGCTAAAAATAATGGAGGATGAATGGCTATAATAGGACTTAAAAAATATTTAAAACCGTCAAAAACCAAAGAAAATCAAAAGATACACCATCATGAAATTTTTTTCCCATAAATCTGGCATAAAATATGAATTTTTAAAATTATTTTCAGATTTTTAAATTTGTGAGTATTTTTTCAGTTTTGAGCTATTCCGAACCCCACAGCTAATTAGCATGGTGGTAAAAAAAATAAGAAAAAATTGTCTTCGCATTTTCTCAGGTAGGAAAATCGAACAAAAGAAATAAAAAAATTTTTTTTTAATGGTGAGGGTCAACCCCTGGCTGGTTTTGCGTGGAATACCCCATATATAATGGATAAAATATTCAGGTACGATCATATAGCGAATAGACGTTGTTATAAAAAGTTCAACAAACCCTCGTAACAACGATAATAAAACATTAACACTCGATTTATCCAGCCAGTATAAGAAAGAATGTTAAAACTCTTTTCGAAATATGGAAAATAAAACAATTAAAATAGATTCCCTATGAAAATGACCAAAATCATTTTCACACGACCCAAAGGAAATTTCATTTGATTAAAAATCGTTCGATCGTTCTCGATGAATTTCACGTTTGTGGGGAGATGATATGAGGAATTCTGTCTCTCTCTCTCTCTCTCTCTCTCTCTCTCTCTCTCTCTCTCTCTCTCTCTCTCTCTCTCTCTCTCTCTCTCTCTCTCTCTCTCTCTCTCTCTCTCTCTCCATCTCTCTTTCTCGCGTCTCTTATTGAACCTTGACACTTCGAGAAGCGAGATCGAGTCTTCGGAAGATTCGAGGACCAAGCTTATACCGGGAGACGTTTATACAGGTCAGCGAAGTGGTCTTGAGATGCTCCGAGTAGCCTCGCGATCCGAGGTCTACGAGAAGTTTTGGGTTGTAAAGTTGGCGTCAGCATAGATCGAACGAGTGGTTAAGGTGAAGTAGAAACAGCCGGACTCGTGGTGGCAACGTGTATACTCGCTGAATCTCTCTCTCTCTCTCTCTCTCTCTTTTTTCTTCACGGTAGGTTCTCTCACACTCTCGGTTCATCAGACATTCAAAGATCAAGTGACTTTTCCAACCAGGCAACACACAAGTATACCCCTCTCGTTTTCATCGATCAAAGAGACGCGGTGTGGCTTGAACTTTGATTCGTTCGAGGGGTGAGAAACCCTCGAGCCTCGCGCGATCTTTCGCGAGGGTTGCACCTGCCATTCTTCACATGCCCCTGTCGCGTTTCTCGGTGGAAACAGAACGTGTATCCTCGGGGGAAACAGAACGCGTATCCGTGGGTGTATTGCTCTGTCGTAAACATCGTGCCCGACTTTGACTCGAAGGTGTCAGGGATTCGATCAATATGTCACACTCTAACGTGTGTCTGTTAACTTCCGTACAATCGCTGATCAAGTGTCCTGTACTTCGGTTTGACAGAAATTTTTTTTCACAGTTCCATTTATTTGGGTTTTTTTTTGTTTTTGAGTTAAATTTTTGTTCAGTTAAATTTTTTCCCGACAGTTATATAATTTGTTTTGTGACGGATAGAATTTTTTTGACAGAATTTTTATTACAGTTAAAATTTTCCTTTGACGCCGAGTACTGGACTCATTGGGAGTAATTTGTCGTGTAAAATCGCGCAAAATATTTTAGACCCAATTAGTATTTTGCACGATTGCACAGGACAAATTACGTCAACTTTAAACTATTTTTTATGGAAGGAGTGCGTTTCGGAGACGCAGAAAAAAACATTTCGATTTTTCGCGATATTCGGAGAGCGTTATGACAAACGTCCCAGTGATAGACTCGCGACAACCCGAAGATTCAATTATCTCGTATAACTCCAGTACTAATATTTTTCAAAAATAAATTGGCTTGGATCCGAGCTTGAATCGACGTCAAGCTAAGTTTTCGTAGTTTATAAAACACTCCCACTCTGCCCTGTGAAATAATTGATTAGGTTGTAAAAATTCTTTTTTTTTTTTTTTAATTTGCTTGTGAGCGAATATCAACAAAAATTGAATGGATTATATTTTCGCTTCGGACTGATGGCTTAGTAATTATTGTCGAAGGCTTTTTTGCAGTTGACCATATTCATTGACGAACAAATAAATGCTTCGTCTTTCGAAAAAATCCAATAATCTCTGCTACTGTAAAGACATGCCAAACTTTTGTAAATTTATATGCCCTCGATCGGTATATGCGGTAGCACAAACACGAGAGTCACGTTCAATTGATTCAATTAAACGTTATGTGGCTGCATCGATGTCTACTGCCCTATGGAATTTTAATTAAAATTTCAATTGTTCAATTTTAATAAAACAATTTTTTTTTTTTTCAATATCGAGACACTATTTTAATTCCGATAACGACGTATCGTGCCACATTTCGTAATATCATATTCAATTCCGTTGTTCGAAAGCGAGAATGATTTAAAAAAAAAAACTCATGTTTCGAAATATCCTACATATTTATACTGTTAACTATGAATAAGCTGTCGACAGGAGCCTCCCCTTCCTAATTTTATTCTTAACCAAAGTTAAAAGTCTCTTCTTTCTTACTTCTGTAATCCCTTCAGCCCGAATATCATTGCGGAGCTTGAACTTTTTCAGTTTCCCGTACGACTTCCTCTTGCGACATTTATTTTATTTTTTCTACCCCACTCAAAAATATCGCAATATTAACGAAAATTACGTACCAAGGGTCAACTTCGTTTCTCAGTACCATGCATATGAATTTTTTTTATTTTCATCGTTCCCTGCACACGTCGAGAGTGTTGGCCCTTAATTTCAAGATACTTATTCCAAAGCAGCGATCGAAGCTCACGCAGAGACGTGACCTGACGATCCGTCATACGAAAATTCGTTGAGAAATCTCGAAAATTTAACGAAAAATAATATAAAAAAATATAACAATAAGAAGAATAATAATACCGGAATAGAATGCATCTCTCAATTTGTCTTAATTAGGGTAAACCGGCGTTAACGAAGATTTTACTTCTGCGGCGAATTAATTAAGTAGATTCCGCGAAGTTTGCCCGTTATGCTTGAAGGAAGAGGAGGAGGTTGGGCTGGTGCTCCGGTGAGCTGCATCCAAAAGAGGCCAGGGGCTTTAGTATCCTTGCGTTACTCCACGATGGTATAATGCCGTTTCGTGGGAGAAAGTAGAGTGAAAAAAAACGCCATGAAGAGAACGAAAAGGAGTGAGAGAGAGAGAGAGAGAGAATGGAAAAAGGAGAAGTAGCGCGGGTACTCGCACCATACCACTGAATATTCATATATTGTAATGAGGTCTCTTTCGCGGAGTCGCATAGTGCAGAAACCGAGCGCCAGAGGGCGCTGTGTGTGTGGGCCATCTAGTATTATAAAGCTCTCCCTCTCTCCCTCTCTCTCTCTCTCTTCCTCTCTTTTTTTTTTCTCTGCGGTACACCAGGAGAAGGGTGGTCAGCCTCCTTTCGTGAATTTCATCCCCGTCAATATTTTCGATACATTTTTTTTGTTTTGTTTTTGTTTTCGTTTTTTTTTTTGCGGTCAGGCAATTCCCTGCACCTTCTCGGTAAGCTCCGTTGGAGAATCTGGCCAAGATCGTGTGTGCTTCGAGCAAAATTTCTATTCGAGACACACGGTGGAGCTACGATATAGTGACGTTCGAGAGAGCCAAAGTGCGCTACCAAGCGGAATAAGCGACAACATCGTCTAACCGCAGAAAAAAAAAAGACGAAATGAAACTATATATGTACGCGTGAAGGAGCTTGACATTATATCTATATAGTTGAATCCCATAGGGACGTATAAGCTAGACGTATAAGCATAACCCATACGCTCCTTTGGCATTAATTCATCGATATATGTTAGGATGAACCTTAGGGTATTTGGGATTGAAAAAAATTTGGATGGAGCCAAATTTCAAACTTAGCTCACTTTCTCAATGGGAAGGGCTGCCTCTACTGAGAGACCTTTTCATTCCATTCGAATGCCATGAGTTTTTGTGATTTTTTTCACTTTATATTTTTTTTTAATATCACGCTCTAGGCGCTAAAAGAATCTGGGGATTTGTCACATCTCTCGAATTATACGTAACTCTCTGAAAAGAACCGGAAGTCTCTTGAATCTTTTATTATTACGAATTATAATGATTTTCGAGCCATATATCATAATTTATTCTCGACCTATTTTTAGAATAATATTTTAGTGCTTTTCGGTTCTTAGTGTTTGTACAAAATGAAAATAACGTTCGATGGTCAGGAGTTATATTTTCTGTATGTACGTTGCTACGCATATACACGGTGGGGCATTCAGAGTTTTAGCGAGCAATAGAATCCAAACTATCAGAGATATCGAAAAGAGTTATCCATAAAAGTTGTATCGTTTGAAGGCGGGGGGACGTCATATGAGACAATCATAATTTTTTTTTTCGGTAGAGACGCCGAAGCTACGTCAAGGACACGTACATTTTTTTCAACTAGAACCATGCATTTTATTTCATGATTTTATTATTGACGCTGCGACGAGTTCGTTGGCCTATGATTAAGAGGTCATCCGCGGTCACGCAAGGTCCAAAATAGTCTCGGAAATCGAATCAAATCGAAGCGCGCACTTTAATTAAACGATTTACAAACCTTGGTTTTGGTCAACTTTTTTTATTTTGTTTTGTTCATTCTGCAATGAAAAGATGGTCGAACTTCAACCCACGGTTGAAGTTCGAAGAACTAAGCGTTCCTGAATAAAAATTTTCACCTTTACGTAACACGGCACAATGAGGGCCTGTTCAGGGCACGCGATGAGGATTCAGTCTTCATTGTATCTTTTTTTTTTTTGTAATAAAAAAATAATGAAGCACGTAAAAAAGTATGTTGTATACGTGATGTAATAACGAGCCAATAGCTGACGGGTCATATTTTGATCTACGGGTGCTTCAGGAAATCGCTGGCCCATAAAAAAATTGGAGGATACAAACGATTCAAGCACTTTTGTATACGTCATGTATATATATGCATGAACGTCCAAATGTATGTACGTGTATATCATAGTCAAGTGTGCTTTCCACGGCTTAAGATCTCTTATACAGTGATACGCATAGAAATATGAAGCTCTTGGCTAACGTGGTTAGGAAAAGCAGCTGGAGAATGGGGGAAGCAAGAAACGCGAGGAAAGGGTGTACGGTGAAACTGAAAATTATTTCTCTCTATCTCTCACTGTTAGGTAGGTTAAGTGCGGACGTAACGAAGCTATCCACTTACGATTCTCAGGAGCGTGAGGCCCGCTACGATGGCCCTTCCATTTTCTTCAGTGTGCATCCGTTTTTTTTTTTGCATATCCACCATGCGGCCTCGTCATTTCCTCTTTTACATTTGACTGCAACTCGACCTCTGGTTTTAATAATAAATAAATAAAAATGCCCTCAGTACGATATGTGCAAGCTTTATCTCACATGGCTAGCGAGATATGCTTAAGAACCGCGGGTAGATCTCTCTCCCAAAAGGGTCATGAATTATTATTATTATATGTATATATCTATATTACATCGTTTCTCTCTCGCCTACCGAGTACGTGCGCGTCGTATTTCCACCCGGGAAAACATAGTTCAGATCTACTTAGATAAAGATTAGACCTATGTTGATGTAAACTTTGGAAAATCTTAGATTTATCTAAATCTCAATTCGATCTACTGATATCCAGGTTAATTCGCCTGAGATCCAAGTAAATCTATTGAGATTTAAGTAAATCTACTAAAATCCGAGTAAAACTACTGAGATTCAAGTAGATAAATGGAGATCTAATAAGAAAAATTATTCGAACATAATATTAGGTTGACTCAAATGTACGTAAAGCTACCGTTATATATGGATATCTAGGCAGATTTACAATTTTCCAAAACTAATTGAGATCTCAGCAGATCTCAATTAGACCTGCTGAAATCCAGGTTAGATCTACTGAGATTCAAATAAATATACTAAAATCCAAGTGAATCTACTGAGACCTAAGTAAATCTACTGAGACCTAAGTAAATCTACTGAGATTCAAGTAGATAAACGAAGATCCAATAAGATAAATTGTTCGTAATATCAGGTTGACTCGAATATACGTAAATCTACCGTTATATATACGGAGATCTAGGTATATTTACGATTTAAAAAAGCTTAGAACCCGTTAAATGGAATTTGTTCGAAAAGATAACTATGCAGATCTTAATTGGATCTAGGAAGATCTAAACGATTTTTCCCAAGTATCTGTGATGTGAAACAAATTTTCGCGGAAGCAAATTTGACCGATTTGCGAGCAGTGATTTAAAGAATAAAATAAAATAAAGATATATCGTCAGAAACATGATTTTGATAGCCTCTTCTCTTGATTGATTTTTTTTTTTCACTCACTATTCCCGAATTATATAGTTTATGTATGCCGCCTGGATAAAAAATCATCTCAAGTCACGGGAGAGATACCCCATATTATATTTATACAGGGATTTTTATTATCAAGTTTTATTTTGATCGTTATTCACCCTGACTAAGTACAAATTTGGGCTTTGAAGAAAATTTCACGAAAGGATGCTGCTGGAAAAAGAATTCTAAGACGCGCGTCACTCTCAGCGTTCATACTCAACCGATCAGGCAAGCGACCCTCTTTTGCCAGGTTTTTTTATAAGATCGAAAAAAGAAAGGATTGTTCAAGCTCACACTCTCAATAATTTTTTTTTTCTAAGATGTACCCAAAAGGTGTTCTCCAAGGATGTTTCTCCCAAGTAAAAGGCGTAATGTTAAATTGCCAAAGAACGATTAATCCCAGGGGAAAATCGTTTCTGCAAAATTCGTATGACAAGACAGATGACATGCGATGCGGTCACGTGGTTATTTTTGTCGTTGTCATTGTCAACGTCAGGAATAAAGGTCACATTCAATTTTACTTCTTGCAGTCTCCTTTAAACTTGAAATTTTCCCTGCAACAGCGTTGAAGACGATTGGCGTTACGATTTGAATAAAAGAAAACTATACTCGCCCTTGTATTTTCATCCCCTTTGCACTAGGCACATATTTACATGAAGAAAAGTAAAAAGAAATCATTTCTTTACAGAACACTACACGTATATATTATTCAAGCTAATCGATGATCCGTGACCTTTCCACAATCATCCCTTTTAATCAGAATTTCTTCATCGCTGACCCAGTCTTGTATAAGCCTTTTGCTTCCCTTGATTCACGCGCCTCTGCCAATACGGCGAGTATATCTTCGGCTGTCTCATCGTCGTCACGAACATATTTTTCTTTCCGCTCCCACGTGAAAAGTTTCTTGCTTCTTTTTTTCTGAATGTAGCACACGAGATTTTTACTCACATTTTTTTCCGCTTTTAAATCAACGAATCGCTATTACGATAGCTCGACCCCCAGTCGAGATATTGCATGAAATTTCATGCTACGTAACTCAGAAAATCCGAATCTTCGTTTTATCGTACATTTTCATTTTTCCTCAAGCCTTGTTGAAAGCTTTTTCATTGAAAATACTACGGGGACGTTGTTTCTTTTTTTATACCACGACGAATTTAGATGTCCAAAAATGGGTGTAAAAATTAGTCATCGTGCTTTTTTGGCGGAAATTATTATTGTTAATTGCCGTAGAATATTCAAGACTGTTTGAACGGAAAATTAACTCATTTCTTCCGTACATTATTTATAGATTGTTTTTTCAAGCTTTTTCCTGCGACAAGGGGCTGCTTTTAATGTCCCCTCAAATCGTTAAGAAAAATTAAAATAGTTGACAACTGTAGCAATGAAAAACAACAGTAATAATAATGAATATTAAAAATGATAATAATGAACAATTAATAATTTTTTCTAATGATAAAATTATTCTTATTCGTTAGCCTAAGAGTGTGTCACGCCTAAAAATAACCTTTGCGTAGTTGATTATCGCGCAAACGAGTATTTTTATAGAAATTTATATTGAATGAAACGTTTTTTTTTTTTTTTTTTCAACTCGAATGCTACATACCTAATATACATTTATTTTTTGTACACTTTGCCAAGCAATACGGGAAAACAAACGAGCATAATTTCTTTTTACAATTTCTGCTTTACATTTTCGCGAAATAACAAAAATCTGAAAAAGTGAACAGCCGAAAAGATATCCTTGAAATGGCTGTAAGCCATGTTACGTTTTTTTTTTTTCCCCACTTTTCTTTTTCCTTTCTTACCGTTGTAGTCATTAACGTCGAATCGTCTTACGAGATAGAATTTGAATATCTGGGAGAGTGCCTGGAAATGTCGGGGAAATAAAAGAAAATGTTTGACCGGACGAGACGCGCCAAGAGGGACAAAGAGTCGCGGGGGGGGGGGGAGATAAAAGAACGTGAAGGAAGGGGTGAGAAGGTATCAACTGCGATAAACGATCTTAAGGGGGATCCTCGTGTAACCTCAATTGAACCACTTTCAGCCTCGATGTACAACGAATCGCGATATCACAGTTTCGTCCCAACTTTCTTTCCCCACTGCTCTCTTCCCTCTTGACTCCCTTAATTTAAGCTCGACCAGAGTTCAACGTACAATATCGAACTCGTTTTGTCTTTTCTCTTTCTTCGCTTATCGAAGCACGAAGAAACGGGGAAAAAAAAAAAAATATACTGCAGCTAGAAAAAGAATGAGCTGTGGTAAACGAATTTTTTTTTTTTTTTACTCGTAAAATGTACACACGCAAATGGCATGGTCAAATGAGCGTGCACTGTGATCGGACGTTTAATGATTTAAAGAAAAATCGTGTCCACTAAGCAATCGTCATTTCTCGTAAAATTTTGACAAAAGAAAAATTACACTTTTATGTGCATAAATAATACATTAATTCAATGAATAAAACAAATTTTGCATCCATTAATTGAATGGGTGACCGTTTAACCGTTTGCCCAATCGCGCCTTGAATCGCTGCGGGAAAATTAAGTTTTTTTCTAGACTCGTAGAACATCTGGAAGGATCGCCTGTATCGACAACGGTTTTTTTTTTTGCACTTTCCCTGTGCCCTCGTGCAAATATGATACAGTTGTCGTGGTGAAAATTTGCATTTAATGCTAATTTCATGCGAAAAAAAAACATTTGCCGTAACTTCATTTCGAGTGACATAGGAATAGGAAAAATATTATTATTATTATTATTATTATTATTTTAGTCACTAAAAAATAGTAAAAACCCGATAAATTTTCTTCGCATTTGATACTTCTATGGCGCAATAGAATTTACGTTTCAAGCGAGTGAATCTTTCGTGCATACGAAAATTTCTGTACCGGAAGCTAATTATATTATAACTATGCATGATGCACAAGTTGCTCCCGTATGTCGGAAAGAAAAATATTCATAGGGCGAGGCGAGCGAGTGAGAAAAAATTGTGGCGAACGTTGGCAAGTTACGAAACTATCCGGCAGAAAAGTCGACAAATCGGATATTCTGCAGTACAACGGCTAACGACGCAGCGAGCAGGAAGATGAGAAAAGTTTTGCATCTTTATTGTAAATCCTGACACTTTTTTTTTTTCTTCGCCCGCGGACGTAATGACATTTTTTTTTTAATTCCGCCATTGCGTCGTAAAATATTTTATACGAAGCGATTTGTTTTGTTTTTTTTTTTTTGTTTTTTTTTCCCCCGTAAAAGTAAAGTAAAATGAGTGTCGAATCAATTTGTTCGAGGATTTTTTTCCTCGCGGGATCTTTTTTTTTCGCCAAACCATGCAACTCGTGTGTAATTAAAGAAAAATATGGCAACATTGATGCACGATCGTAAAAATAAATTTCGTCCTCGATATCCGATGAAAATATATTAGCAATTCCTGCCATGCATTACCCATATGCAAAATTTCGGTAATCGGAGTTATAGAATTTGATGAAAATCACAACTTCGTCCTTCTTCGTGTATAATATTATATAATTCGTTCTGGCAAATATAATACATATGTGGGTAAATTTATCGAGAGGGGGGAAAAAGGGGAAATTGAAAACGCGCGATGACAAATTCGGCTTAACGAAGTATGAACGAAATTTCTGTGCTTCGTTGTGTAACACACGATCATCGGCGTCCATTTTTCAATGTCCAATTCGCCAAAGCTTCACGTTTCATTGACTTTGCCCCAGTGGGGGATTCGGTAACGAGGCAATTGACGGAATTTTCAATAACGCCGATAACAATATGCAAATAAACAACTAGCCCCAATCTCATGAAGCGATACATTTTTCGGGTCTTTTTTTTAAATCCTTCTTCTTTAGGTATTCAATCGCAAGGTCACTTTCGTCAAAATAAGTTTTAACTTTTTCGAAATTTTCAAGCTAGAACGATAAAGCAAAGCAAACGGATGACGTAAGCCGTAAAGTCGAAAAAATTCTGCAACCTTTTAATTTTTATATAAAAAAATATTCAATTGAAATAACAAGATAAATCCATGATTAGCGAGACAGGTCAAAATTTCGTTGAAAAAAAAAAAAAAAATTCGATATCCGGGCATCCAATTTCCCGTACAATGATCCTGTATATAGCTTCCCTCTCGAAAAATATTCCATTCCATTGTGTGATTTATTCGTCTCTCGAATATATCCCGAGATTTTTTTTTTCTATTATAAGAGTCGAGAGCTCCGAAAAGCGGATTACGTCAAGATCGATATTCAACCATACCGACGAAGATTTCAGCCAAAAAATTCCATTGATTTCATATAAATATACAATTCACTTGGTTTCAATAACATTTATTTGGTATAAAAAAAAATTTCAATTCTTATGTTAATTTTCATGAAAACAAAAACCATTAATAATATTTTTTTCAAGACTTTTAAGCCAACGATTAAATAATTTAGTATAGTCAGGCGAATGTATTGAATTTTAATAAAATAAAATTTTCGTTGAAACCAAACTACATTGATTTATCATACGAATACACATGAATATAACTTGTGTACATATATATATATATTATTCCATGGTTGTCATAATGATAGTGTTTGTGAGACATATTGGGGAAAATAAAAACGTGGCAAACCGGTTGAAAGCAAAAGATTTTACTCACTCACAATCTGGTTAGCATAGCTTTTATGCCCAATTTTTCGCGAATCTCCCTCGTGGTTCCCAGGTATTTATATGTATGTATCTCTGAGCCGTGAAAAACAATGAGCCAGAGTGGCAATACGCCGTAACGATAACGTTTGGCTCTTGAATTTTCCAGCTATACATAAAAACGGAATACGGAGATTACGGAGCTCTCAGATTCTTCCTACGAGATCTTTTCTCCTTCTTCTTTAGCCAACTCTTCCGTACAATTTATCTTTACAATTGACGCATGAAATAATTCATACAAAAGAAATAACATTTTTAATTTCATTAGAGATGTTCTTTAACGAGAAATTATCATAATTACAGAAAATTGTATTTTGCATGACAAAATTTAATGACAAAATAGTTTCATTAAAATATTTACGTACATTGGTAATTTGCTCATGAACGCAGTGCAACGGTCACTGTCTTGTCCCTGCCGAGATTTTTGTAATTCGCGAGAAATCCGCCAGGTGGCGAGGCGCAAAAATTTTCTCGTAATAGAAATTGTTCGCCCGAACGGATATAAGGCTTCTACAGTTCTCCTACTGGCGTTCTTTCTCGCGCTCTCTCTCTCTCTCTTTCTCTAATTGCTGCGTATAAATACGAACTGAAAGCCAAAGATGATCAAAAGTACTTTCAGTAACGCTTTATACCCTTTCATTGTGCTTAAAATTGTTTAAGCGTATGAAATGGGCACTTTCCCTTATTTGTTGTTTCTGTTACTCTTCCATACATCATAAATAAAATAAATAAAAAATAAAAAAAATGTAAACAATAATATCAGAAGTGAGAAATTAATATTGGAAAAGGATTAATAAAATGAGTGACTTTAAAATACGTTTTATCGAATAAACAAGAATAATCATTATTTTCCAATTAAATAAGAATCTTTCGAATAATTATTCTCAATATTTTTTTTTCCAATTTATTGTTTGAATTCAAGCTCTACTTACCTTCAATAATCAAAGTCAGATTCTTCCGATCAACGTTACGAAAACAATCGACGACGTTCAGCGTATTTAATTCTCGAGGCCAGCAAATAAAAAAGCAACACACTGGCCTCTTGTACCACACAATGACATTTGTATCTGGTCACCACGGTAATAAGAATGGAAAAGAGAGCGAGAGAGAGAGAGAGAGAACGAAGAGTTAAAAAAGAGAGCACAAAAAAAAAACTTGACAAGAATGGAGGATTTCTGTCAAAAGGAAGGATAAGGGGCACTTTATTTCCATTGCTTGAAAGAATCCTTTGGAAATTTCCCCGGACTGGTTAGCGGTCGAGGATTTATTCGGAAGACCGGAACAGAGCTCACGAAACTCTTTTGCTCCTTCGTCTCGTCCGTCACGGAAACGCAAGTCCGATTTTCACTCGAACCCTCTGCCCCGTGCGATCGTTATTATCCTCGTCGTTATTCGTTTGTGATTATGATACAGCGATTGTTTGCTCTTATTTATTCGGCTATTCTTCCTGCCGTTGCAATTAACGCACAACCCGAGAGAAGGATGAACGCGCTGGGCGTCTTGATAACGACAACTTGACGATAAATTCGTGTCCATGCCAATTTTCTTACCTAACTCAGACTCGGTCTATGATTTTTCACATTGTTTATAAAACTCTGCAAGGCATTCGGTATTCTTGTAAATTTTTTTTTTTTCACCAATCCCTATTTAATAATGATTTTTTTTTCATCGCATAGTCCAAATCAAACGATAATTAACAAGCAGTTCAAGAAATTCCCGAGACACATTCGGATACTCGGACTTTCCGATTCGATTGAAATTTTTTTTTTGTACAATTATCCATGATGCAAAGCATACCGGGATTGTTTTGCAGGTTTTTTTCCCCGACAATTGGATTATTCGCAGTGTAACTTTTGAAAAAAAATCCAACTGGGCCTCATAACGCGTACAGTTTTACAAAAAAAAAAAAAAAAAAAAAAAAAAATCAGTCAAATCGGGACCGAAGTGTATAGGGAATTGGCCAAAAGACCCAGATATAATGAGAATCGAATGATAAAAAGAGTGTACGAGAGGGTGAGCGAAACTCATTGAAAACTTTGTTAATTTTTTTTTTTCATGGCTCTGTGAAATTCCGGTTTGCATTCGCACGTGCGTTGAATACGTCGAGGCTTCGACACGTAGCAATGCAGATAAAGAGCAAAGAAAGATAGACAGGGAGTGAGAAAGAGAGAGAGAGAGAGAGAGAGAGAGAGAGACCGAGATGCAAAAATGTATTCAACGGTCGTCCAGCTGGTACTTCAACTTTTTTAAAAGTTGTAAAATCGTGTAAAAGCTTCGAAAAAAAAAAATGAATTTGTAGAATTTAAACCAAATTCAGGCGAAAATACGATCTATCGGGCGATGACGAAAAATTTCTTCATTCGAAAAAGCAAATTTGAATTAAATTGAAACATAAATCAACGTATAGTCAATTGAGGTGGAATAAGTTGCACCATCGAATTTGACTAACAATTAAATCACTGAGCAATTGAAAAATAAATATTACGCGTAACAAACAATATCAATAATTTATGGATAAATATTGCAGCTTGTAATTTTAATTCGCAATATAAACGAAGGAAAAAAAAAACATACAATGCATGTTGTAAAAACGATCGCCATATCAATAATCACCTGTGACGCTAATACGACCTAGATCATCTTCGCGCATATGGCACATTAATTCAATTATCGGTTCGCTGATAATAAAAATGTCTCGACATTGCATATCTTCGTGTCCACTATTATATGCGTATGCATATTCGCACAGTGGAAATCATAAAAAACATTGTTCTACCAATTTTTATCTCGGGCAAATAAAATTTCGATAATTTCAATGAAAAAAAAGTACCACGAGACGTAAAAATAATAACTATTTTACACTCCCCAGATTAAAGATCGTCGAGCATTTAACGTACATTTTCGTGGGTATACACGTGTAAAGTATTCCCAAGATCGTGTTAACGCTACATTTGTCACGATTTCTCTCGACAGAGAGTTCGCTAAAAAGGGTTCATCCTTCGGAGAGAATTCACAATGCCTATGGTGAAACGAGCACACCGAACGGCGAGTAAAAAGAGAGAAAAAAAAAGAATCTCGTAAACGCTATATTGGAGGAGGGGAAGCAAAGGGTTGGCAACTGATTTACTCGTAGTTGGATGAGGGAACGAGAAAGAAATGAGTTTCCTAACGTATGTACTGCAGCTCGTTTGCCCCTTTCCACTGTATCCCTTCTGTGCTCTCTTATAGCACTCGTTCGCTCCCTTGGAAAAGCAGTATTTTGGGTTACCGGTATGGCACATTGGCTCTCTATGCCAGCCATACAGGATATATCACAACCGGTAATTACCAAGTGTAGGGGGGGATAGGGGGGCTTGTACTTCTCGTGAAATGGTGCTCATCAATCACGTTTTTCTTGGGTTCGGAGCACAAAGTTTTTCATTCAGTGAATCATATATATTTAACGGAATAGCAACTCCAGCATCACAAACAGCACATTTGTAGGATGATGTAAACTTAACGAGCTGTTTGCAGGTTAGGAGCGATCGTTTTAGTTTATACCGGAAACGGTATAAGATCGAATGTATCGAACATATCGAATGTCTCGAATAAATTATCGAATCGGTACATCAAGGTGAATTTAAAATTTAATTTCTACGTCCCAGTAAAGTCAGGAATTTCCTACATGATTTCATGACTCACTAATGAAGAAAAAGAAGAGCGAAAGAACTAGAAATTTCCAGATTGCTGCCTCATTTTATTATCTCACCCACAAAGCCCCCTCTCTCTGTCTCTCTCTCTCTCTCTCTCTCTCTCTCTCTCTCTCTCTCTCTCTCTCTCTCTCTCTCTCTCTCTCTCTCTCTCTCTCTCTCTCTCTCTATGAGCAAACGGGTTTTTAAATTTTGGCTTCCTCATAGAGAAAGCTTCGTGAGTGACATAAATTAATGAAGCCAATTGCACACGTTTTTTTTTTCACTGCCTAAATTATGATAGCCTCAAATTGGCGAAAATTAAAGGGCGCACATATTTTTTTTTTCGAAATTGTCGAAAACCTGAACCCCTCAATAGAGGCTTGCCGAATTCGATACCAAGCATCTTCGTCCCTTGGACTACTTGTGTAAAAAGATTTCGGTTCGATAGTGTGAAATTTTCGAGAATTAGAGCGTATGTAAATATTTTTGGAAAATTTTAAAATTCACTAAAATCTGAAACCCTCGAGCGATTCTAGCCAAATTCAATATCAATCACACTTGTTCCCCAGACTATTTGTGCAACAAGTTTTGGCTTGATAGCTTGACATTTACGGATGTTAGAAAATGGACACTGATTTTAACACACATACACACACACACACGCGCGCGCGCGCGCACGCACGCACACACACACACACACGTACGGAATTTTTTTCTTTAATGTGTTTTTTCGACGTTTTGAGACTTTTTAGGTTTTTTTTTTCACAAAACCAAACCTTCCTCGATATGAAGAAGAAAAATGAAACATCATTTTCATTAAATTCTAATTTTAGTGCATAAGTGAACAATTTAAAATTTTATCATTAAAGGAAAATTCTATTTTTTAATAATATCGTGTTGCTCGAGCAGTAAGTTTATATTTTATCGACTGGAATTTATAAACGAACCTCCCTAATTACTGAATTTCCGTACATATATACATGTATATATCCCATATAAACATGGTGGCTTCCCCACCTTCGATCAAGCATGTCTGCCCACGCTGGGACCACCTTTTTTCTCTTATTCGTTCGTCTATCCCCATGAATATTTTTTTGGACTCTCTCTCTCTCTCTCTCTTTCTCTCTCTCTCTCTCTCTTTCTCCCGCTCTTGAGAAACGTCCGAGACGCAATCGTTCTACAATTTCGTCCTCGTCTCCCTCGTCCTGTGCATGTGTGTTTTCAGCGCCACTTCTTCTCACTTTTTTTCCCTTCCTCGTGGCCTCTACGTGCCCATATGAAACCTCTAGCGCGCATACACGAATGGACGAGGGTGCCACACGAGAAATCTCATTCGTATGTGTATATACTCTAATGGTGTACTGAAAAACGCGTAGACATGTCTCACGCGTCAGTGCAAACGCACATATTTATGCATATATACACAAACGAGGTTGTATATCAGTGTCTCGTAAGGATTTACGAGGGCATTTCAATGCCAAATGTACCTTTGACCTACCGAATCACCATTTTTTTTTTCCTCCTCCACGATGTTGGTAGGGAAAATTGTCGAATCGAAGACCGTCGAAGTGCAGAAATTATTTCCTCAATCTCACGGGGATTTCGTATATACATAAAAATCGATCATAAAAGCATTTTTTTTTTTCGATGAAACAATTATATTACCTTCTGTGCCCAGACATCGAGCTCATTAATTATAATGATAATACTCATTTTGACCATGAAACTTTGCCGTGGAAATTTGTGTGCACGTTTTTTTTTTGCAACCTTTCAAAGTTCCAAATAGGGGGGGGGGGGGGGGAAATTAAAATAACATTGTGAGGCTCCAAGTTGGTCGGCGTTGAAAACCCCCATGTGCACACGTACATAAGACACGAAAAACGTGCTTCAGAGAACCATATAGCGTCGACAAGGGTGTCGCATAGTCCGGCAGAGAAAGAGAGAGAGAGAGAGAGAGAGAGAGAGAGAGAGAGAGAGAGAGAAAGACTCGAGTGCGGATGCAGAGTAAGAGCAGTAGGTACAGCCGTAACCAGCCAGACAGAGAATTGTTGGGCGCACGAGCGGGTGCACGCGCGCGTTACAGTACCGCGTAAACATTACGACAGTTCGCATTCATGCTGCATTTTTGACGCGCGCGAGGGGCAACCCATAATGTGATATTGTTGAAAGGGCCTTATAACCCTTTTTATCTCTCTCTCTCTCTCTCTCCTTCTCTCGATATGATCACCCACTTGTAACTTACAATTAGTTACATAACGCCGTAATTACTTTTTCGTTTTTTTTTTTTTCTTCAATTTCCTTTGCCTAAAATACCGGAAGCAACTTCGAAAGTTAACCTAACGACGTTTTTATTTTCGCAAAAGTTCCAATGAGGGAATTGGAAAACAAAATTTATTAAAAAGTTCGTAATTGTCAATGCATTTTTTTTTTTTTTTCGTGCTGGATAAAAGAAGTTCGAAAATTAAAGAAAAAAAACGATAAATGCACCCTTCTTTTTTTCTTCGATTCCAAATAAGAACAAAATTCATGAAATATCGAGTGAAACACTATCGGTATCGGTGATAACCACAAGCGGATAAGAACGAGAGTAAAGTGAAAAAAAAAATGGAAAAAAATGTCTGTCAAACTATACAAAGTGTTTTGTATAAGCCAAATGTGAAGTTTTCGACAATAATTACACTTGCTTCGCTCAGTGTTACAAAGATTGGTACGAACAAACCAAAACTTACGGCAAAAAATCGCACTTGACTCGAATGATAATAAAAACGAGAATGAATTACGATATGAAAAACAATTATTCGTAAAAATATAAGTGACAAAGAAACGTTACGACGTTTCGATGTCCAGTGTGTGAAAAAAAAAAAAAAAAAAAATAGTTAAAACGATACTCGTGTACTGGTGCATGCGAAGCTGCATTTTGGAATATAATTTATATTTACGATATAGACGAGAAATAATGGTCACGTGATTTTCAAATCGATTTCGCACATTCGACGAAGCGCTAGTTCGCGGTCTGAGCAGGTGCAAGATTCACAATTGAACGAGGCAAGTGGCACGAGAAGCACTCGTACATTATGTATTATCAATTACGCGTGTGAACGTCGAGAGTAAGCATCTTTCGGGGTGACAGTGAAAAGTGCGAATCACGACTATATCGCTGAGGATTATTAACGTAGCAATGAATATTGAAAGAATTTTCGACTAATATGTGCTCAATATAATTGTGTATCGACGAGTTTAAGTCTCGATTAATCTTGAAGTGGTGGCGTGAGTAATAAAAAAAAAATATACGTATACATTTTACGTATACATGTATACACGTGTATGATTATATATATTTTTTTTTTTTGAGTGCGGCAGTTCGTAAATAACTTGAAGAACCAATGGGGAATGTGAAAGATTTTCTCAAAAACGAAAGAAAAAAAGAAAATTCTAAATAAAAATGTTTTGCATATTTCATTATGTATGCCGATTGGAGTAAAAAAAAAAAAAAAATTGAGGTCACGTTGAACGTTGATTCGATGCATTTGATTGAGATTCTCTCTATGCATGTGTATACATATGCGCATCGATGGAGATTCTCTCATCGGTGATTTTGTTTGGTTTTATTCTTTCAGTATACACTCTACTGTATATTCATTAAGACGCGCCGGTTTGAATCGTTATAACGTACTTCATTCTCGTGTATATCTCTCTCGCGTCTGGTTTGCGGGTGCAAGAGCAGGTAAGAGAGTGGGTTGAAACGTTTCTTCCAGTGCCGCAAGGGAGCCGAGTAATTGAAATACGAATGAATGCCGTGAAATCTCTAGAGAGAAAGAAGAAAGGAGAGAGAGAGAGAGAGAGAGAAAGAGAAAGAGAGAGAGAGAGAGGGAGAGAGAGAGAGAGAGGCAAGAAATTCTAGGCCCTCTTGAATCTGACTTGAAACGATGCAGGGCTGTATATTTTCGTCCCTAACAAAGTTTGCCCCGTCGCATATACAAGTAAAATCTCAACTCGTTTCGTACATCGCACATTTGGCAAGTTACTCCTTTATCCGTGCTTACTCGCGTCAGCTGTTATCACTTTAAGAAGAAAAAAATCTCTCGCCAATGACTATAAACCGATCATAATGATTTTCTTTTTGCGAGCATGCTCTAGGAAACATTTTCAGGAAGATAAAAAAAATCCTTGACATTGTTGGGGCTCGAATAATCCGAAACGAATAATAATCGATCGTAGTACTATTCGATTTGAAATTCGAGCTTTTCAAGCTATTCAGATTTTTTTAATAATTCGAATTTTTCGATTTATTGTAAATAATTTTTCAAATAAAAGCTGCGTCAAATTTTATTTATCAACCATGTGTTAGTAAGATACGAAAAACACATATAAGACAATAAATATATGTAATGAATTTCGATGTAACTTTTTAATTTTGCAAGATTTGCTTATACTGGTGATATATAGTTACATAAAAGCGCACATCGTGACGCCCTGACGCAATTAATTATCTTTTTTTTTTTTTTATCCAAGAATGTCAGTTGATTGAAAAATTCTTCGTCATGTCGTACATATGTAGTGGGTATAGAGCGAGAAATCAAAAAGTTGGCAGAGTGTATGGATAAATTGAACATCGAAATTCATTACATATATTTATTGTCTTATATGTGTTTTTCAATTTATCTATACACTCTGCCAACTTTTTGATTTCTCGCTCTATACCCACTACATATGTACGACATGACGAAGAATTTTTCAATCAACTGACATTCTTGGATAAAAAAAAATAAGATAATTAATTGCGTCAGGGCGTCACGATGTGCGCTTTTATGTAACTATATATCACCAGTACGTGCAAATCTTGCAAAATTAAAAAGTTACTCCGAAAAATTAGAAAATTCTTCGAAATTTTGATATTTTCAAAAAAATCAAATTATAAAAAAAAAACATAGAATTATTATTTTAAAAAAACATCGAATCATTCGCAAACTCAAATTATTTGATTCGATCGGATCACCCATTCGTAGATCTCTATTAGAATGGACAAAATTTATTTTTTGGAGCCGAAGCAACTTTGCATTGTCAACGTTTCGGTATTTATTTTTCGAGAAGATATTTTCATTATATCTGGGGGAAAAAAAATAATTCATTCCAAACTCGTCGATTATCAATATATCATCTCGTTATCTTGACTATCAAATATTTCGATTACTCAAACTGCTATTAGATTCATGAAATCATTATGCTTGTCATATTTTTAAATATTTTTTTCTCTTGTGACAGCCTAAACTTTCGTTTTTTCTTCTCTCTCGCATCATTGTACATTCGTCACAGGGGCCCCCCTTCCTTTTTATGGTCAAATTTCATTTCTCATCCATTTTTGCGTTACCTCGAACGTCCACACACGTTGAATTGAGACTGTTAAAATCAAATTATGAAAGTATGATTTTTCTGAAGTTTGAAGCACTTGATTGCGGAAATTTACAATGGGTTTCAGGCGTATGGTATGTAATAAGATAAAAAAGATATGCAAGCTCGAGCTGCTGCTGTTTGTTCGTGTTTAATGTCCTGTGGCTGACGCGATGATACGGGCAGAGTAATGGCTCTCGAAGCACAGCGATGCGCGCCCAACCTATTAAATATTATATGGTGGTACAGCGGTCGTGTGCATATACCTGAATACGCATCTCTGACCGTACATCAGTTGAAGATCAGGTAAGCAATGTCAAGCACCCTGAAATTATACACCCAATACCGGATGCGTACATTTCATGGCTTATTGCACGCGTATCGGTGGATTCGATGCTCCGTGCCAGAGTCGTGGAAATATCCAGCCCAGAGATTGAACCATGGTGGAATACGATATGGAATGAACGCTTCGATGACATTTCATTTTGTGAAATAATCGAGATACGATTGCTCGATATTATTTCGTCATCGATGCTCATCATTGGCAACGAACGAATACAGAGAATACAAATCTCAAACATACTGCAGAGATCCTACTGTTTCAGTATTCTTGATAGCTTAGCTGATATCAATGATCGACGTTTTGACAAAAATATTGCCAATTTTTTTGTTATCATCTTTAATCAACTTCGCATCTCCATTCTGAAGTATTTTTGCCAAGAATGATCCAAAAATCTTAATTCACTGAGCTGTATGTAATTTCTTGTTGCGGATCTTCGGGCTTATTGATGCGCACCTTCTGCAGATGCCCCCGCAACTCAATTTAGTGCGATTAACGCGGTCTCAGAAATCTAACGAACGCTCAATGAATAAGAACGTTTTAACGTTTGGGCTTCACTGCCGCAATAAAAGTATCATACATCATGACACTTTACGATGATTTCATTCGGGATAATGATCGAAGGTTTGTTCATTCCCACAGAGTAGCACCGCTTAATCGCTCATGGACAAACTCTGATGTCTCTCGTTGACAATTATCCATAAACCGAATGTTAGAACGTTACGAAAACTTGGAAGAAATTTCCAGATATCCAAAAAGCACCCAGACAAAGTAAGACGTGCGTTTGGGTCAAAGTTTACGCAAGATAGTAATTAATACATGCATAAGGTTGACATAAAATTTTAAAAATGTCCCAACTAGCGATAACCACCGCAATCCTTGAGTGAGAATCCCTACAATATCTCACAGTCACCCAAACAGCGCGCATATCCAGTTCAAATTTCTACTCTGTATTAAAAACGTCAATCTCGTTGATTCTATGACCCCCATCTGTCATCCGTAAATTCCCATGATAGCTCCATATACGTAATAACATTCCCAAGCCTGTTATGGCGATTAAAACTTCTCGTACCATAGCACGAATTGTGCTCGCGGTTGTTCTCTCATTCGGATTGATGAAAACGATGTAAGCAATGGGTTATGGAAGACATTACACAACGGATTTGCCGCATTGCTGCGTTTTATGTGCGAGCTCTGTCCAGCGCTCAAAGCATCGAAAGTGCGCGTATTGGTGATGGATAAGAAAAGTTTGCCGGGCTAACAATGTCGTGGGACAGTGGCTAAAGCTCGATTCATCGCTGATGAAAACTTCACCGTGTGACACTTATTCAATAATAAGTATTATTAAATATATGCGTAATATGTAGAACGCCGGGTAACCCATTTGCATCGGTTATTTATCTGGGTCATTATTGAACGTTGAAACAATTCGTTATTCAGGTCGAACGTCATTCCCCGTTGCTCTTGGGCGCTTCTCGTGATATTTAATCTCAACGATGTATGAAATTAATATGCAGCACGAGATGCTTCAGCTAGATTCGACTCTGCTCCCAAATATTCTCTATATTTCATGACTCTTTGGACTCATATCATCGACTCATGTGAGTTGCACATAAAAGTTCGACAATTCGGCTGCTGTAGTAATTTTAATGAGCCTCTCCGGTCATCACCTCGATCTCTGATGGTCGAAATATGACTCGAACAAATTTTCACGCAAAACTTTTTTCAAGCCATCACACTGCGTCAGCCCTTGTAACGGCAACTCCATTGACAGTTGCACTCCGGTAAATCTCAAGTTTCTTCCCTCAAAAGTTGCTTCACAGAAGTTCTCGTGAGTGTCAAAGTTTCCTTAATTATAACATGCTGAATGCATATCACGACCGAGTAATCCTGCCGATTCCCAAAAAGTTGAGCTATACTTGCACATAAACGCAAAGTATAACCGATAACAAATTATCGGATGCTCTCGTCTATGTCCCCCGTAGCTGGTCGAGGGAGATGTATTAATTAATGAGAGCGCCCAGCGGAGGCTGGCTTCGATCGATCTCCGGAACGACGAGACTATTGGCCGATCGACACTAAGCATGCGACTCCTAGCAGGTTTTTGACGAACTACTATTGAAGGGCAAAAGACTTTATTTGTACACGCGATGCACACGATACAGCGTGTAAATTAGTTTTGACATTTCTGTACCCGTTCAAATTAACAAAAAAAAGCTGTAGTTCAAATTTTTTTATTATTGGATATCGGAATGGAGACTGTCAAAAGGGTCGAATCTGCGAAATTCAGCCCAAAAGTGAAATCTAACGCTAGAGTTTATTGTTGCGTGTTCGAATGTCATTCTCGTCCGTTCGCGGATCGAGACGTGACATTTCACCGGTTTCCCGTAAAAAAAAAAACGCCGGTAAAGTATCTCGGACGAATTTATTCGGCGTGCGTGAAATGATAGATCGACGGAAAATATGGATAAGAGTGCTGAAAATGTCTCGATGCGACCCGAAGTCTTCAATCAAAGGGTACTGGCCCTAATATTTCGCGTTTTGTTTCGTTTTTTTTTCAGTACATCCAACTACCACCATTTGCCCGAACTTCAGAACTTCTTCCCCTTCAGTTATATTTCGGTTATTTAGGTCTCCTTTTTACGAAATCGTGTAAATTTGTCGCAGTTTCAAGTATAAACGTTCCATGTTTTCAATGCTAACTGTCACAAACTGCACTCCAATAACGCCATATTTCCGAGTGACGCGAGCGCCGCCATCGGTAGTGTCGATCGCCAATCCTTGAGACCGATGACGAAAGCGATCACACATGAGGCATAACCGTAATGAAGCATTGCCCGCGCAATCAGCGGCTCGACTATACTAGCGTCACTATATATGTAAGTGACTGGTAGAAACTTGGTTGTTCGCTGATGCCCGAACACCCTGGTTTGTCCTAATTTCGAGCTCGCTGTGCGCGGCTGTCCAATGAGATGGAAGTGCTTTCCGAGATTTGTTCATATATATATATATATATACAACCGTTGACTCGTGTATATCTTTCGAGTCGCGAGCCTCGATGAATGATGCGTGTATCATCGTCTCTCGCTGAAACGATTCTATATCGCGCGCGTCCCCCACGTTTGCCCGTGTGATGCACGTAACTGAGAGGCATGAATTTTGCATGAAACTGGGACAAGATTGATTTGCATATATTCGAAGCGTAACGAGATGCCTCTCGTCCGGTGCATTGATATCTATACTCTGAATTATTAGATGAATCGCGTCAAAGGAAAAACGGGATTTGGGTTAGTCAAATGACTGCGGACTTATTTCGAACGCATCGCTTAATTAATTAATAGTCATAATTAACAGTAATGATGATTAGATGAAATCCGAATTTCACGCCTCTCTGTAGACTGAACCCGCATCGCCATCCCAGACAGCATTAAGACATCTTAAAGAGATCTTAAAGTACTCTCCGTTGGGAGTTGGACTTCTCAAAGTAATGTAAGAAAGAACACATAAAGAGCTCAGAAAGAACTCTAATGCGTCGATAAAAGACGTAGTCAAGACTTCTTTAAAATGATGTCAGAAAGATAACATTTTTTGAGACATCTTTTTCCGGAGTTCAGAAAGTCGTCTTATTTAAGACTTCTTGCATGAGATATCCAAAAGTCGTCTTATTTAAGACTTCTTGCATGAGATACACGCCATAATATATATATTTTTTGCAGTGTAGTGTGCAACGGATCACGTGCTAAACATAACCTATTAAATGATGAACATATCATTTATACTTTCATCAAGTATATTTCAATCTTCAGTTGTTATACTCGAGTATAATAATAACTAAAACGATCAATATATAAGTTTAAAGGATATATATTTACCTGATATACACGTTGCTTCAACATACAAATGTCGTGATACGTTTTATATGGTAACAGAAAATCATAACCTCACTAAAAAGCAACAACTCTCTAAATTTATGCACTACATGTTGCGAAAAGTTTTAGTATATTAGTATTATATTACTAATGAAAAAAAAATAATTGATTACATATGGACTAATTAGAATAATTTTTTACTTACCCATAAATAATTTGCAATGCACTCAAATAACTGTGCTATTTCTGATACTGTATTATTTTATTATATCGTCCTCTCATTTCGAGGTTATACCCAGCCAGACGCGTCCTCGTCTTAGATCGCGTGTACTGTCAATTGCGCAAGTGCGGACATTTGAGTATTAAAAAAGATGACTTTCTGATGTCAAATTTCAGAGAATTGAAAGATACCTCCTAACAGATATCTATAAGATCTCTTATTTAGGAACTTCTAAAAAATGACATCTTTTGGACTTCTCAAAATAGACTTCTTCAGTCGGATATCTTGAAGATATCTTTTTTATAATTCCAGAGGTTATCTTTGAAAAGAATTCTTGAGGATAACTTTCTGATTTTCATGTTGTCTGGGATGTGTCCGTTCACGTGGTCAAGGCTTTACTTTACTTGACACAAGCTTCATTATCGTAGACATCGATATACGTATATATATGTATTTTGGTTGCCGAGAAGGCGACGATTCTTCCACCTTGTTGGACACATCCCGCGGACCTTGGCGTTGAGCTCTATACACATTCCACGAGATATCCGCAACTTCATATAAGGCCTCCCGGGAAATCGGCTAGGGTGCATCGAAGGAAGAAGCTGCTTCCGTGAATCAGCACTTTTCAGCGCAGAGCTTCACAGCAGCAGTGCTCTGCCAAGCTTCGATATTTACTTTTCTTCCTTCCTCGCGCGTTTTCCCCGCCTCTTTTCTCGCTGCATTCGCGGCCGGCAATTTCTCTCGGCATTCAACAATCTTTATCCCGGGTATCCCAGAGGCATTGAGATCATCTCGTGTATTGTTGGCAAAGCCAGTAACATATACATAATATGTATATGTTACTGTTTGTGTGTGTGTGTGTGTTTTGTATGGTGAAAAATCCAATGAGGATTGTGCACGCATCACGTTCGCGAGTCTGACGCTAACCAAAAAGGGCTTCCGAGATTCTCGTTGTAAAAAATGCGATGATAGTTGCGGTAAACAGCTTCGCGGTAAATCGATTTCATGTATCACCGCGAAGGGAGCTCGGATAAAATTCCTTATTTTATTTTAAAGCGGCATCGGCTTATTTTAAAATCCTTCGACCGTATGACGCAGTGTCAATTCAGCTGAAGATTTATTTTTCCATGTGACCGTGTTTCTTTTAGATACAATAAGTGCATTAAAATTTTTATGCGATCTACGTTGTACTTGGTTTGCCGATATTATTGGATCGGAGATTCAGATACACCGTTCTATTCCAAAGATAATATATATAAGATTACACATAGATCTGGTTTTTTTGGGTTTCGTGTTCTGAATTGGAGGCTTCGTGGAGGATTTCGTGGGCTTCGTGTTCTCTATGTGGAAGTTACGCGTACCTACGATTCCAAGTGGGTTATGCGAAACTTGCGTGAACAGAGACAATGAAATGGTAGAATATGGACATGTGTCTAAAGAAAACTCTATCCTTTGAAGCAACGGAAGGGTCATGAATGAAAGGTTCTCTCAACGATGAACGCGTTTATAGTCTGCCCCTTGGACCCGACACCACGATCGTAGGGCCAATCCGTCAAGGAAATCGCGACAATTGATTCTGATATATTCACGCTATATCGCTCCGTAGTTAATGCCGAGTCAAGATAAAAAATAACCACATAACGCTTTCACGATTCGAATGAAATGGAAGAGTTTTGCCAAATGCGCGCAACCGCGTGTTATAAGTTTCCTCGCGATATCGTCTGCATACGTTGCAATGTGACGCTGTAAACCGTTTGGTCAGCCGCGGATGGTTCGAGGGTGCGAAAAGCGACAAATTGGTGGAGGGTGATCTGTGGCGCACAACGCCTGTTTCTCGGTTTCTCGGATCTCTCTTGCGGGAAGCTCGCAGCAGCATCAGCATGAGCAGGCAGTATAGTTGCAGCCAACGTGCAATCAACGAGCAACGGAGCGTGCCAGCACTCGATGACGTATTAATACCATTACCGGGCGATAATCGGGAACGCTACCGGTGAGACGTGCTCTCGTTATTATCCGGTGGTCGGACTCTGATTGACTAATTTGAGTGTTCGGTAATCGGGCTTGCGTACTGCACACTCTCGCACATAGCTATTCTCTCTCTCTCTCTCTCTCTCGCTTTATATATATGCGCATAAATATAGGGTATTCCAGAAAAAATGACAGGAGTATAAGATATATATCTGATGATTCATTTTTATATGATCATTGCACCTCCAAAATTACCTCCACGTTATAAACGTTCCGTAAATTTCCTTGGTCAATTTAGTTTTGCCAGGCCTTTGGTATCGTGCATATAGACTTACAGGAAAGTTAGTCAAGGGTATATTCCGAAATCCTTCATGCGACGGGACCAGCGTTGCCCTCCGAATGCGATAATTATTATGGTTCATCGGAGTGAAGGCAACCCTAAATTTCGTCCTTTGATGTATTGCGGTACACTGCGCTCTATAATTATAAGAGCCAGAGATGGAGAGAGGGACAAACAACTGGCAGGCAGACAGGAATAAAGAAAGAGAGACTGAAGGACAAGTTCATATATCCCGGACTCTAACGAGAATCGAAAAGGGTTAAGGGTGTAAGCCGAAGAGCTGAGATACAAGCTCCGGACAGAATTCTTTCTATAATGGTGGCCAAAATAAGTCGATCGATGATTCACATATGTGCCAGGCGGGTATTTTACTATTTTTTTGATAGGTTTGGCAAATTCGCAGCGAGGAGTCTGCAAGTATAGCTGTGCGAAATAATTTTACGAATCTTCGTTATTGGCTTTGTGGATTATCCAGTGCCATTTTATTTTATTGTTGCGTTATATACTTACGGCTATCCCGTAAATAATAGAAAGTTTTTAATTTTAATTGTTTTTTTCAGCGTTTTACTATCAAAATATGCGAAAAACAAATTTTTTACCAAAAGACATTATATTTGTTTTTTTTTTTTCCTACAATAAACTATCATTGACATTTTTAATTTTTTAAAATTTGGGAAATAATTTTTTTTTCTTTAGTTAAAAAAATATATATATATAAATTATTATCGGCCCACTCTCTAACTGCGACAAAAACATTTTTTTTTAATTCCTAGATTCGATGGAAAAATTTTCAGAATTTTAAACCTGGGCCTAATTTATTTTTACTCAAAAGTTATGGGGGAAAAAAAAAATTTCTTGGGGTAAAGCAAGTGATGAAAATCTGAAAAAATAACCTTTTTTTTTAACCAAAATAGGGTGATTGAACCAGTGAATGAACAGGCTTAGTATTTTCATTAAACGGCAGAGATATGATTTTATTATTATGAAGAATTTTGTATTTATAATGATGTGAAAATTCTGAGAAAACATCTAGCAGTGATATTATTTGACGCTGTGAAAGATTTGCGATCCTATGGATTTTTTTTCGTACTTGGGGCGCATATTCATAAGAGACGGCCATGTTGTTATAACCATCCGACTGTGCATCGAATACCAAAATATTCCATATCACCTGGATAAATCTTTTTAAAAGATATGCAATAATTTTTTCAACGTTATGCATTGCTAAGCTTCAATTATATTAATAAATTTTTGTTCAAAAACCCAATATTGTTTGCGATATATGGCCGTTTATTCACTGGTCCAGCTTTCTAACCTATTTCCAGTGATTGAACGAGCGTTGAAAAGGCTTTTCATAACCTCAAAACGCACGAGTATGATATAGTATTAGTAGTTCTATTGTACGTTCATTCACTGGAAAGATACTTAAGAGTTCATTCATTGGAATTTTTGTTCATTCACTGGGGAATTGGTAATTTCGGTCATTATAATTTTTTTTATACAAAATCCTTGCGAACAGGGCACTTCAAATATTTTTTGTTTTTTCATTCTGTCAACATTGTTCTATAAGATCTAAATTATCTCATAAAGAAATTCGTAATAAGTTAAATTATACGGCTTTATCGAAATAGAAAAAAGGCTTATGCGTTCATTCACTGGTTCAGTCACCCTATGCCAAAAAAAAAAAATTCGTCAACTGAATCCGAGGAGGTCAGGCCGATATAACCACGTGATATGACTTGGAATGCCCCATATGTATGTACAGTGAAACTTCCGAGCTGTTAAAAGTTTTTGATCGACGACTTCTTCTTCTTCTTCTTTTTCTTCTTCATTGAAGGCAAAAGAACAATGATTTATTGATTTTTGCAGATTTTCTTTTTAATTGGCATTGCGTAAATTTTTCGCAAAGTTCGCGTCAACTCTCGCGAACATTTTCATTCGTACTATTTAAAAATCCTCGCGATCTGCATGACTATACACCAAAAAGTGAACTTGAACTCTTTGAATCCTTCGTGGTTTTTGTCATCATTAAAATCTCTCAACTTCCGCTATGATGATTTCGATGTATACTTAATGTATACATGTGCAGCTTATAAGAACGGATTACTCCATCGGATGCGCATGCGTACCTCGTACTCTGACTGTATAAACTATAAATTATTCATCACCGGATATTGACGTCGTACAGTGACTTCGTCTAGACAACTTACGCGACTGATCGTAACGAGACTTACCGTATATTAAATAGCAAATTATATATATCTCTGTGTGCGCGCGCGCGCGTGCGTGTGTGTGTGTGTGTGTGTATTAATGAAAGATGGAGCTAATCGAAGAGCGAAATTAATAAAATCGTCAGCTACCACGACGGACGCGTATTCCAATTTATTATTGAAAGATCTTCAGCTATAAATTTTCGTTTCAACTGCGGGAATTTCGCTTGTCCCAAAGTTGTCAAATCATTATGCTCATTTCGGCGACAGTTCGTGTCGCAAATCTGAGACGTGAGATCTAACCGAGCAGACGTTTAAAAAGCTCGGAAACGCGGGGAGAATGAGACCAGGAACCAGAGGATAACCGCGAAACTCGAATTCTCATGAGAAATCACACTAGTTCTCGTTGTGTCTCATGTATAGATATACATAGTACTCTATATTATATAGTTATGTACGCAGAGATGTTACGTGCGGGTTGCACCACCGCAGTCTCGTTAACTCTCGCTGCTGCTGTTCTCATGCTATATACCGGTCGCTCTCGTCCTACAATCGTCATATACATCGCGCATTTCGTGTCAAATGAAATTTGGCCTATAGGAGCCCAGCGATTTTCAGTCTCGTCTAAAATTTACGATCTTTTTTTACCGGATCGAGAGTCTCCTTTATATGCATAGATCTTAATTACAATTCTAAGCAAAATACGCGGTTTTACTGGAACTAGAAAAAAATTTATCTTCGATTCTCAGTTATCAATTATTACGAATAAAAAGTTTTCACCGCTACATTTTAACTGCAATAAAGTGCTCCTATACGTGAAAAAAAAAAATTAAAATCACACTCTTCAAAAAATTTCTGATCACCCAAGAGCGAATTGAAAAAAAAAAACTGACATAATGGATCACATGCATTTTTGACCCGAGGGGAACATTATTTCTCCTCAAATTGTCACCGAAGTTTGTTTAAGATGAAACAAAAATGGGACAAAAAAATGTAAAGGACCGTGAATTCGAGCCCTGATGAGGTTCATTTTGTTCAAAATTTTCATCTCTAAACAGAAAAACGAAGCATGAAAATTATAATCTCTCGTATTTATAATTTACGAAAAAAAAAGGAATTTTTTCTTAAATTATCCCTTCGCGTCCAAAAAGATGGGATAAATTTTTGTCTCGTTATTTTGCACTTTTGGATCGTTGAGATTTTATTGAAAAATCGAATTATCATTTATTCGAAAGGTAATTATAATTATAAATTACGACTCGGAGCCGTTTAACGTGACAAAAATGCATTTCGATTGTAATATCTCAAAATCGCTGATGAGCCTCGATAAAGACCGTTCCACATGACCTGGAATATCCCTGTGTGTGTGTGTGTGTGTGTATTTAACGTCTGCCCCTTAAAGCCGCGAGCGTCACCAAGATCAATAACCCTTGCGAGAATCGTAACAACCTCGTAATTATCGCGTCACGAAATAACTGCCCTGACAAATCGACCATGAATCGTTTCATTTTTTTGCTCCGTCAAATCGCGCCCAGAGACTCTCTCGTGTACTCGACGCACTCTCCGTAATTGCCCAATTTCTGGTCAATTTTACTGCATCCCCGATAAATGTAGTAACGAGTATTCGGGGGAAACAACAAAAAAAAAAGAAAACTTAAGCAATGCTCATCGAGCCCTCAAACGAGAGACGATCGCTTCTCGTTACTTTTTTTTTTTGCATATTTAGATATGTTAACAGCTTTGTGCGATTTTTATTTACTCCACAAAAGTTTCAACAAAAGTAAATCTTTCATTAAAATTGCTTCGAATTGAATCCTTCTGTGAATTATTTTGAAGTGACCTTCAAGCCAGCTTGACAATTGTACATTTACAAAAGTCAGGCTGAACATGCCATTTTACATGAAGATGGGCTTTTTTTTTTCAACTGAAAATTTCATAAAATTCAAACCCTTTCACCGCGCAAAAATTCATTAAAAACCATCCTCCGATGACAGTTTTATCGTGTCAAAAAAATTAGCCTCCGATATCTCAAAATTTGCGAACGTTGCAGCAATCAGACATTTTTTTTTCCGAATTACAAAATTTCAAAATCCGAGTCCCCTGATCGATCCTCGATAAATTCACTGACAAATCTACGTCTCGGCCTGGTCTACTTTTCCATGAAGCTTCGACTTGACAGCTTGAAATTTGCCAAAGTCGAAGTAAAAACGCTGATAAAAAAAAAACACAAAAATTCTGCAAGATCTAAAATTGCCAATAAAGTTTTACGAAGAATTCGACAAACGAAGGTAGTTTGATACTCAATATCGAGATTTGATTTTTTTTTTTGTTTTTCGAGCTTGTTACACACAAACGATTTTCCTAAATATAATTTTTCGACCTTTCGGAACGTACTCTGACTTGAGAAACGAACTAAAAAAATTAAAATAAAAAATGATTTTTCACATCAGCGAAAGCTTCCTCGATGAGGAAGCAGAAAAATATAGTCATTTTTTTCTCACAAGCTCATCACTCCGTATGCCTATATATACGTGTATGATGTATCGGTTATGCACGTATCTCTGTATTCGTTAACCTCGATCATTCCGATTTGTTAAGTGATCCATTCAATGTTCGAGTACATCACGGGGCTTCGCATTTTCCATTTAAAACGACGAGAACCGAGAATGGGGAAAAAACGGACAAATATATACCATAATATCCACAGCACGCATGTGTATTTATACGCTCATATATGGGGCATTCTTTATCAACTGAGACAAATTCGTCGATTTAACTCTTTAACATTTTTCGCAAACGCTCAAGAAAAAATTTGTGCGATCGTATTTTTCATTCATCAAGTAAATTCTCGGGCCTAAGCACTTTTTTTTCAACCACGTATATCATGCACAGGGAAAACGCTTTTTTAGCAAGCGAACTTACGTCACTTTAGAAAAATAATTATCTCCACGTGCAATTGTCAATATAATGTTCGTTTTTTTTTATATTTAATTTTAGAATTAAAATTTTTATTTGTCCACCAATTATTCCAATCTATATTGCACGAAAAATAAATTTATCCGAATCATGATACCCGTGAGTAGCGTGGTAAAAGAAAACAATTATAAATGATGAAAAATCGAAAAGAGCACAATCAATTATGCAAGAATTGCCCCATGTGAAGCGGAATTGCAGTGAAAGATAAGCGAGAAGAGGGATATGTAGAATTGGTGAATAGGGCACATGCGAGAAGGTTGGTGAATCTGGATTGATGGACCAATGAGAGTAAACGTGACCCAGTCTCAATATTTATAAATATATATATATATATATATATATATATATATATATATATATATATGTGCACATTTAGATAAAATATAGACAGAAAACCACCTGACTGGACGATAAGCTCAACACACGTGAATTCATACTCTAGCGAGGGTAAATTAGTGAGACCATCCATTAACCTTTGCTCGTGTGTATTGTGTGTCGGTTGGATAGTCATTTGGCTTTTGGCTCTTGGCAGTGGATGCTAATAAGCATGAGCAAATGAACGAACTAGCAAAAAAAAAAAAAAAAAAGAAACGAACGTATGATCGACTACCGATCCCTTTCCCCCGAACTCGCATATGCCTCGAACCACTCGCTCTACCCTCTGTGGTCGATTTACTTGCATCCATGAGAAAAATTAACTCGCGAATCTCGTCTGCGTTTTCCTAAAACTCGAGCAAGTATAGCTCTACGCAATTTTGTTATCAAAAATCGAATAAATTCGTTTTTAAGTCTCAAAAATTATTTCCAAAACAGCGCTTACGATTTTATAACCGTGCAGTTTTTCCATTCAAAACAAAAGCAAACAAAAATTCATTCGAACGACATCCATCTTGGCTGGTATTAACGGTTAACGGGGATACGAATGAATCTCACATTGACACGACGTGTATATTCACGAATGAATTTGTGACCCCGAAGGGAGGACATTCATGAGTCGTGGAACTAGGGTGACTGAACCAGTGAATGAACGCATAAGCCTTTTTTCTATTTCGATAAAGCCGTATAATTTAACTTATTACGAATTTCTTTATGAGCTAATTAGATCTTATAGAACAATGTTCACAGAATATAAAAAAAAATATTCGAAGTGCCCTGTTCGCAAGGATTTTGTAAAAAAAAATTATAATGAACGAAATTACCAATTTCCCAGTGAATGAACAAAAATTCCAATGAATGAACTCTTATCTTTCCAGTGAATGAACGTACAATGGAACCAGAGATGCAACGTTCCGTAACGTTAACATAATAATATACTATAAAATCTTGTTGAAGTTGACGCCTGTGTCACCCAAAATTTACCAAGATGACTGATTTTTGTTTTGTTTTTTTTTTTTACAAAACGTTTTACCATCGCATCGAACCATTTTTGGGATATTTCATTGTTATACTTGAGAAGTAGAACTCTGTAGAAAAATTGAGATTTCACTTTTTGGGATTTCTCTACTTTCGTGAGATTTTTTATCAAGTCCAGATTCAAGCGCAGCCTCAAGCAGTATGAGGATCGAATATAAAAATAAAAAATCAGAAATTCAATTTTCTGATGTACTGCATAGTATTAGTCAATACTGAGATCGGTGACCGCTTGCTTGAGCGCTGACTACTGAGCCGGAGGCAGTTTTTCCCCGAGTTTCCGGTATTGATATACAACCAAAACTCAGTTAAATAACAACAGCTGTATCGGTACGGAATGCCTGTGCTCTCGTAAAAATGCGATATAGTTGTGCCCTGGGCAATTATGCTGCGGCACGCTCTGGGAGGTCTCGAGGAATGAAAATAAATATGAAAATTACAATGGGCATAAGCGTTAGGGGAGGGGAAAGCCATACGTAAAAGGATACCGTACACGTTTGGAAAAACTAATAAAACCAAAATACAGTCCGACCTCCCAATAAGAAACCAAAAGCCCCCAAGGGGAAGAGTTTTTCCTAGAATTCGGATACCCCCACCAGGCGCGCGCGCTCCTCACTCACTACCTCTGTCTGTCTCTCTCACTCTTTTCCCCATGCGATCCTCTCGATAAGAAACTCTCGAAAGAGTTCCAATTTGTTTACATCGCCCATGCAAAAACGCACACACACACGCTCACATTAATTTACACTACAATGTTAACTCTATTTTGCCCGAATAATCTCTCCCAGGCTGGTTTCTACACCAGAGGTTCGCGCACAAAATTCTCGAGCTCGGAGCTCGAGTCGTAGTGGGGGAAGTGCTTGAGCGCGAAACTGGGGAAGGTTTCTTATTGCCGGGTTTCTTATTCGGAGGTCGGACTGTACAAAAAAAAAACGTCTGGTTTATCGCGCTTCCGTACTTGCTCCGTTCGTTCTCTGCTTTGATCTCTCAGGATTGCATATCAGTAACCAACGAGAAATTCTCGTGGTGTTGGCGATCGACACTACCGATGGTAGCGGCGCTCGCGTCACTCGGAAATATGGCGCTATTGGAGTGCAGTTTTGTGACAGTTAGCATTGAAAACATGGGTGGTTTATACTCGAAACTGCGACAAATTTACACGATTTCGTAAAAGGAGACCTGAATAACCGAAATATAACTGAAGGGGGAAGAAGTTCTGAAGTTCGGGCAAACGGTGGTAGTTGGATGTACTGCAAAAAAAACGAAACAAAACGCGAAATATTAGGGCTAGTACACTCCGATTGAAGACTTCGGGTCGCATCGAGACATTTTCAGCACTCTTATCCACATTTTCCGCCGATCTATCATTTCATGCAAGCCGAATAAATTCGTCCGAGATACTTTACCGGCGTTTTTTTTTTACGGGAAACCGGTGAAACGTCACGTCTCGATCCGCGAACGGACGAGAATGACATTCGAACAAGCAACAATAAACTCTAAGCGTTAGATTTCACTTTTGGGCTAAATTTTGCAGATTCGACCCTGTCGACAGTCTCCATTCCGATATCCAATGATATAAAAATTTTAACTACAGCTTTTTTTGTTAATTTGAACGGGTACAGAAATGTCAAAACTCATTTACACGCTGTATCGCGTGGCATCGCGTGTACAAATAAAGTCTTTTGCGCTCCAATAGCAGTTCGTCAAAAACCCCCGCTAGGAGTCGCATGCTTAGTGTCGATCGCCAATCTTCATGGAGGTCGTGTTGAGGTAAAACGTTGTAAGTATATAATCCCGATGGCTGCCGCGGTAGCTATAACACTTTGTCGGAGATGCGCGGATGTTATACCGGCTTGCCGGGCGTACACGCAACATGGCAGAGAGCACAGCAACGAACTTGTCCCGAACGGTTCGACATGAGCGACCACAAGGGTGGCTAACAGAGACACGGGTAAACAGGCTCGAAACGCGAGGAGCCAGTAACATGGCGGGTACGCGTCCATGCGATGGTCAACTACGCAAGCCCCTGTACTTCCCAGTGACATCGTTATTACATGTATACCGGGCAATACTTCCGGAAATGGCACCCTCTCGGTCGCCGATTGCTTCGTTATACTCCAGGATCGTGTTAGCGAACAATGACATGTCATAATACAGTCCGACCTCCCAATAAGAAACCAAAAGCCCCCAAAGGGAAGAGTTTTTCCTAGAATTCGGATACCCCCACCAGGCGCGCGCTCCGCACTCACTACCTCTGTCTGTCTCTCTCACTCTTTTCCTCATGCGATCCTCTCGATAAGAAACTCTCGAAAGAGTTCCAATTTGTTTACATCGCCCATGCAAAAACGCACATACATACGCTCACGCACGCACGCACACATTAATTTACACTACAATGTTAACTCTATTTTGCCCGAATAATCTCACCCAGGCTGGTTTCTTCACCAGAGGTTCGCGCACAAAATTCTCGAGCTCGGAGCTCGAGTCGTAGTGGGGGAAGTGCATGAGCGCGAAACTGGCGAAGGTTTCTTATTGCCGGGTTTCTTATTGGGAGGTCGGACTGTAGTGACGTTTCTGTCAAATTTTTCACGCCTACCACACGGGCTGCGTCAGCCGCGGATAAACTTGGGAGATCTTTTTTTTTTTTTTTCAACCAGCAACTCTTATTTATAAATGTGTTGCTTGATGAGCGCGATTGGCTTACCGAGATATAATGAATCTCTCGTCGTGGGCAATTAATTCTCATCCACTTGTTTCGGGAACTTTGTGACACCAGAGAGAGCATTATCAGGTATATCGAACTGTGAGATAAACGTCCCGGTAGCCGGACGTGTACCAATAGCCGGACACCTCATGTTAAATTATACAGTCGAATTTGGTTATAAGCAATCCTTCGGGGCTGTAGGGGGAAAAAAAAACGCCGAAGAGTCGTAAAATCTGGCTCCCCACTACAGCGCATCAATGTAGCGTTCTTAATGTGTGTGAGTGCGTCGGTGAAATGCGCAATGCTGCTGGTTATAAGCAATTGGCTTGTGGTGGGGGACCGCGCTGAGCGGACTCGAAAAAAAATCGGAGGGGAAATTGCTTATAACCAGATTGCTTATAACCAAATTCGACTGTACCTATACAATACTAGTATAGATATATTTTAACCCTTACGCGCGCACCCGGGTACCCGGGTGCCCACCTCGTCACATTTTTGCTTGTAATTTCTTGAAATTTTTTTTTTTTCGATCCGAGCCTCCGGATCTAGGAAGTTTAACTCTTCGCAAAAAGATTCCCATAGCTATGTTCCGAAAAAAAAAAATTTCGCAATAAAAAAAATGAACTTGAAGTAAGGTTAGTCCCAGGGGGCACCCAGGGTACCCGGGTACCCACTAGAGAAAAATTTGATATGTTTTCATCTGTAAATCAATGTTAATGTTAATAAATGTTCCATTGGGGTAATATTGGTTGATAAATAAACAAATAAAATAATATATAGTGTGAATATAATAAAAATTTATTTATTTCTCGCAGTCTATACTTTCACAAACATTTGGAACATCTGCTGCTCGATAAAGCCAATAATTGGCTGTGGAGCGCTCGATGTCCCCTCCTTCGATCTCTCTTTGTGGCAACTACACGCTGCTTTTGAATGAAAATATAGCTTTATTACTTTTTGATTATGCTTACTCAATTGGGTAAATCGATTTATAATGATTCTATTCACATCTGAACTGAAAAAGTAATTAAAACTGGAGGTGGGTACCCGGGTACCCTGGGTGCGCATCAACGTAGGAGAAGTTTGGTGCGCACATAAGGTGTCCGGCTACTGGTAGACGTCCGGCTGTTGGGACGTTTATCTTATATATATGGTGCAGTTGGAATATTGTAAATTTTTACGAAAACATGCCATACAATAGTTTTAAGGTCATTTTGACGACTACGGGTCAGTCGATGTGACATTCCCATCGATAAAATCTTGGCCTGTAAGCTTTGAAGCTCCCGTTTGAGAGGTTAATTCCTTTCCATCGGGCAAGTTCACCCAAATGATAATAAAAATATATTAGTCACAGCCAAAACCTACACACCGGTAAAGCAATAACGATAATAACAGCAACGACAACGACAAATAAAGAACTAACCTAAAGTTCTGTTCTCTCTTTGGTTCAACGTCTCTTCCGTTTCGTGGTCATTTTCAAAAAGCTTATTACGAGAATACGTTCACGGAATGCTCGCGATCTAGATCCCGTTATTATACATGAGCCAACGACGAACCGCGTCTGAACCTGAGACCTTTGCCTCGAAGAGCCCGGTCGAGTGAATGGACGAAACTAGGCCACAAACAATGGACCGTGTGTACGATGCGGGGGGGACTTCTCTTGTATCCCGTCTCTGCCACATGCTCGCTCATATATGCATTTATATATATATATATATATATACGTGAGTGCTATATGCGGGACGGCAACAGCCACGTCAGATCGGTGCCAAGAGTATACGAGATAGGATTGCCCGTAGGGCTGACCCAACGAGATACATCACAGGAGATCCAAAATGAGGCAAGGACCAGGATACACGCATAGCGATACGTTGGCGTGTATCAACTCGCTTGTATGTGAAATTAAAGGCTAAATTAATATTTAATATTTTCTTAGATGAACGCTATATGCTTGTCCGATCGATATACGTGAGATAAATGGCCATGTTCCTTGCATTACAAAAATTTTTGATATCCTTTTGTGGCAGGCGCAGGCAGGCTTGCGTCATGCTTTGTCATTATACGGATACTTTTTATCGGTGTCTTGCGTTCTCGCACTTCGTTGAGAAATTTCACAGTACGCGTTTGTATTGTTTTTGCAGTGAAAGACACGGAATGTACATACTCTAATCGACCAACGGGACTGAATCAACCTTCCGCTATGGTTTTTCCTACCCTTGTTCGTATAATCGAGTTGCGCGGTTGCATTAAATTTATCCGCTTATACGCTGATGCACATGGTAGCTCGTAAACGTTCCAAGCGCATTGAGGAGCGAATATAATGGTCCTTGCTGCGGTATCGTGCACTATGCGGGTATCACAGTAAACTGCTACATACATATATACGGGTCTGGTACAACGTGCGCGTGATCTTACAATGAAATCTGACGCTGTCAGCCCGTCCGTCTGTGTCTTTCGTACATATACAAACGGATCTAACCCATACCGCCCTTGCAGATAGGATTCAAAGTACATTAACCGGATATCCGGTCTCGGATGCTATCGCGCATGTAACGTTTTCGTCGAGAATATCCTTCTGGAAAAACGCTACAGAGACCCCCCCCCCAGTGTCCAGAAATCGTCGTAATATGCAACGGAGCATCGTCTCCGCATTTTATTTTTATTGTCTCTGACAATAATCACCCGGAATATGCATGCCTGATATTCGTAATTCTTCCTTATTACGGCCATCTTTTGCCCTCGGGTAATCCAAATACCGGAACGAATACGAAAAAAAAAACGCGAACTCCGATGGGTTGAAGATTGAATAAACTCGTGCAGTCAATTATAATTGATCTCTCGCGTAGCTCTATTGTCTCGTGAGTATATATATATATGAGTCGAGTAGCAAACTGGAAATTTCGTTACGGAACAACGGAAGTTCGAGTGTTGCCGGTACTATAACACGCCGGCAATATCGGTCGATGTGCACACATATATATATTTATATATACATGAATGTATACATGTGTGTATATACAGTCCGACCTCGATTCTACGGAGTTCGATTTTGTGAAAAATCCCCACTTTTCTACCCTTTCCTGCTGGCGGTGTTCAGTACCGTAGTAGAAATCTTTTCGTGGCGGGAACCATTAGGACCGCTTTTTAGGTTAGGTTGTACGTTTCAACTATGATAGTGAAAAATGAAAAGGGCGACACCACCATATGATACGATACTGGGAAGAGAGCCGTGATTGGCCTAACGCGTTCTAGGGGCTGCGTTTACGTGGCCTCGATTCTGTGGACTTCCGGTCCCGAAGTGTCCGTAGAATCGAGGTCCGACTGTATATATATAATATATATGTACAGAGGGAGCTTTTTGAGTCAACGTTCGTTTCTCTCAACCGCGAAATATACTCGATTGCCGCGATATATGAATTTTTCAATCGGCTCAGAGCCGAATAAAAATCGCTTCAACGACTGACAAAAGTCGCACGCCCGATGCACTTCCCTGTCGGATTATCGTTCAAGCATATTAATGCATCTAGTCATAAAACACACGCACGCACACACGGCGATATATAACGCTGGGGGCAATCACGAGTTACGTGATTTTCGTTATTCGCCCGTAATTCAATCATCGACCGCATTGCTTTTTTCAGCTTCTCTCGGCCGAGGAAAGCGCACTAGACGCTCGACATACTGATTAATGCAATCAGATTTACGAATTCGAGAAATTGTAAAGATTCATGGAGTAAAAATAAATCTACCGTTACTATTTTTATTATTAACGGGATGTGTGTGTATGTGTGTGTGTGTGTGTGTGTGTGACAAAATCCGCGTTTACATTCTGACTTTTGTAAAATTGAAGCTGTCAAGCCCAAAAATTTTATGCAAATAGTCTTGGGGACATAATGACGATTGGTATTGAATTTGGCAAGAATTCTTTAAGGGGGAGAACTTCGGTGAAATTTCGATCAAAAATGACCAAAAATAATTTCAGATGATGTTGTTTTTTATCGTAGAAAGGTCGGATGGAAAATCGCTTCTTACGAAAGTTAGTCTATACTAGTATCTGTACTGAAAATAAATTTCAGCTTGCTGCGATAGAAGTTGTAATGCAAGGAGCATTTCGAAGAAAAGTGTTTCAAAATTAGAAAGAAAAAAAACGCTATAACTTGGAAAGTTTTCAACCGACAGAGTCCAACTTTTGCTCAATATCTTGTTTAAAGCTTCCGCATACATTGTCAAAGCATGAGTGATATTTGTTCACAGACAATAAAGTTTCTGTTTTCACCAAAGTCCCCCCCCCCCCCCCCTTAAGGATATATCGGACGTACCTTCCCAATCGAAAGTGACTTTCGTCGACAATATTGCATACTTCATGATAAGATAAAAATCGGAAAAAATTCAACCACAATAAAGACGATAAGATTATTACTTTTTAATAATAATAATGCTCAAAAGTTATCGTAAAATTGTTTAAACAAAACATTGTTTAACAAATTTTTAGGGAACGTTTTTTTTTTTTCATGTGAAATTAATTTGTTGATTTTTCTGACTACGCGTGAATTTTTTTTTTAATTTTCTTATCATTTTGAAATTTCGGTTTTCGAAAATTTGCAAAGGTTGTATATTTACGAAACTATTCGTTCAATGCCCTGGAAACTTCTTAATTGTAATATACAATGTTTTTTTTTTTTACGAAAAACATATCTAAAATTCACGATTTTTCCGTCATTTTTCAGAATTAAAAAATTTTCGAAAACCGAAATTTCGAAATGATAAGAAAATTTTTTAAAAATTCACGCGTAGTCAGAAAAATCAACGAATTCATTTCACATGACAAAAAAAAAAGCTTTCCCGAAAAATTTGTCAAACAATGTTTCGTTTAAAACGATTTATTGACAACTTTTTGGCATTATTATTATTCCAAATTAATCTTCTTATCGTCTTTATTGTGATTGAATTTTTTCCGATTTTTATATTATCATAAAGTATGCAATAACGTCGACGAAAGTCACTTTTGGTTGGGAAGTTAAAGTCCGATACATCCTTAAGGGGTTCAGATTTGATAAAAAAAAAATTTTAATTTTCGAAAAGCTAAATACGAGAGTGCTTCGAACTTTCGCAAATTTTTGCCCATGAAGCGACAACGTTTAAGTAGCCTCGGTGAAAATGAAAAAAAAAAAAAAAAGCGTGCAAATTAGAAGCATAGGGCAGACGTACCGGTTGTGGCCACTTTAAGCATTTTCGAACATTCATTGACGAACAGTGTTCACACTATTGCAAATTCAGGACTGAAAAAGTGATCGATATAACCTATAAGGTACACAGAATCGAATTGTTATCATTTAAAACCTTTTCCGATCATTATGAATAAGAAAATATGAATTTATCTCGTAGCTGTCATTTTTCACCATTCGTGGCCACATTTTTACTACTTTTGGCCATCCGAAGTACCAGTTGTGGCCATCAAGCTTTGAATTGGGGATAAAAATGCGCTACAAACGAAAGATGGAGTTTTAGGCAATCAGTATCGGCAGATTCGAGTTAAAAATAGTTATTTATTTCCGTAATAAACATAAATTACTGAAATGGTATAAGCGTGCTGTATTTGTGCCATAAGCTGGCCACAAATAGAACAATCACATTTCGAATGTACCACTTTCGGCCACCACATAACTGTCAAGTATGGCCACAAATAGAACAATTGCGTTTTGAATGCACCACTTTTGGTCACCGCACATTTTTCAGGTATTCTAGCTGATATGTCACTTTTTTCTGATTCCAATCCGCAAAATGAGCTTTAACTGATGAAATATAATTTCTTTTATGGGGCGAAATGACGTTAGATCCTTTGGATAATGAGAAACCGTAGTCTTCTCACCTCGGTAGCCCTCAACACTTTTGACAAGAAAACTAACCAACCGCTCAGCGTTGACACATTTCGTCATAATTTCGTTGAAATAAATGATTAACAGATTTTCAATAAAACAATCGATAGTGGTGCGCAAACATCTCGAATATCGAAATATTATGCCCGATGAAGTGAACACAGCCATGAAACTTTGAAAAACTCGAGGGAAATTCAAAGTGGCCACAAACGGTACAGTGGCCACAACTGGTACATCTACCCTATGCAGATTGCTACCTCATTATTTTTTCTCACTCGCGAAAAGCTTCCTCTACGGGCAAGCCAAAATTGAATAACCCCACTTGCTCGTTGTTTCGAGCGAGATAAAATAATGAGCAAGTAATGTGTGCAAAATTTTAATTTGCACGCTACTCTTTTCCATTAATTAATCATATTTTTTCATTCTTTGATTTCTCATTGAGATGAAAAAATTATTATGAACAAAAATTAAACATGTTTCATTGAAACAAATTTTGTTTCATAAAAATACAAATTCTTTTTGTACGAAAGAAGATAAAAAAAAAATTTTTTTTTGACTCACGCTAATAAATATCACATATGAAATGATTACATCCGGCTGCATTTTATTCGGCATTTTTGTTTCACGTGAAAATTCATTTTGCCCGATTAAAGCTTATTTTTTTCGTATAATGCACCGCGAATCTTTTCCTTCTTTTCGCCCGGTTTCATCGTTGAAATTTATGTTTTACTATATATATATGACGAAACGTATGCGGAGAATGGGAATAATACAATTCACCGGCATATCCGGGATTGTAAAGCATTATCAAATTTATATATTCCCGCAGCGGATTATTCGCTTGGCCAGAACCGGGGGCTGCGCATGTATAGGTGCGAAAGCACGCTAGGATTTCGAGATATATATATATATATATATATATATACATATTTATTTATGCACACTTTTCATCCTGTACACTTGCACAAATACTTCCGGTGCATAAATCCAAGTATGGTATACCGCGGAGAGGCAAAATTCCTCTTCCCGAAACGCTCAAATTCCGCCGTTTGGACTGGGAGCCCACAGGCATCAGTCGAGCGTCTCGCGCTAGGGGAGGCAGAGGCGTCCGAGTGAATTTTCATCGGAGCAACGCGGATAGTTGGTGCCGTAATTCTCCGCATCAAAAATCCGGAAATATGACGGATATTCATTTAGAATTGAGGGAAACGGTTGAATAGCGTGGGAGATGAAAAAAAAAAGAAGGAAGACAGAAGTAAGAGAGAGAGAGAGAGAGAGAGAGAGAGAGAGAGAGAGAGAGAGAGAGAGAGGAATAAATCGTGCGATCACGTTTTGCCGGGGTTTGTCGAACGCGATAAATATTCCACGTACGCTTAGAACTCGATGGCAGGTCCATGGTATGACGTATTCCACGCCAAATGAACCACTCCAAAATAATTTTTCATTAATCAGAGAATCAAGTAATTATAATTATTTTTGAGAAACCTTTGATTTCGATTGAAATAAATTGAAAAAATAAAAAATAAAAGTAATTCATTAATTTTCGGGAAAAAAAAAATATTACTCTGAAATTAAATGTCTTTCGGCTTCGTATAAAAGACATGCTGAATCAGGAACAAAATCCGAGTATTCTATGCGATGGGATATTGTTCAACACACGTGCCCCGCGTGTGAAAAAAAATAATAATAATTAAAAAAAAAAAAAAAACAGTTCCGAGAGTCACACACGCTCGCGATTTGTCTTCGAATGATCGATATGCATGTTATATACCGAAAAAATAATTCGCCTTTTCTCTCCGACTTGCACTCACCGATACTTTCTTATTCGAGCAACGAATCGCACTTATCGGATAATTTATTTACCCTCAAAGTACGAGAATGGATGCGTTGCCGTGTATATATATATAATATATACGTGCACTATAGATCTACCTTTAACTCTGCTGCGAGACTTGCTCGAACCCGCGTCGACTTATCAACAATTTTATCACTGAATCTTCCGGTATATCCGCGGCAAATGGCATCGAAAAGTTTTTCTCCGAAGCCAACGTAACATGCGAACTCCGCTCTTCCTCCAGATGGCAACAAAAAAAAAGTCAGGGATTCTTCATTCGTACAACGATAATCCTTTACCCATCGAGGGTGTTTTTTTTTTCATTTTTTTTTTAATACTACTTTTAGTTTGCGTTATAACAATCAGGTTTGGCTTATGAGCGAGCGAAATTACTACTGATTGGAACAATAATTGAAAAAAAAAAAATTATTAAATTACATTGTCGAGAGTTTTGTCACAGAAAGACAGAGAGAGAGAGAGAGAGAGAGAGAGAGAGAGAGAGAGAGAGAGAGAGAGAGAGAGAGAGAGAGAGAGAGAAGAGAGAGAGAGAGCAAGAGAGAGAGAGAAGAGATAAAAAGGATAAAGTAAATGCGAACATTCCATCCTTCATGAAATTATAAAGTATAGCAGAAAGTGCACAGGCGTCTGGGGAGCACAAATTTCAACTATAACAATGAACGGTGACAGTAAAAACAGTAAATTCATACACACACACACTATATATATATAAACTACATATACATATATAAACTATATGTATAAACTATATATATATATAGTGTGTGTATGAATTTACTGTTTTTATATATATTTTATATATGTATATATATATATACAGTACTAGTAGTGCAGAGCCATTAGATCCGAGCGCAGACTTTCCAGTTTTTCCCTATGTGCTTTTTTTTATACAGACACACACACACTTGACAAAATTCTCACATTCTCATTTCCGGATATTTCTAATTCAATTATATTCCTTTAAAAACCTCGAGCTCTTGTTTTTCTTTTCGATTCGCTAGCGAACATATTGGATGAATAACGTTTCACTTAGGACCATAGTGAATCCACAGGTTCTGTCTCATCGAGAAAGAAATGTTCGCGTTTTTTTTTCTCGAAAAAAAATA